>PYUH01000151.1:853956-947236 GCA_016808085.1 Suaeda aralocaspica
GTGCGGGAGGAGGTTGAGGAGGCAATGTAGAAGACACAGAAGGAGTTTATGGAGCAGATGATGAGTCGATTCGGTAGCGACAGTTGTTCACCTTTCCAAATTCAGCCTCGGGACTCACCAGACGACGAGGGCAGCGGCGCCGGGCAAGGGATGCAAGTGTAGATAGATATCTTGTTCCATATAACATAGCTTAGTGCCTTTATTATCATTGTTAAACTTTAAAACTATGAAACTATTTAAGCCGGAAATACTTTGTATGCATATGTTACATTCGAAATATATAATTATCGGAAAATATAAATTGTCCTTATTTGATTAGAATACATAACGTGGCAGATCATACAGGTTCACAGGCACAAATACAAATAAGCAATCGAAACATTAAAAATTCAAAAATCCGTCAACTTTTTTTACGACGGAATATTCCGTAGCAAAAGTGCATTATTATATTTTTGTTGAAGTTTGTGAGGGAATTTGCGAGGGAATATTCCGTTGCAAATTTACGAGGGAATTTTCCGTCGCAAAATATTTCATTTGCGAGGGAATTTTCCGTCGCAAAATATTTCATTTGCGAGGGAATTTTCCGTCGCAAATTTGCTAACTTTGCGAGGGAATTTTCCGTCGCAAAATAGTTCGTTTGCGAGGGAATTTTCCATCGCAAAATAGTTCGTTTGCGAGGGAATTTTCCGTCGCAAATTTGCGAGGGAATTTTCCGTCACAAATTTGCGAGGGAATTTTCCGTCGCAAAATAATTCATTTGCGAGGGAATTTTCCATCGCAAATTTGCGAGGGAAAATTCCGTCGTAAACTTCTATTAATCCGACGCAAATAATTTGCGACGGAAAATCCGTCGCAATAATGGAAATTTGCGACATAAAATTTAGCGACAGACAGTTTGCGACTGAATTCCGTCGAAAATGGCTTTTTGCGACGGACTTTTTCATTTTTGCGACGGAATTAGTCCGTCGCTAAATCGATGTTATCTTAATGCCTAGTTGACCATTGCCTGATTTTCAATGTAATTTTATCCACCAAGATATCACAATGTTCCATAGCTATTCTCTGAGAATTCATAGGAATACCAAGATACTTGAAAGGAAATGACCCTTTCACATAACCAGTGAGCTCAAGGATATCTTCTTGTATGTATCTAGGCATACTACCAAAATACACAGCTGTCTTATCAGGATTAGCAGCTAAACCAGAGCTCATAAAAAACTTATCCAAAGCCTTTTAAATAAGCTTCACAGAACTGTAATCTCCATAACAGAAAATCATGAGATCATCAGCAAAGATCAAGTGGTTTAACCCAAGAGCCTCACACTTAGCATGGTATTTGAACTCATTATGTTCCCCTACATTCTTCAAGAGTCTTGATAAGTATTCCACAGCAACAACAAAAAGCAATGGAGAGATGGGATTTCCTTGCCTCACACCCCTTTTGCCTGGAAAAAAAAACCCATGCGTTGTCCCATTTAGAACAATAGAATATCTGGGAGAAGTCACACAGGCCCTTACCCAACCAACAAACTTTGGAGGAAGCCCTAATGTTGGTTTCAGCTTTTCTTCAATTTGCGAGTCAATTTTTGAGTATTTTTAAGGTTTTGAATTTTGATATTCCAACTTTACAGGACTCTAGATCATGGAAAAAAAACTTTCGTAAATACAGAAATTAAAAATAATTAAAATGCTTTGAAAAACGGGGCTTCAAATTCGGGTTTCAGGTTTCTTTATTTTGTGGGTCAAATTTGGGGTAATTTGTGGGTTTTAAATTTTTTTATTTCGACTTCATTGGGCTCTAGATCATGGAAAAAGATATAACTTTCGTGAAAATAGAAGTTAAAAATTATTAAAATAATATGAAAAAGGGGCTTAAATGTCGGGTTTTGGCTACCTTTAATTTATAGGTAAAATTTTGGGTAATCTTTAGGTTTTGAATTTTGTGCTTCCGGCTTTACTAGGCTCTAAAGCATGGAAAAAGATGAAACTTTTGAGAAAACAAAAGTAAAAAATCATAAAAATAATATGAAAAAGGGGCTTCAAAGTCGGGTTTTAGCTTGTAAATTGCTACATAGGGCTACTTAGTGTCCTTTTTAGTATACTTGTAAATTGTTATATAGGACTGCTTAGGGTAGTCTGTTTTGAGCTTGTTATTTTTGTTAACTAATCTTTAAGGATCATAGGATGTACATAAAAAGTTTCTCTTTTGGTTAAATGAAATTATTGACATTTTACCAAAAAAAATATTTTTAAGGTTTTGGATTCTGTTATTCCGACATCACATGGCTTTACATCATGGAAAAGGAGGAAACTTTCGTCAAAACGAAAATTAAAAATCATAAAATGCTATAAAAAACATGCCTTCAAAGTTGACTTTCACGTTTCTTTAATTTGTGGGTCAAATTTGGGTATTTTTAAAGTTTTGAGTTTTGTTATTTTGACTACACAGGCTCTAGACCATGGAAAAAGAGGAAACTTTCGTGAAAACAAAAGTTAAAAATCATAAAAATGGAATTAAAAACAAGCCACAAAAGTCGGAGTTTTGCTTTTCTTTAATTAATGGGTCAAATTTTGGGTGTTTTTAAAGTTTTGAATTTTGTTAGTCTGACATTACAGGGCTCTAGATCATGAAAAAAAAAAACTTTCGTGAAAATAGAAGTTAAAAGTCATAAAAATGCTAGGAAAAACGGGACTTCAAAGTCATATTTCAGATTTCTTAAATTTGTAGGTCAAATTTTGGGTCATTTAAAGGTTTTTAATTTTGTTATTTTGACTTCACAGGGTTCTAGATCATGGAAAAAGAGCAAAGTTTCGTGAAAAAAGAAATTAAAAATCATAAAAATGCTATGAAAAACGAGTCTTCAAAGTCGGGTTTCAGCTTTCTTTAATTTTTAGGTCAAATTTTCAGTATTTTTGAGGTTTTGAATTTTGTTATTATGATTTTATGTGGCTCTAGGACAAGGAAAAATATGAAACATTCGTGAAAGTAGAAGTTACAAATCACAAAAATGCTATGAAAATTGGGCCTTGAAAGTTGGGTTTCAGCTTTCTTTTTTTTTTGGTGCAAAGGTAAGCATTTTTATTAATATCAAAAAGATAAAATATACAACCTAAAACCAGTCTTTTGTTGGTTGACTCAACAATACAAAAAAAAAAACAGTTAAAAGTCCATGGGACCATCACTATATAGCTACATCAAGACAAACAACAACCAAAACAAACAAGAACACTAGCAGAAAAACTAGCTAGCCCTATGTATGCAGCACATCAGTTTGATGTAACTGCTGTATCCAACCTCTATTAACAGTAGTAAAACCATCCATCTTCATTCCTTGTAGTCTAAATTCCACACTAGCTTGAACTTGCTGACACACCCTTCTAGGATCCACCTGCTTTCCTTGCAATTGGGTTTCAGCTTTCCTTTAATTTGCGAGTCAATTTTTATGTATTTTCAAGGTTTTGAATTTTGATATTCCAACTCTACAGGACTCTAGGTCATGGAAAAAAATAAAACTTTCGTAAAAACAGAAATTAAAAATAATTAAAATGCTTTGAAAAACGGGGCTTCAAATTCGGGTTTCAGGTTTCTTTATTTTGTGGGTCAAATTTTGGGTAATTTCTGGGTTTTTAATTTTTTTTTTATTTCGACATCATTGGGCTCTAGATCATGGAAAAAGATATAAATTTCGTGAAAATAGAAGTTAAAAATTATTAAAATAATATGAAAAAAGGGGCTTCAATGTCGGGTTTTAGCTATCTTTAATTTATAGGTAAAATTTTGGGTAATCTTTATGTTTTGAATTTTGTTATTCTGACTTTACTAGGCTCTAAAGCATGGAAAAAGATGAAACTTTTGAGAAAAAAAAAAGTAAAAAAAAATCATAAAAATAATATGAAAAAGGGGCTTCAAAGTTAGGTTTCAGCTTTCTTTAATTTGTGTGTCAAATTTTTGATAATTTTTAGGTTTTAATTTTTGTTATTCCAACTTTAATGGGCTAAAGATCATGGAAAAAGAGGAAATTTTCATGAAAACTGAAGTTAAAAATCATAAAAATACTATGAATAAAGGGGCTTGAAAGTCAGGTTTCAACTAAAACCATAAAATAATTCTCTCTCTAGAATCTTTCTTGGGATTTGAGCTTTCTTCTTGGTTTTCTGGGTTTGTTGGTTTCACCACCATGGCAAAAGGGAAGAAAATTAAAAAATCAAACACTAAATCGAAAAAACAACAACAATCTAAATCTAAACATGAGGATTTGCAGATTGTAGAAACGCAAGAGGCATAAATTGGTCTTAATAAGGAGGTAAGTGCAGTGGAATTTGAGGATGATAGACTCAATACTAGTGTGCAAGTTGGTGCTGATGATGGGGTACATTATAGGCATGATGAGGAATGCATCTTAATCCTGGGGTTAAGGAGTGGGTGACAGTTACTAAACGACACAGGGGAGGTCGTGGGACACTGTGTACGTCGGATTCAATTGTTGAAGATGTGGGTGGTGAAGGGGATGCTGATGGGGATATTGAAGCAACTGGAGCTATGTCTGGAGAGGATATGAATGCTCCAATTTCAATGAATACTATTTTCACTCTAGGTACCGTTCCATTGAACTCTAGACAAGGTAAGTCTATTGTCTCTGTTATAGGTCAGCGTAGAAATGGGGGTAAATCTTAGTCTAATAATTTGTTTTCTGGAATAAGGGATGAGGGGCTAGATCTAGAGGGTCCTTGTGTTGTTGAGGGTGATTCAATTAGAATTACAATAACTGATATTCAGGAAGAAATTGAATATTGGGATTCTGCTCTTGTTTGTTATATTATGGGGGGTCAACCTCCATATGCTGTTCTTAATGGTTTCATTCGTCGAGTTTGGGGAAAATTTGGGGTGGACAAGGTGGCTAGAAAGAGTAATGGTTTTTTTTTTATGGCGAGATTTAAGAGCTGTGATGGTAGGGATAAGGCTATGGCAGCTGGTCCTATTACTTTTGATCATAAACCAGTTGTTATGAGGAAATGGTTGCCTGGAATGGAGCTTAATCCTGAGAGAATTTGCAGGGTGCCTGTTTGGATCAGGTTTCCTCAATTGGACTTGAGGTACAGGGGTAGGAATGCTTTGATGAAGATTGCAGGACTGGTTGGTAAGCCAATAAAGACTGACAGAGCCACATCAAATAAGGATATACAGGAATATGCTAGGGTAACGGTGGAGTTACAAATTAATCAGGAGCTGGTTAGTGAGATTTCTTTCTTTGATGGGTTTGGGGATATGGTGGTTCAATCTGTGAAATATGAATGGACTTCTGCATCTTGCTCAAAATGTAGGGGTTGGGGGCATAAGGTGGAGGGTTGTGTGAAGAAGGATAATGTTGGTCCAAAACAGGTGGTTAAATGGTGGGTGCCTAAAACTGCTCAGCCTGCTGCTCAGCCTGATGTTTAGGTTGCTGCTCTACTTCCTAATGATGATGTAGCACTAGCTGAAAAGCAGACTAGTGGGGAGGTTGGCACTCAAGTCTTGATTCCTGTGCAGGTTTTAGGACAGATTAAAGATAGGGAGGTTATTGTATCAGTGGGTAAAATTCTTGGGGAGAGGGATCCTGTGAGGATTCCCAATGGAAAGTTTGGGATTCTGGAATGTTAGGGGCCTGAACAGTCCTCAGAAGAAACATGATATCAGAGGGTTTTCAGATCATCAACATATAGGATTATTTGGGCTCCTAGAAACTAAGGTGAGGCCCAGGAATGTTTCTAGAGCTTTGCCTAATCTTGGAGATGATTGGAGCATTTGTACTAACTATAATTTTGATAGTTTAGGTAGGATTTGGATTATTTGGAGGGCTAGTGTTTTTGCTGTGGATATTATTCAAGTGGGGGATCAATGGATACACCTATATGTGTCTCATAAAGCTATAGGTAAGAAGTTGTATTATACAGTAGTGTATGGTCATAATGTGCTTGAGAGGAGAAGACAACTGTGGTCTGCTATTGTTCAGTTAAGTAGAGGAATGCATGATGCCTGGTTTGTGGGTGGAGATTTCAATTATGTTCTGAATTTGAATAAGAGAATAGGGTTACCTGTTACTCTTGCTGAGGTGACTCCTTTTATAGATTGTTTACTGCAAGCTGGTTTATCTGATCATTTCATGGATGGATGTTTTTCACCTGGAATAATAAGCAGAATGCTGACATTAGGGTGTACTCTAAAATTGATAAAGTGGTTTCTAATGATACTTGTAAAGAGTTGTTCCCTCATTCTATGGTGACTGTTTTGCCTGAGGGGTTGTTGGATCATAGTCCCCATGTTTTGCAGCTTATTACTGGTGTGTGTAGTGGGAGGATGACTTTTAAATTTTTTAATATGTGGACTCCTGCACCTACCTTTTTGGACATTGTTAGAGATGGGTGGCAGGTTGTTGTTGAGGGTTCTCCTATGTATTGTGTGGTCAGGAAGTTAAAGCTTTTGAAGCAGAAACTGAAAGTGTTGAATAAAGATCTGTTTGATGATATTGAAAATACTGATGATAGTGCTTTGCTCTATCTTCATCATTGTCAGAATATGTTAGTGCATGATCCGAGTAATGCTGCTAAAATTGAAGATGAGATGATTGATAGAGAGACTTAGAGGTTGAATCATGCAGCCAGATTAAGTTTCCTTAAGCAAAAGTCTAAAGCTATTTGGTTTAAAGAAGGGGATGTGAATTCAGCTGCCTTTCATGCTGCTTTAAAGAAGAGAAGAGTTATAAATAGAGTTTATACTGTGAAAGATCAGAATGGGGTCACTGCTACAAAACAGGAGAGTGTCATGCGGGCCTTTCTTGATTATTATACTACTTTGTTGGGAACAACTAATATGGAGAGGCAAAACATAGAGCAAAATGTAGTTCAGTTAGGTGTTGTTTTGACTGATGAGCAGCAAAGAAATATGTGCAGAAATTTTACTGCACTGGATGTTAAGGAGGCTTTATTTGATATTGGGGATGAGAAATCTCCAGGACCAGAAGGTTATACAAGTAAGTTTTTTGAGGCTTCTTGGGGAATTGTTGGGAATGAAATATGCTCAGCTATCCTAAACTTCTTTTCAACAGGTAAGCTTCTTAAGCAGCTCACTAGTAGAAAAATTGGATTTTGCTGCGCCACATTTGCTGCGGTTCTTTGAGATTATTAAAGAACCGCAGCAAATAGTTGTTGATGATACACAAGAAAAATTATTTGTTGTTGTTGATTTATTTGCTGCGGTTATAACCGCAGCAAATAAATCAACCCAAAACAAATGGTTGAAGCCCAACCCAAACGAAGGGGCTATAAATACAAAAACCCTTAGTACCTAACCCTAACTCCCCTTCATTCACCCTCATTTTTCCACCTCCCCTTCTTTCTTATCTTTCTCCCTCTCAATCTCTCTAACCCTAACTCCCTCTCTCATTCTCGCCTCTTTCTTCTCTCATTCTCATTCTCGCCTCTTTCGTTCTCATACTCATTCTCATTCGTCCCTCCCCATTTGAAGGTACTACCTCCTTTAATTTTTTTTGTCTTTTTTGTTTTTGTTTTTTTTTTTATTTCAATTGTATTTTTTTTTGTTTTCGATTGTTTTTGTTTTTTTTTCTTGTTGTTGTTGGTTTGAAATTGATTTATTTATTTTGAATTGTTCGATACAATTTTGAAGCAAATATCGAGCAATTTTAGCCGACTTTGAAGTGATTTCGAGGCTTGGGCGATTTTTCTTCAAGATCTATCTTTGAGGTATTCTTTTGGGGTAATGTTTCTGAATTCTTTCAATTTAATCGAATTTCTCTCTCTTTTTTTTTTTTGTAAATTTGTAGTGTCAAATATACTGTAATTCCTTTAAATTTTTAATCGTAATTTCTGCCATTTTCGTAAGCAAAAAGAATAATGAAATATTATTGCATTTAATTATGATTTATGAAATCTCCAATTTCTTTACTGTAATGTGTAATTTTTGTTGTGTAATTTTCATATTTTTCTTTTGTTTTTTTGTAATATAAATTTATCATTTCATATATAGTTGCACCATTGTTATACAAATGAAATTCCGAAATTTTTGCTGTAAAGTTCATGTTTTCAATCATAGTTACTTAATATATAGTATGAATATGTTCCTCGATTTTGCTAGCAATTCTTGATTTTTTTGTTTCATATTTTCATAATCATCAAATATTAATAATGTGGTTCTTTTTTTTTTAATTATTGTTAAATTGCATCATATGAACAATTGAACACACTTATTATTTTAATTATTGTTAAGCATATATATATATATATGCTTAATTTGACTTTTCTTGGGTGTTTTTATTGTTTACAATGTTACTAATTTGAAGGCTAAGATATGTTATGGTGGTTTTATAGTTGCTAGTAGCAAGAAAAACAGTTTATTATGTCCTGTTAAGCTAGGTGTTTCGATTAATTCGCTTATAGATTGAGTTTTGCATGTAGGAACAATTTTCGTCGATTGAATAGTTTGGTTGCGAATTGTTTGTTTGGCTGGAGCATTATTTGTGGTTTTGGCTGAGTTGTATTCTGGTAATTAGGCTTGGCTGATTTTTTTTAGGCTTGTAGAGTTGGGTGTAGTGTTAGTTTTGCTTGCTGCTGATTGGTGAGGAGGTTGCAGATGTGGGTTGTTGGGGTTGTGTGCAGAATATTGTTGTATGCACAGTCAGTTTCTGACACATCTTTCAACTTAGCTTGGTTTTTATTTTGGTTTGTTTAGCTGTTGGTGAGTGGGTAAGTGGGTGAGTGAGGGACTGACTCTGTGAGACTGTGACTTTGAGTGTATGACTGTGAGGGACTGACTGCGTGAGACTATGGCTGAGTGTATGTGTGAGTGAGTGACTGAGTGTATTTGTGTGTGTGAGATTTAGGCTTCTTATAGGGATTTCAAGCTTCTTTTATTGAATTAATTTTCTGGGTTTTGTTTTTTGTTATTGAATTTATCTTCAATTTGGGATTTTTTTTGTTGGTTTTTCGGTTAAAGTTTTGGGATTTTACTCATGCCTACACTCGTCAATTACAGTGGTATGTTCTTTTTCTTATTTGTTTTTTTTTTTAATTATATTTGTTGTTTGATTTGTGAATTTGTGATTGATTTTTCTGGGTTTTATTTATATGATTTGGTTCTTAATTGGGTTTGTTGAATTTATATGATTGTGTTCTTAATTGGATTTGTTGAATTGGGTTGAATTAGATCAAACTTTATGAATTTGATTATTGAATTAATTTAGCATGATTAAATGTAGCTAATATGTTTTTGCATGCAATTTGATATTGCATAATTGGATTTAATTGAATGATAGAATGATTTAATTTGACTTATTTAGGGTTGTAAGTTTCAATTAGCTAAGATGATGATTGAAGTTGATGAATTAATTTTCTTAAATCATTATGGTAATAAAATGAATTAGATGTTAGTTCTAATTGAATGTACTTTTAATTGAATTAGGATTTGAGCAAGGTTTGATTTTAAATTCTTGTTTTCATGATTAATTGAAAATTGTACCTTGTTGATATTGAATTCCAAATCGTATGGTTAAATTATTTCTGAATTAAGTTGGGATTATAAGTTTTAGCATACTAGTTAAATTTTTGTTGATTTGTTGTAGCTTATGTATCTATTATTAATGATTTTGAAGGGAAAGATGAATTGTCGATGGTGATCTAGGGTTCTTACTTAATTTCCTTATGGTGAGACAATTGAGTCTCTTATGGTGATGCAATTGTTGAATGAGGATCGAGTCCCTTATAGTCCGACAATTGTTTGATAAAAATGAGTCCTTTTTCATAAGACACTAACTATCTCCAAATGATGAAGGGACTCAAGTGATGACCATGGTTGTTTGAGTTGCTCCATGTTGTTGATTGTTAACTACTTGTTGTAGTAGCCAAATTAAACAACTATGGTCAACATCATTGAGGTTTGAGTTGCTCCAGGCTTAAAAACCTGTTGAAGTAGCCTAACTCGAATGGTGGGTAATTGTAACCACTTCCCTGATGGAGATTATGTATATAAACATAAACATATATAGTATGTTTACAAATGAGTGAGTGATAGTCTTGTTATTGTTGTTATTATTGTTGTTGTCTGGTTATTTGTGAGTTACTGAGTTGAGTTGCTTCCATTGCTGCCACTTTTGAGTTGTTGTCCTTGCTGCCAACAGTGTTGTTGCCGCTGCCGTCACTTATCTGCATAATGCTCTTTGAAGTCTTTTTTGTAATATAATTGTAATTGAGGTTGAAAATAGTAATTATTATGTATGTATAACATTTGAGTTTGATGTTATTATTCTAATGCTGCTGTAATGTTGTTATTACAACTATTGTACATATACAAACATTCTGGCTACAATTTAGCATAAAAAAGAAAAAAAAAAAAAAAAGGGTGGTTGTTTGCTGCGGTTTTCTAGAAAACCGCAGCAAATAAAGTTTTTTTTTGGTGGGTAATCCCACTATTTGCTGCAGTTTTACAAAGAATCGCAGCAAATAGTGGGATTTCCCACCATTTTTGGCCACCTTTTTGCTGCGGTTTTGCCTACAACCGCAGCAAATAATTTGTTGGTTTATTGCTGCTGCTCCAAGTGCTGCGGTCAAATACCCCTAAAAAAACCGCAGCAAAATTGGATTTTTGTACTAGTGGCTTAATGCAAACACACTTATGATGGTTCCAAAGATTGATTGCCCTATTTCTGTTACTCAATTTAGACCAATAGCCTATTGCAATGTCCTCTATAAAGTGATTTCAAAAATGCTTTACAATAGGCTAAATGAGGTTTGTCAGAATGTATTGGTTTGTCAATATATTTTACATCAGTATGTATTAAAGAATAATCTGAAAAGATGTACAATTAAGATAGACTTGAGGAAGGCTTATGACTCTTTGTATTGGGATTTTCTTGAAGAAATGTTAAATGCTTTGAGATTTCCTCAAGTGTTTGTGAGATGGGTTATAACCTGTGTTACTTTCCCCAAGTACACAATTTCATTAAGTGCAGGAATCCATGGTTTTTCGCTGGTAAAAGGGGTGTGAGGCAAGGTGATCCTATTTCTCCCCTTTTGTTTGTTTTATCTATGGAGTATTTGTCCAGGTTACTAAGGCAAGTAGGTGAGCACATTGATTTCAAATTTCATTCAAAGTGTGCAGCTCTTAAGCTCAATCACTTGATTTTTGCTGATGACCTCATGTTGTTTTGTTATGGAGACTACAGTTCTATTAAGTTGATTCAAGAAGCTTTGAACAAATTTTATCTAAGTTTAGGTGTTAGTGCAAATGCTGATAAGACAATTGTTTATTTTGGTAGTGTTCCTAGGTATATCCAGGATGATATTTTGGAGTTGATTCGATATGTTAGAGGGACTTTTCCTTTTAAATATCTAGGTATTCCTATGAACTCTGCTAGAATTATTGTGCAGCATTGTGATGGTCTTGTTGATAAAATCATGATGAAAGTTAGGCAGTGGTCTACTAGACATTTGTCTTATAAGGCTAGGAGTGTCCTGATTAATGCTGTTCTTATGAGTATGCATTCTTACTGGGCTCAAATCCTCTTGCTACTTAAGAAGGTGTTGGCTAAGGTGAATCAGTTTTGTAGGGCTTTCTTGTGGGAGGGCAAAATGGTTTGCTCCAAATTGGTTCCTGTGGCCTGGGAAAGGGTTTGTCTTCCAACAAAATTTGGTGCCCTGGGTATTAGGGATTGTATTCAGTGGAATAGAGCTGCTTCAGAAAAGTTAATTTGGCAAGTTGCTATGAAGAGTGGTATTCTCTGGATAAAGTGGGTGCATAGTGTGTACATTGGGAATAGATAACGGCGGGATTATGTGCCACTAAGTAAAGCTAGCTGGGGTGGAGGAATATATGTAGACTTAAAGAGGAAATGAAGCGGGATTTCCTTAAGCATGGCTAGTGGAATGGTACAAATTAGTACTCTGTATCTGAGGGATATAAGCTAATCTATTAGGGGTTGCAGCAGGTTTCTTGGGCTAGATGGGTATGAGTAAGAAACTGAAAACTAAAGATAAATTGTACAGACTGAATATTATTCAGGATCAGAATTGTGTTTTCTGTCAGAAGGCTGTTGAAATTGAAGAGCATCTATTTTTTTAATGTGTGGAGACCTTTGCTTTCTATAGGATGATGGCTGAGTGGATTGGAGTCTCTCCTGGGAAAGAGCATAGTTTGCAGGGTGTATGGCAGAACTGGGGAGCTGTTGCTTCAAGTAAAAATGTGCAGAATACGTTGTTCTGCTTGTTGGAAGCTTTGGTTTACCAGTTATGGAGTTGCTGAAACAGAATGGTGTGGAGCTATACTGAGTAGGACAGAGTAAAGCTCTATGCTGCAATGAGGAGTGTGGTGAAAGGAAGGTTGCAAGTTTTGGATCAACAGACCTGGAAAGCTTATGAAAGACATATGGTGTATAGGTTACTTCATACTTAGTTGTATAGGGTTGTTTTTGTAGCTGGTTAGTTGGTTTTGTTTGTTTTTTGAGGTTGACTGTATAGCTGGTTGTCCTTTTCTGTTGTGGTAAGCTCTGAGTCAGAGTTCCCAGAACAGGCATTTCGGCTGTATTTTGCTCATTTTTGGTAATAAAATTCTTACATTTTAACAAAAAAAAAAGCTCAAACCCGACTTTGAAGACCTATTTTTCTAGCATTTTTATGATTTTTTTTTCTATTTTCACAAAATTTTCCTCTTCCTCCATTATTTATAGCCATATTAAGTCGGAATATAATCAAAACATTAAAAATACCTAAAATTTGATCCAAAAATTGAGCAAAGGAGAAACTCGACATTGAAGACCCGTTTATCATAGCAGTTTTACGATTTTTAACTTTTGTTTTCACAAAAGTTTGATACTTTTCTATAATTTAGACCGCTGTTAAGTCGGAATAACAAAATTCAAAACCTAAAAATTACCCAAAATGTGACCCACGATTTAAAGAAGGCTATGGCATTTGTTATGGTTTTTATCTTCTGTTTTCACAAAAGTATCCTATTTCCATGATCTAGGGTCTTGTGAAATCGATATAAAAAAAATTCAAGATCTTAAATATACCCAAAATTTGACACAAAAATTAAAAGCCGAAACCCGAGTTTGAATGCCCGTTTTCATAGTAATTTTATGATTTTTAAATTTTGTCTTCAAGAAAGTTTCTTATTTTCCCACAATCTAGAGCCTTATGAATTCGAAATAAAAAAAAAATTCAAAACTTTAAAAGTACCTTAAATTTGACACACAAATTGAAGAAAGTAGAAACCCGAGTTTAAAGGCCCTGTTTTCAAAGCAATTTAGTGATTTTTAATTTCTGTTTTCATGAAACTTTCATCTCTTTCCAAAATTAAGACCCCTGTGAAGTCGGATAACAAAATTCAAAACCTACAAATTATCCAAAATTTGACCTACAATATAAAGAAGGCTAAAACCTGACTTTAAAGGACCGTTGTTTATAGGGTTTTTTATGATATTTATCATCTGTTTCCAAGAAAGTTTCATCTATTTCCATGATATAGGATCTTATGATGTCAGGATAACAAAATTCAAAATCTTAAAAATACTTTGACCCAAAAATTAAATAAAGCTGAAACCCAACATTAAACACCCGTTTTTCATAGTATTTTTATGATTTTTAACTTCTACTTTCACAAAAGTTTCTTCTTTTTTACATAATCTAGAGCCCTGTGATGTCGGGATTAAAAAAAATTCAAAACTTTAAAAATATCTAAAATTTGACCCACAAATTGAAGAAAGCAGAAACCCGACTTTGAAGGCCCGTTTATCATAGCATTTTGATCTTTAACTACTGTTTTCACAAAATTTTCATTTTTTTCCATAATCTAGACCCCTGTGAAGTCGAATAACAAAATTCCAAACCTAAAAATTATCCAAAATTTGTCCCATAATTTAAAGAAGGTTAAAACCCGACTTTAAAGACCCATTGTTCATAGCGTTTTTAGGATTTTTTATCATCTGTTTTCAAGAAAGTTTCATTTATTTCCATGATATAGGGTCTTGTGAAGTCGGAATAAAAAAGTTCAAAATCTTAGAAATACTTTGATAGAAAAATTAAATAAAGCTGAACCCTGACATTGAATGCCCGTTTTTCATAATATTTTATGATTTTTAACTTTTGTTTTCACGGAAGTTTCATATTTTTCCATGATATAGACCTTGTGAAGTCGAATTACAAAATTCACAATCATAAAAATACCTAAAAGTTTGACCCACAAATTAAATAAATCTCAAACCCGACTTTGAAGGCCTGTTTTTCATAGCATTTTTATTATTTTTAACTTTTGTTTTCACGAAAGATTCCTCTTTTTCCATCATTTATAGCCCTATGAAGTCACAATAATAAAATCGATATTTTCAAAATTCTAAAAATTTGACCCACAAATTAAAGAATGCTTAAATCTGAATTTAAAGGCCCATTTTTTATAGCATTTTAAAGATATTTATCTTCTGTTGTTCACAAAAGTTTCATCTTTTCCTATGAACTAGGGTCCCGTGAAGTCGAAATAACAAAATTCATAATCTCAAAAATACCCAAAATTTGACCCAAAAATTAAATAAAGCTTAAACCCGACTTTGAATTCACGTTTTTAATAGTATTTTTAGGATTTTTAACTTCTACTTTCATGAAAGTTTCTTCTTTTTACATAAACTAGTGCCCTGTGAAGTGGGAATTAAAAAATTCAAAACTTTAAAAATATCTAAACTTTGACCCACAAATTGAAGAAAGTTGAAACCTCACTTTGAAGGCCCATTTTTCATTGCATTTTCATAATTTTTAACTTCTGTATGTACGAAAGTTTCATCTTTTTCCATGAAATAGGGCCCTGTGAAGTTGGAATAACAAAATTCAAAATCTTGTAAAATACCCAAAAATTATCCCAAAAATTAAATAAAGCTCAAACCGGACTTTGATGGCCGGTTTTTGATAGCATTTTTTATGATTTTTTACTTCTGTTTTCCAAATTTTTCCATAATCTGGAGCCCTGTTAAGTCGAAATAAAAAAAATTAAAACAATAAAACTACCTAAAATTAGACCCACAAATTGAAGAAAGTTGAAACCCGACTTTGAAGGCTATCAAACATAACATTTTTATGATTTTTAACTTCTATTTTCACGAAAGTTTCATCTTTTTTCATAATCTGATCTAGACCCCAGTGAAGTCAGAATAAAAAAATTAAAAACTTTAAAAAATATCTAAGATTTGACCCACAAATTGAAGCTAAAACCCGACTTTGAAGACCCGTTTTTCACAGTATTTTTATGATTTTTCACTTCTGTTTTCACGAAAGTTTCATCATTTTCCATAATCTAGACCCATGTGAAGTCGGAATAACAAAACCCAAAACCTAAATTTTTTTATTTTATTTTTTTGGTAAAAGGTCAGCATTTTATTACCAAAAAAGGAAATACAACCTAAGGTTTCTTTTCCAACTAGAGCTTGCTAGCAGGAAAGAAGAAACCAAAAAAACACTTCTAAAATACAGCCAGAATAAAAAACTAACAAACAATTTACATCCTTTGAGCAGCTCTACTATAAGTCTCCTCCCACCATCTCACCTCAGCTCTTCTCCATTTTGACTTATCAACATGCTGGCATCTCCAGCAGACTTCCTTTTGAATAGCCTTTGCAACATTTTCCACATGCTCAAGCTTATGGTTCCAGAACAGACTATTTCTGGCTCTCCAAACATTGTAAATTAGGCATGCAAGTGCACAATATCCCACTTTTCTTTTGCTGTCAGTTCCCAGTTCAATATGCCATCTCTGCCAAACCTGACCTATTGTAATATCAGCAGTGCTGCTGAGCTGCAGCCACTGACATATTCTAGCAAAAATACTTGCACTATAAGAGCAAGTAAAAAACAAATGCTCAACAGTTTCTTCTTTTTCATTACAAAAGTCACATATGGCATTGTCACAAATCCTCATTTTGTGCAGCCTATCCTTCGTTTTCATCCTATTTAACATTACTAGCCAAGCAATGAAGGATGTTTTGGGAATGTTATAGCTCCCCCAAACCCATTTATGCCAGTTGACCTCCTCACTGTAATTCATTAGCCATTTATATCCTTTTGCAATAGTGTAAGGATCCTCATTGTCACACCATTGGCTGCTAAAACCTGCCCTCATCTTATCTCTAACCAAACACATGTTTTTCCACCCCCAACCAGCATTCTTAGGTGGTCTATGTTCCCACCAATCTTCCTCTTTTATGTACACAGTATGAACCCATTTAACCCAGAGAGCATCTTTTTTCTGAGCAATTTGCCATACCAGTTTCCCCAAAGCAGCAATATTCCAATTTTCAGCATTTTTAACCCCCAAGCCTCCATATTTCTTTGCTTTACAAACCTGGTCCCAAGCACAAGGGATCAACTTTTTTGCAGTATAGGATCCTTCCCATAGGAAAGCCCTACATATTTGCATAAGTTTCTGCAGGATTGTTTTTGGCATCAAAAAAACTTGACACCAATATGCTTGCATTCCTAGGAAAACTGCATTAACAAGAACACATCTTGCAGCAAAAGAGAGGTTCCTGGTACCCCACACCCTAATTTTAGCAATAATTCTGTCAATAATCCTATCACAGTCACTGACAGAGGGTTTCCTGGAATTTAAAGGGATCCCAAGGTATTTAAATGGAAATGCACCTTTTAAATACCAAAATTTGACCCAAAATTTGAAACCTAAAAATTACCCAAAATTTGACCCACAATTTAAAGAAGGATGAAACTTGACTTTAAAGGCCCGTTGTTCATAGCATTTTTACGATTTTTATCTTCTTTTTTCACGAATGTTTCATCTATTTCAATGACCTATGGTCTTGTGAAGTCGAAATGAAAAATGTAAAAATCTGAAAAATACCAAAAATTGACCCAAAAATTAAATAGATTAAAGTTTTTTTTTGGTGCAAATGTAAGCATTTTATTAATATCCAAAACCATCCAAATACAACCTAGGGTCCCCGACAATATATTAAAGTTGAAACCTGACATTTTACGCCTGTTTTTCACAGTAGTTTATGATTTTTAACTTCAGTTTTCACAAAAGTTTCATATTTTTCATGATCTAGGACCATGTGAAGTTGGTATAGCAAAATTTAAAATTTAAGAAATACCCAAAATTTGACCCAAAAATTATATAAAATTACTGGGTTTAAAATATGGTCTAGAAGCTGAAACCCTAAAATGTCTCTATCTTTAAAATTTTCTCTCTCTAGGATCTTTTTAGGAATTTGAGCTTGCTTGGTTTTCTGGTTTTTCTTGGTTTCTTCACCATTTCCATGATCTAGAGCCTAGTGATGTCGGGATGTATAAAATTTATAAAAAAAACAAAATTAACCAAATTTTGAGCCACTACCTAACGAAAGTTAAAACCCGACTTTTAAGGCATTGTGTTCATTGCATTTTAATGATTTTTAACTTCTATTTTCATGAAAATTTCGTCTTTTTCCATGACTTAGAGCCTAATGAAGTCGGAATGAGTAAGATTTAAAAGTCTAAAATTAACTAAAATTTGAGTCACAAATTAAAGAAAGTTGAAATTATAAATTGAAAATCCATTATTCATAGCATTTTAATAATTATTAATTTCTGCTTTTATAAAAGTTTCCTCTTTTTTCATGACCTGGAGCCTAGTGAAATCAGAATGACTTAGATTCAAAAGTTCAAAATTACTCATAATTTGAGCCACGTTTTAACAAAAGTTGAAACTCGAGTTTTAAGGTCTGTTTTTCATAGCGTTTAATGATTTTAAACTCCTGTTTTCACGAAAGTCTTAGCTTTTTCCATGTTCTAGAGCCTAGTGAAGTCAGAATGATTAAAATTCAAAATTTCAAATTACCACAAGTTTTGGCCACAAATTATAGAAGCTTGAAACCGACTTTCAAGACCTTTTTTTTTCTTATAGCATTTTAATGATTTTTAACTTCTGTTTTCACGAAAGTATCCTGTTTTTTTTCATGATTTAGAGCCTAGTGAAATCGGAATGAGTAAATGTAAAAGTTCAAAATTAACCAAAATTAGAGCCACAAATTAAAGAAAGTTGAAAACTGACTTTGAGGGCCAATTTTTCATGCATTTTAATGATTTTTATCCTTTTTTTTTCACGAAAGTTTCCTCTTTTTCAATAATCTGGAGCCTAGTAATGTTTGAATGACTATAATTCAAAAGTTAAAAATTACCAAAAATTTGAGTCATAAATTAATGAAAGCTAAAACACGACATTCAAGTCATGTTTTTCATAGCATTTTAATAATTTTTAACTTCTATTTTCACGAAATCTTCCTATTTTTCAATGAGATACAACCTAGTGAAGTCGAAATGAGTAAAATTTAAAATTTCAAAATTAAGCAAAATGTGGGCCACAAATTATAGAAACACGAAGCCCGACTTTCAACTTCTGTTTTCATAGCATTTTAATGATTTTTAACTTCTGTTGTCACAAAAGTTTCCTTTTAGCGAAGTCAGAGTGACCAAAGTTCAAAAATTAAAAAAAATACCAAAAATATAAGCCACCAATAAAAGAAAGTTGACACCCAACTTTCAACGCCTCTTTTTTATAGCATTTTAATGATTTTTAACTTTTGTTTTCAAGAAAGTTTCCTCTTTTTTTGTGATCTATAGCCTAGTGAAGTCGTAATGACTAAAAATCAAACGCAGAAAATTACCAAAAATTTAAACCATAAATAAAAGAAAGAGTGAAACCCGACTTTCAAGGCCTGTTTTGATAACTTTTTAATGATTTTTAACTTCTATTTTCACGAAAATTTCTTCTTTTTCCTTGATCTGGAGCCTAGTGAAGTTACAATGACTAAAATTCGATAGTTCAAAATTACCTAAAATTTGAGCCACGATTTAACTGAAGCTCAAACACGACTTTTAAGGCTTAGTTTTCAGAGTATTTTAATGATTTTAAACTTTCGTTTTCACGAAAGTTCACTTTTTCCTTGATCCATAGTATAGTGAAGTCGGAATAATTCAATTTCAAAATTACCACAAATTTGGTAATAAAAAACGTGAAACCCGACTTTCAAGGCCTATTTTTTTTTATAGCATTTTAATGATTTTTAACTTATGTTTTCACGAAAGTTCCCACTTTTTCCATGATCTCCAGCCAGGTGATGTTAGAATGAGTAAAATTTAAAATTTCCAAATTAAGTAAAATTTGGGCCACCAATTATAGAAACATGAAGGTCGACTTTCAACGCCTGTTTTTCATAGCATTTTAATGATTTTTAACATTTGTTTTCATGAAATTTTCCTATTTTCTAGTGAGATACAGCCTACCAAAGTCGGAATGACAAAAGTAAAAAAATTACCAAAAATATAAGCTACCAATAAAAGAAAGTTGAAACCGACTTTCAAGGCCTGTTTTTCATACCATTTCAATGATTTTTTACTTTAGTTTCCATGAAAGTTTCCTCTTTTTCCATAATTTGGGCCTACTGAAGTCAAAATAAGTAAAATTTAAAAGTTCAAAATTAACCAAAACTTGAGCCATGGGTTAAGAAAAGCTGAAAACCACCTTTTAAGGCCTTTTTTTCCATAGAATTTTAATGATTTTAGCCTACTGAAGTTGGGATGATTCAAGTCCAAAATTTCAAAATTACCCTAAATTTGGGCCACAAATTATAGAAGCGTGAAACCCGACTTTCAAGGCCTTTTTTTTTTTTTTTGAAGTAGTATTTTAATGATTTTTAACTTCTCCTTTAACGAAAGTTTCCTCTATTTTCATGATCTCCGGCGTAGTGAATTCGGAATGAGTAAAATTTAAAATTTCAAAATTAAGAAAAATATGGACACGAATTATAGAAACATGAAGCCCGTCTTTCAACACCTGTTTCATAATTTTAATGATTTTTAACATCTGTTTTCACGAAAGTTTCCTATTTTTAACCTAGCAAAGTCAGAATGACTAAACTCGCTAAAGTTCAAAAGTATAAAATTACCAAAAATATATGCCACCAATAAAAGAAAGTCGAAACCCGACTTTCAACGCTTGTTTTTCATAGTATTTTAATGATATTCAACTTTTGTTTTGGCGAAAGTTTCCTTTTTTTCTGTGATGTATATAGTCTAGTGAAGTCATAATGACTAAAAATAATCAGTAGAAAATTACCAAAATTTAAGCCAAAAATAAATGAAAGAGTGAAACCCGATTTTCAAGGCTTGTTTTTCATAGCATTTTAATAATTTTTAACTTCTATTTGCACGAAAATTTCCTCTTTATCCTTGATCTAGAGCCTAATGATGTTGGATTGAGAAAAATCAAAAAGTTCAAAATTAACCAAAATTCGAGCCACAACTTAAAGAAAGTTGAAACCCGATTTTAAAACCCCTGTTTTCGTAGCAATTTAATGTTTTATAACTTTTATTTTCATGAAAGTTTCCTCTATTTCCATGATCAAAAGCCTAGTGAATTCGGAGTGTGTAAAATTTAAAAGTTTACAATTAACTAAAATTTGAGCTACAAATTATAGAAAGTTCAAACTAAAAATTGAAGGTCCATTTTTCATAGCATTTTAAACATTTTTAACTTTTGTTTTCACGAAAATTTCCTCTTCTTCCATGATCTAGAGCCTAGTGAAGTCGGAATGAGTGAAATTTACAAGTTCAAAATTAACCAAAATTTGAGCTACAAATTAAAGAAAGTTGAAACCCGACTTTGAAGGTCCATTTTTCATAGCATATTAATGATTTTTTAATTTTGTTTTAAAGAAAGGTTTCCTCTTTTTCTATGATTTGGTGCTTAGTGTTGTCGGAATGCCTAAAATTTAAAAGTTTAAAATTACCAAAAATTTCATTCACAAATTAAAGAAAGCTAAAACTCGACTTTCAAGGCCTTTTTTTCAGAGCATTTTAATGATTTTTAACTTCCATTTTAACGAAAATTTCTTCTTTTTCCATGATTAAGAACCTAGTGAAGTCGTAACGACTAAAATTCAAAAGTTAAAAATTTCCCAAATTTTAAAATCCAAAAGTTCAAAATTTCCCAAATTTTAAGCCACGGATCAAAAAAAGCTAAATCCCGACTTTCAAGGCTTGTTTTTCATGTCATATTAATGATTTTTAACTTCTATTTTCACGAAAGTTTCCTCTTTTTAACTAATATATAGCCTAGTAATGTCGGAATGAATAAAATTCAAAAGCTCAAAATTACCCAAAATTTGGGCCATAAATTATGGAAGCGTGAAACCCGACTTTCAAGGTATGTTTTTCATAGTAATTTAATGATTTTTAACTTCATTTTTCATGAAAGCTTCCTCTTTTTCTATTATCTATAGCCTATTGAAGTCGGAATGATTAAAATTCAAATTTTTAAAATTACAAGAAATTTGAGCCACAAATTATTGAAACCTGAAACCTGACTTTCAACGCTAGTTTTTCATAGCATTTTAATGATTTTTAACATCGATTTTGACGAAAGTTTCCTCTCTTTCAATGATCTTTCTAGTGAAGTCGAAATGAATAAAATTCAAAAGCAGAATATTACCAAAAATTTAAGCAACAAATAAAAGAAAGCTGAAACGAGACTTTTAACAACTGTTTTTCATAGCATTTTAAGATTTTTGAACTTCTGTTTTCACGAAAGCTTCCACTTTTCCATGAACTATAACCTAGTGATGTCGAAATGACTAAAATTCAAAAGTTTAAAAATACCCAAATTTTGAGCCACAAATTAAAGAAAGCAGAAACCCGAATTTCAGGGCCTATTTTTCATAGCATTTAATGATTTTTAACTTTTGTTTTCATGAACGTTTCCTCTTTTTCCTTGATCTACAGTCTAGTGAAGTCGGAATGATTATATTTCAAAATTTAAAAATTATCCAAAGTTTGGGCCACAAATTAAAGAAGCGTGAAACTCGACTTTCAAGGCCTTTTTTTTTCGTAGCATCTTTAATGATTTTTAACTTCTGTTTTCATGAAGGTTTCCCCTTGATATAGAGCCTATTGAAGTCGGAATGAGTAAAATTTAAAATTACAAAATTAAAGCCACAAATTATAGGAAGTTGATACCCGACTTTGAAAGTCCATGTTTCATAGCATTTTAATGATTTTTAATTTCTGTTTTCAAGAAAGTTTACTCTTTTTCCATGATCTTGAGCCTAATGAAGTCGTAATGATTAAAATTCCAAATTTCGAAATTACCCAAAATTTGGAGCCATAAATTATATAGAAACCTGAAACCCGACTTTCAAGACCTGTTTTTCATAGCGTTTTAATGATTTTTAACTTTTAATTAGAAGCTAAGTCTAAACCATGTATCTTTATTGGCTACTCCAAAACTCAAAGTGCCTACCACTGCCTTGACCCTAGCACTGATCGCATATACACTTCACGTCATGTGAGATTTGTTGAGAGTGAATTTCCATACACTCAACTCCTTGAAGGTGATACCCCTATTACTAATGTCAGTGCTGACTCTTGGTGCTCTTTATCACTGCCAATTATCCCCACTAAAAATCCCACGGCCCCCACCACTACTCAATCTATTTCCCATGACTCACTTTCTAATTCTATTTCTTCTTCCCCATCTAATTCCAAATCCACTACAAAAAGCCAAAATAATGTTTTGTCCCTTTTCCACATTAATGTACCTAAGTCAGATTACCAACCTAGTCCCAATTCAACTGACACTAGCTTAGCCCACTCCACAAACTCTGGACTCGGTCAATCTTCTTCAGAACCTTCTTCTCCTATGTCTAGTCCATCCTTAGCCCAGCCATCTGGTATTATTACCAGGTCCAAAAATAACATTCACAAACCGAATCCGAAATATGCTTACTCCACCTCTGTTCAAACAAAACCAGTTGTGCCCACCACTGTTGCTCAAGCACTTAAAGATCCTTTATGGAAAGCATCAATGGAGGAAGAACTTACCTCCTTGTATAAACTTGGTACTTAGGATTTAGTGTCTTCAGACGGTGTTCGCAATATTGTGAAATGTAAATGGGTTTTCCGTATTAAATGCTACAAGGATGGTTCCATTGAACGTTACAAAGCACGGTTAGTTGCGAAGGGGTTTCAACAACGTCCTGGTATTGATTATACCGAAACATTCAGTCCGGTGATCAAACCGGCTACCATTCGTACTCTTTTGAGCCTTGCGGTCTCACAACATTGGCATCTTCGCCAACTTGATATTAATAATGCCTTCTTACAAGGGACATTACATGAAGAGGTATTCATGGCACAACCTCCAGGCTTTGTTAATACTCAGTGTCCCTCCCACGTTAGCAAACTCAAGAAAGCTATTTATGGACTCAAACAAGCCCCGAGGGCTTGGTACACCGAACTCACCAATTTTTTACTTGGCCAAGGCTTCAAGCGGTGTATTTCCCACACTTCTTTATTCATCTCACATAACTCACCTAATCCTATATATCTTATAGTATATGTGGATGACATTATTGTTACGGGTCCTAATATTGCTGCTATTGATAAGTTCATTCACCATCTTGCTAACAGATTCTTCTTGAACGATTTGGGTGAGCTTTCTTATTTTCTTGGTGTTGAGGTAATGCCTACTTCTCATGGGTTATTTCTCAGTCAACGTCGATATATACTTGAACTTCTTGAGAAAATGGGGATGCAAGACGCTAAACCTGCATCGACACCGATGGTTATCACACAAGTTCTTACTGCAGGGTCTGGCATTGCTCTTGAATCACCTACAGATTATCGAGATGCTGTAGGAAGTCTTCAATACCTTACATTAACCCGACCCGATGTTGGGTTTGCTGTGAACAAGCTTTCTCAGTTTATGAATCGTCCTACAACTGATCATTGGTTTGCTCTTAAGCGACTTATGCGGTACCTACGAGGCACTCTTGACCACGGTGTTACTCTTTATCGAGATTCACCACCCATACTTCATGCTTTCTCTGATTCTGATTCGGCCGGCGATCGAGATGACTACACTTCTACAATGGGGCATGTTTTATTTCTTGGTCGTAATCCCATCTTGTGGTGTTCAAAGAAGCAAAGATCAATAGCACGATCATCGACCGAAGCCGAGTATAGGGCTGTTGCCTCTACTTCTGCAGAAATTATGTGGGTTAAAAATCTTCTGAAAGAATTGGGCCAGTTATATATTGTTCTAATCCTGTTTTCTACTCCAAGATGAAGCATCTTGCTCTTGCATTTTATTTCGTACGAGAACATGTTCAAAAGGGTGAGCTACGTGTTACACATGTTTGCACTGGTGATCAACTTGCTGATTTCTTAACTAAACCGCTATCTCGGCCACGACTAGATGTGCTGCTAACCAAGATTGGACTTACTGCATCACCGTCCATCTTGCGGGGGCATGTAAAGGATAATATCAACATCTCCCCATGATACTATATCTTTAATTATTGCTGCTTGATCACAACCTGATATGCTCCTTGTTTATAGCTTGTATAATATATTCATAGTTGACCTTATCTTTGTGAAGTGTATACGTTTACGGTTAGGTACATAAATCTCTTTTATAGCTTTTATCTTAGTTTACATATTTAGGAGATTCTGTAATCTTCTCTTGTAGTACTTATAGCCTTGTACCCTTCAAACTCAATACATATCTTATTTTTCATTTCTTCAGTAATATACATTACTCTATTGTATATGCATAATATGTGCCCCCGAGTACACTAATTAATATACAATAATTTACATTAGTCTTGGGCAAATAAGCACAATTAGTAGTAATAATCAAAGCCTAAGTAGTCATTAGCAACTACCATACACAATATTATTCTACAGAAATATACAATAGTCTACTGTATATGCATAATATGGGCCACCAAACACATTAATATACAATAATTTACATCAATCTTGTGCAAATAAGCACAATTAGTAGTAATAATCAAAGGCTAAGTAATCATTCACTACAAGAAATCGGCAAAATAGCGACGGATTTAATTTCGGTCGCAAATTAAGAATTTGCGATGGATCCCTTTCCGTCACAAGTTTGCGACGGAATTTTGCTTGTTTGCGACGGACATATCCGTCGCAAAAAAGTGACAAACCAAATCAAGTGAGCAATTGGTTTTTGTGACGGATTTTTGTATTTGCGACGGAATAATCCCTCGCAAATTTGCGACGGAATTAATTCCATCGCAAAATTCCCTCGCAAAAGGCGACAAACCCTTTTATTATTTTGTCGCGAAAAAATTCCCACACAAAAGCCCTTAATCTCTCACTTCAAACTCGCCCTTAATCTCTCACTTCTCCCTTCTTCTTCGAACCAAAAACCTATCTTCTTCAACCAAAAACCTATCTTCTTCGAACTCAGAATTAATTTGCGACCAAAAACCTATCTTCTTTGAACTCGGTGTCTTCTTGCCATCTCTGAATCTCTCACTTTCGTCTGAATCTCTCAAGCAGTCTCACTCACTTTCAATTTGTCAATTCGGGGTAATTTATCAAGGACAGAATCATATTAATATTCTTGCTCCAAAATTTCAATTTTCCTCATTAGATTTTCTTCAACTTCGAACATCACAGGTTAGTTGAAGAAACCCTAGATTTCGAATTTTTTGTTGAATGCTTATGTTTTCGTAAATTGAATGCTCTATGTTTTCAGTCTGCTATTTCATCTTAAGTCACTCATGTTGTTGATTTCGAATCAGTTTATGGCTTTTTTTTTTTTTGCAATAATATTATGTGTAAGCTTTGATTGAGGAATGTCAGTCGTTTCGAGCCATTTCGAGCCCATTTGAACCTAAAACACATGTAAAGGCTAGTTTGAAATAATCTAGAGTTTGTAACACTTGTAATTATGCCTTTTAAGGATGTTTAGCTTATTTATAGGTTGAAATGAAGAGATATGTGATGTAACACTTGTAATTATGTTTGTTGGGTTGATTTAAATTCAAATTTGTATAACTAATTTAATTTTAATTGTGTTTTGTAGGAGACCTACCAGAAGAAGCTTGAGAAAACAAGCAGTGACGGGAGTCAGAGAACGCCCGATGAGTTATATTGGGAGGCATCTGGTGGTCGTAGCAAGAAAGGTCGCGTGAAGGGTCTTGGTAGTGGTGCGGATCTGTATTACAGCTCTTCGAGGAGATCTGGATCATCGAAGCAATACACGCCATCTGTATTTTCTCAAATGAAAGATCATTTAGAGAAACATGTGGAGAAGGTGCGGGACGAGGTGCGGGAGGAGGTGCGGGCTGAGGTTGAGGAGAAGATGCGAGCCGAGATTGAGGCAATGCAGAGGACACAGAAAGAGTTTATGGAGCAGATGATGAGTCGATTCGGTAGCGACAGTTGTTCACCTTTCCAAATTCAGCCTCGGGACTCACTAGACGACGAGGGTAGCGGCGCCGGGAAAGGGATGCAAGTGTAGATAGATATCTTGTTCCATATAACATAGCTTAGTGCCTTTATTATCATTGTTAAATTTTAAAACTATGAAACTATTTAAGCTGGAAATACTTTGTATGCATATGTTACATTTGAAATATATAATTATCGGAAAATATAAATTGTCCTTATTTGATTAGAATACATAACGTGGCAGATCATACAGGTTCACAGGCAACTTTCAGAGGGTATTTTCCGTCGCAAAATATTACGTTTGCGAGGGAATTTTCCATCGCAAATTCCTTAAGTTTGCGAGGGAATTTTCGGTCGCAAATTCCTTAAGTTTGCGAGGGAATTTTCCGTCGCAAATTTGCGAGGGAATTTTCCGTCGCAAAATAGTTCGTTTGTGAGGGAATTTTCCGTCGCAAATTTGCGAGGGTAAATTCCGTCGCAAAATAGTCTGTTTGCGAGGGACTTTTCCGTCGCAAATTTGCGAGGGAAAATTCCATCGCAAACTTCAATTAATCCGTCGCAAATTATTTGCGACGGACTTTCCGTCACAACATTGGAAATTTGCGACAAAAAAAAAAAATAGCAACGGACAGTTTGCGACGGAATTCCGTCGCAAATGGCTTTTTGCGACGGACTTTTCCATTTTTGCGACGGAGTTAGTCCGTCGCAATATTGAGGTAATCTTGTAGTTAGCAACTACTTTAACTTGTTGTCACACCTTATGTATATCTAAACAATCACAAATATTAACACTGATGTAGTCTCATCATTGTCCTTACCAACCTATTGATCATAGAAAGAACAACAATAATCAACTATCAAGTTATATCATATTAACGAACAATGATTAACCAAACAAATCAACAAACATAATTCAACTAACATAAGCTAATTTAGACAATCACGTTATTATCCCAAACACAAGATTCAAAGTACTACAGAACCATTGCTATACAAAACATACAGAACCATTTTTGATCCACAAAAAAACCCAAAGCATGCATATTTTTCCTACATCATATACCAAATACTACCATAAAAGCTCAATAAAAAATTTCAACAAACTCCATTTAATAATAAGCATATTACAACAATTCTGTTCTCATATAATCAACAGTGAAATTCGGAAATTAATATTAATATATAATCATGCACCACTTCAAATTCAAAGGGCAAACATTAAAACAAGAAAACCAAAAAATCGTAATTAGAAAAATTGGGGAAAACCTTAATTAATCAAATTGATAAGAAACCAAAAAAAAAAAGGAAAAAGAAAGTAAACAAGTTATATTATATCACCAAAGAAAAACCAACCAAATCAACATACATGCATCTTAATATAATTAAACTAACAAAAAGATAAATTAAACAATCAAATGAATCGTTTATACTAATTTCTCAAACATAAGAGTCAAACTTTAAACATTGATATCCCAAAATCACAAACCTCAATTATTTCTCACGCAAGATCAAAAACAACAACACATTCATCAAATTCAAAGATCAAACCTTTATTAAAAACCAACATAAACCCAAATCAATAGATCAAAATTCATTGAAAAAACCTACAAAAAAAATTAATAATAAATAAATAAAATCAAACAGACAAACTTTATAAAAAACATTCATCAAAACTGATAGAGTATATAAACTATTCATGGGCCACAACTATCAGCTTAAGCTTTTGGTTCAAATGGTCCTCTAATATGGTATCAGAGCCTAGGTTATTCGGGCCTCTTCTAAAAACTGGGTATTTGTCTAAGCCACTGGTTAAGGGCCTCTGTTGGATGTTCATTCCCAACGAGGATTATATTGTGCCTTCTAGTGCGCTCTAATTCTAAGGACACTCACTAGTGAGGGGGAGTGTTGAACCCCATGTAATCTACACTAGTGAGTTGTCCCATATCAGAGAAACAGGAAAATGTTAGTTTATAGGCCTAGGAGTTACTACTTCTATTACCAATTGGTTTTAGGATGAAACCTCCTTGGGCTTGTGGACAGGTTTGACTCTCCTCCTCCTTGTTGGCTTACTCAGGCCCATTTATCTTTAACATGAAATTTAACATGGTATATATATAAACTATTTTTAGGCCACAACTATTAGCTTAAGCTTTTGGTTGAGTTGGTCCTCTAATATGGTATCAGAGCCAACATGACACAAAGGTCACGGGTTCGAATCTCATCCACCCCTCCCTTCTAAGTGGAATTATTAAGCGCAGGGTATGGGCAGCCCATGCTGCATCCATACTTCAAGCCCAATGGGCTCTCGTGTGAGGGGACATGATAGAGTATATAAACTATTCCTGAACCACAACTATTAGCTTAAGCTTTTGGTTGAAATGGTCCTCTAATAAAAACAACAAATCAAAACCCAAATCAAAATCGATAACATTCATGTAATTAAAAGATCAAACTTCATTAAAAACCCAAATCATAATCGGTAACCCCACTTCAGAACCCCAAAAAACAAATCAATTAATCAAACTTTATTAAAAATATTCATCAAATTAAAAGATAAAAATTTATTAAGAAAACAACAAAAACCCAAAAAAATAAAAATAAAAAAAACCCCTAAAAACTCATTCTCCAAAACTAACACGGTCACATTTTTTAATTAATACCAGCAATCTCAGCCAAAATATAGTGTTAATTGACTATAATCTTCACTAATTAATCAGGAAATATGTAAATATTTTATCATTGATTGCAGATTATATAATTTTATTTTGAAATTTAAACTAAAAAAAGATAAAAACATGCAATTAAAATCAAAATCAAACATCAAAACAAGAGATTAAAAGAAAAAAAAAGTTAAGGAAGAAAACCATTTGGAGTGGATTCTTCCTCAATTACAACGTAATTACAGTGAATGTTCTTCTTTGATCAAAATTTTGAATGTGCTTCTTTGAGAACCAGAGGAAAAAAAGAGAGAGAAACAAGGAAAGAAAATTAGAGAGAGAAAAAAAAAGGAAAAAATATAGAGAGAGAAATAGAGAAAGAAAATTTGTAGGTAAAGGAAGAATTGCAATGGATATAATGATATACGGAAGATTGGATGGGAGAAAATATGTAGAGTGTATATGGTAATAACAGTAAGATTAAGTTTTTGAATTTTGAATTTTGAATTTGAAATTGAAATTGGTTGTTGAATTTGAAATTGTAGAATAATATAAGAAAAATAGTGAGAGAAATAGAGAAAGATAAATTGAGGAAGAATATAAGAATTGTAACAGATATATGGATGATTGGATTGGAGAGAATATACAAGAGAGTATATGCCTATAAAGTAATAACGGTAAAATAAAGTTTTTTAATTTTGAATTTTGAAATTGAAATTGACCATTGAATTTGATTTTGAAACAATTGTTTGGCGCTTTGTTTCTAATTGTGGCCGGTATTTTTTGCTTGGGCTCTTTGAAATGTATAGGTGCTGGGATTTTTTACCCAATCTTTTACAAACTTTTCTTTTATTTATATAATAATAATAATAATAATAATAATAATAATAATAAATACTGATGGAACTTTTTATTTACTTTGATTAAAATATGTAATGAAATTACATATGGTAAAAGATTATTTATCTTCAGTATTTACATAATGAAATAAATACTGATGGAACATTTTATTTGATTTGATTAAAATATGTAATGAAATTATATATGTTAAAATATTTTTTATTTTCAATATTTACATAATGAAATTATTTAACTTCAATTATTATGTAATAAATTTATTTAATTTTATCAATATGATTATAAGGAAAATACTTAAGTGTTAATACTAATAATAAGTATAGAACCCGTACGATGCACTGTTTTAAAATATTTGCATTAGTTATGCATAAAATGTAAAAATAAAATTAATTTCCGATAGTTATAAGATGGTTTGAATTCTTTACATAAAAAACGTGATTTTGTTGCAATCTTAAATACCATACTATTAATTTCTTTTATCAATATACTTCGTTAATCTGTTACAATCTTAAATACAACATTTAGTCATGTGATTGATGAATGTTTTGAGTTACACAATTAATTATTGCAGGAATATCAATATTATAAAGTTGTCTACTACTACTGCACAAGATTTTAATAGTTCAAATAATAATATTATTGCATGAGAACTCAATAGGCCAAGTTTATCATCATTATACAAGATCTCAATATTTCAAGTGTATTATATATTTTTGCACCAGATCTCAACATTTTAAAGTTGGATTATTTCACGTAATTTTGATAGTGTAATAATAAAACTATTGCAAAGGATATTAATAGTTAAAAGAAAACATTACTGCATAAGGTCAGATGAGAGTTATAAAAGTACAAATCTCATATTTATTAATAAATCTTCCGTAAGACCACCTTATAGTAAGACCATCAACTATTGTAAATTTTCTTTAACTATTAGATCTATTGATAAAATTAATATATATTTTTTGTCTAACATTCTAATAGTCTTACCAAATAAAACCATTTTTTATAAATAGTTAGCCATATTTATAAATGAAAACTTTGATTATTTTATTATTTCACTAATTTAAATGAAGTAAAATTATTATATTTAACGCATAATATTAGTAGGGATTGATTTGGTTTTTTTTTTTTTTTTGTTATAATAACAATATCTTGCTATAACTATTAAGCTATATAGTTTATTTATTAGGACTTTATTATTACTTTTAAACCGTGGCTAATTTTCCTAAATTTGCAATCCATTGCTCTTCTAATTAAACCAACCCAAATAAATGGCCACTTAATAGGTACAGAGACTATAATTCCAAAGATTTGTCATAGGGATCCATGGATTTATTGTCCTCTTCAGTTAGTAGCTGAACTAAACCCTCATCCATGAGGAGTTTGAACCCGATGATACTGATTTTTCTCATAAGAACAACGAATAGCTAACACATATTTTACCATTTTACATTAGAAGGCCTAAACAATTTTTCATTCCTGACAAAAGGAATAGTAAAACAAAATAAACAGCCATATTGCCTTCACATTATTCGTAATCATACAGCACAACTACCATGTGCAAGACTCCATTCAAAACCATCGTACTCGCACCACGCTTCAACCACTTATGTTGTACTGTAATAGCTATAGCTTACCCGCTACACATACAAGGAGGACCACCCTATTGTTTAGAATCATTTGGGTTGCCAATATTTATGCTCTGCTCCCCAAGAAATTCAATGACAGCCTTCTTCTGCCAACCCTTGAAACTCCTGCATTCAATTAGCACCAATGATAGATCTGAATTTGATGTAATCTAATAAAAGTTTACCAACGTACAACTAAACGGTCCTCTTGTCAAAAGAATGCTGTTATTGCTGAATATAAGACAATTTGCCAAACTCAGATGTCTAGCATACTAACTATTGAACTAATTTAGGCCACACGAGAATAAGTATTGCGTATTTAACTAGGGCTTCTTCTCAATAACGTCTTTGCTGGCTGTTCCTAAAGCTACATATTGAGCTTCTTCCCGACATGAACACAAGTAATGAATAAGGGAATATGGTTGAGAAAATTATAGGTTAGCAGTCACTTACACAATAAATGGCAAGAGAGCTTAAATACAAATGTCATTACAAATATTTTTACTATTGCTAATGTACACCGTAATACCTTGAGATGGCATGCGTATTTTCGAAAGCCATTAAATACTATCATCATTAGCAAACCACTAATACCTCATATTGGACATCTCCATCAAACAATGAATCAATTAATTAATGTAAGCCTTTCATTCAACTACAAATGTCATGTATAGTACGTTATATTCAAAAGAGAAAGTTAGTAAGCAAATCACTAACACATCACCGCTTAGCCTAACTAATCTCTTTGAATCAAATAACAAGGGCCTAATCTTTTCTTTTCAATCATTATATTGTATAGAGAATAGCATCAATTGTATCATACTACCAATTATTACCTCTCCTCTTTACATGTCAAACTTCTAAAACAGCAAATTAACGTACTAGAGCAGGAACCCATTTTATTACTCAACAACCACTCAAAGTGACAATTTCAGCGTTATTTGGTAATATATGTATATGAATGATTTAGTAACCAACGACTTAGTTATTTGGTAGCTATTTTTAGGTAATCAACTTCATGAAAAAAGCTTTATAGCATAAAACAACCTTAGTTAGAAAATTTAGTGTTAAAAATTTGAGGTCATGTGCATTAATTAACTGCGATTCTTCATAACGAATCATCATTCATTGAGGTTTATTGTTGTTAACTAAACAACCCATTTTTTCATTTTAGCCCCTTCATTCAATTTGTTTTAACCATTTAAACATGCAAATATAGAATCTCATTGTCTCACAATTGCTTGTGAATAACAATACAAAGCAATAAGGAGTTAAGATACCAAACAATTAAGGTGCATTCTCTTCACCACGATATCCCTATTAAGTCTATTTAAACTTAACGAAAGTAAACTGAGTTTACTGACCCTGTATCCAAAGTTTGCATCTGAACTTATCAGTCATTCAGTAGTTTACTTAATAAACTACATCAGATCACATATTCCATCTAAACAATTGAACTAATGATTGCATAAAGTTTATGGTAATATACGAAACTAAGACTAAAAGAAGAGATGAAAACTTGTGGTCAAGATGAGCCAAATATTCCCCTACGGGAAAAGCCATTTCAGTAGCCTCAAATGCAGCTCGGGATAGCTTCTTTCCAGTACCACCAATACCTTTAGCATCCTCTAGCTCAAATCAGTTGTAGCCTCACCACCACTGGGCGGAATCACTTCCACCTCCTTTAGCTTAGATCAGTTGTAGCCCAAATATAGATTACTTCAATCCCACATCAATTTAAGCCTATTGAAGTCGGAATGACTAAAATTTAAAAATTGAAACGAATCAATATTTGAGCCCACAAATTAAGAAAAATGTTGAAACTCGACTTTCAATGCCTGTTTTTCATAGAATTTTAATGATTTCTAACTTCTGTTTTCACAAAAGTTTCTTACTTTTTTTAATGATCTAGAGCCTAGTGAAGTCGCAATGATTAAGGTTCAAAATTTTCAAATTATCCAAAATTTGGGCAACAAATTATAGAAACATGAAACCCAACTTTCAATGCTTATTTTTCATAGCATTTTAATAATTCTTAACATCTGTTTTCACGAAATTAAAGTTTCCTCTTTTTTAATGATCTATAGCCTAGTGGAGTCAGAATGAATAAAATTTAAAAGTAGAAAATTACCAAAAATTTAGGCCACAAATAAAAGAAAGCTGAAACACGACTTCCAAGAACTGTTTTTCATAGCATTTTAATGATTTTTAACTTTTGATTTCATGAATGTATCCTATTTTTCAATGATCTAGAACCTAGTGAATTCGGAATGACTAAAATTCAAAAGTTGAAAATTTCCACAAATTTGAACCACAAATTAAAGAAAGTTGAGACCTGACTTTCAAGACCTGTTTTTGATAGCATTCTAATGATTTTTAACTTTTGCTTTCATGAAATTTTTCTCTTTTTTAATGATCTATATCCTAGTGAAGTCGTATCAAAATTTCAAAATTACCCAAAATTTGGGCCACAAATTATAAAAACCTGAAACCCGAATTTCAACACCTGTTTTTCATAGCATTTTTATTGAAATTTAACTTCTGTTTTCACGAAAGTTTCCTCTTTTTCCATGATCTAGAGCCTAGTTAAATCGGAATGATTAAAATTCAAAATTTCAAAATTAACCAAAATCTGGGCCACAAATTATAGAAGCGTGAAACCCGACTTCCATGGACTGTTTTTTAAAAGCATTTTAATGATTTTTAACTTCTACTTTGACAAACGTTTCCTCTTTTTCTATGATCTAGAGCCTAGTGAAGTCTGAATGAGTAAAGTTTAAAAGTTCAAAATTAACCAAAATTTAAGCCAGGAATTTTGGGTACCTGAAAACCATTCAAGGCCTATTTTTCAAAGCATATTAATGATTTTTAACTTATGTTCTCTTGAAAGTTTTCAATTTTTCCTTGATCTAGATCCTAGTGAAGTCAGAATGGTTAAAATTCAAGATTTTAAAATTAACCAAAATTTGGGCCACAAATTATAGAAGCGAGAAACCCGACTTTCAAGGCCTATTTTTCATAGCATTTTAACAATTTTTATTCTGCTTTCACGAAAATTTGCTCTTTTTCTATGATCTAGAGCCTAGTGAAGTCAGAATGAGTAAAATTTAAAAGTTCAAGATTAACCAAATTTTGAGCCACAAGTTAAACCAACATAAAATCTGACTTTCAACTTCTGTTCTCACGAAAGTATTCGCTTTCTCCTTTATCTAGACCCTAGTGAAGTCAAAATGATTAAAATTCAAATTTTCAAAATTACCCAAAATTTGGGCCACAAATTATAGAAGAGTGAAACCCGACTTTCAAGGCCGTTTTTTCATAGCATTTTAATGATTTTTTACTTCAGTTCTCACAAAATTTTCCTCTATTTCCATGATCTAGAGCCTACTGAAGTCGAAATGAGTAAAATTTAAAAGTTTAATATTAGCCAAAATTTGAGCCACAAATTAAAGAAAGTTGAAACCCGACATTGAAAGTCCATTTTTCATAGCATTTTAATGATTTTTAATTTCTGCTTTCATGAAAGTTTCCTCTTTTCCTATGATATGGAGCCTAGTGAAGTCGAATGAATAAAATTCAAAAGTTGAATATTACCAAAAATTTGAACGTCAAATCAAAGAAAATTGAAACCGACTTTCAAGCCCTTTTTTTAATATCATTTTAACGATTTTCAACTTCTATTTTCATGAAAGTTTCCTATTTTTCCATGATCTGGACCATTTTTAATTTGTATTGACTAAAATTCAAAAGTTCAAACTTAACCAAAATTTGAGCCACGAATCAAAGAAAGCTTTAACCCGACTTTCAAGGTTTGTTTTTCACAGCATATTAATGGTTTTTAACTTCTATTTTCATGAAAGTATTCTCTTTTTCCATGTCCTAGAGCCTAGTGAAGTCGGAATGGGTAAAATTTAAAATTCAATAAAATTTAAGACACAAATTAAGGAAAGTGAAAATCCAAATTTAAAGGCACATTTTTCATAGCATTTTATTGATTTTTAACTTATGTTTTCACGAAAGTTTTCTCTTTTTCTATGATCTAGAGACTAGTGAAATCAGAATGAGTAAAATTTAAAAGTTCATAATAAACCAAAATTAGAGCCACAAATTAAAGATACCTGAAACCCGACTTTCAATGCTTGTTTTACATAGCATTTTAATGATTAATAGCTTGTGTTATCACGAAAGTTTTCACTTTTTCATTGATCTAGAGCCTATTAAAGTCGAATGGTTAAAATTCAAATTTTAAAAATTATCCAAATTTTGAACCACAAATTATAGAAGCGTGAAACCCGACTTTCAAGGCATGTTTTTTTATAGCATTTTAATAATTTTGAACTTCTGTTTTCACGAAGTTTGATCTAGAGCCTAGTGAAATTGGAATGAGTAAAATTTTAAAGTTCAAATTTAACAAAAACTTGAGCCACAAACTAAAGAAAGTTGACACTTCACTTTGAAGGTCAATTTTTCATAGCATTTAAATGATTTTAACTTCTGTTTCATGAGAGTTTCCTCTTTTTTTTATGATCTGGAGCCTAGTGATGTCGGAAAATTCAAACGTTTAAAATTACCATAATTTGAACCATAAATTAAAGAAACCTAAAATTCGACTTTCAAGGATTGTTTTTCATAGCATAATAATGATATTTAAGTTCTGTTTCATGAAAGTTTCCTCTTTTTCCATAATCTAGAGCGTGGTGATGTCGGAATGAATAAAATTAAAATTTTCAAAATTCAGCAAAATTTGGGACACAAATTATTAAAACATTAAACCCACGCGACTTTCAACGGCTGTTTTTCATAACATTTTAATGATTTTTTACTTCTGTTTTTACCAAAGTTTCCTCTTTTTCAATGAGATATAACCTAGCGGAGTCCGAATCACTAAAATTCAAAAGTACAAAATTAACAAAAATTTTAAGCCACAAAGAGTTTAAAGCTGTAACTGGACATTCAACGCCTGTTTTTTCATAGCATTTTAATGATTTTTAAATTTTGTTTTCACGAAAGTTTCCTCCTCTTTTATGATCTATATATACTAGTGATGTCGGAATGACTAAACATCAAAAGTAGAAAATTACCGAAAATTTAAGCCACAATTAAAAGAAAGAGTGAAACCCCAATTTCAATGCCTATTTTTCCTCACAGTTTAATGATTTTTACCTTCTGTTTTCTAGAAAGTTTCCTTTTTTTTCCATGATCTAGAGCCTAGTAATGTCATAACTCGTAATGAGTAAAATTTAAAAGCCTAAAATATACTATAATTTGAGCCACAAATAAAAGAAAGATAAAACCAAAAATTGAAGGCCTATTTTTAATAACATTTTAATGATTTTTAACTTCTGTTTTCACGAAAGTTTCCTCTTTTTTCATGTTTTGGAGCCTAGTGAAATCGAATGAGTAAAATTTTAATTTTCAAAATTAACCAAAATTTGAGCTACAAATTAAAGAAACCTGAAATCCAACTTTCATGGTCTATTTTTCATATCATTTTAATGATTTTTATCTTTAGTTTTCCCGAAGTTTTCACATTTTCCTTGATCTAGAACCTGTTGAAAACGGAATGATTAAAATTCAAAATTTCAAAATAACCCAAAATTTGGGACAAATATTATAGAAGCATGAAACCTGACTTTCAAGGCTTTTAAATGATTTTTAACTTCTGTTCACATAAAAGATTCCTCTTTTACCATGATCTAGAGCCTAGTGAATCGAAATGAGTAAAATATAAAAGTTTAAAATTAACCAAAATTTGAGCCACAAATTAAAGAAGGTTAAAACCCGACTTTGAAGGTTAATTTTTCATAGCATTTTTAATGATTTTTAAGTTCTGTTTTCATGAAAACTTCCTCTTTTTCTATGACCTGGAGCTTAGTGATGTCGGAATGACTAAAATCCTAAAGTTAAAATAACCAAAATTTTGAGCCATAAATTAAATAAAGCTGAAACTCGACTTTCAAAGCCTGTTTTTCATAGCATTTTAATAATTTTTAACTTTTGTTTTCACAAGAATTTCCTCTTTTTCCATGATCTAGAGCGTGGTGATGTCAGAATAAGTAAAATTAAAAATTTCAAAATTAAGCAAAATTTGGGCCACAAATCATCGTAGCATTAATTACATTAATTAAGCAAAATTTGGGCCAGAAATCATCTAGAGCGTGGTGATGTCATAACATTTTAATTATTTTTAATTTCCGTTTTCACGGAACTTTCCTCTTTTTCGATGAGATATAGCCCAATGAAGTCGGAATGACTAAAAATCAAAAGTAGAAAATTTTAAGCCACGAATAACAGAAAGAGTGAAACTTGAATTTCAAAGCATGTTTTTCATAGCATTTTACTGATTTTTAACTTCTGTTTTTACAAAAGTTTCTTCTTTTTCCATGATCTAGAGCGTAGCGAAGTCGAAATGTATAAAATATAAAAGTTCAAAATTAACCAAATTTTGAGCCACACCTAACAAAAGTTAAAACCTGACTTTAAAGTCCTATTTTTCATAGAATTTTAATGATTTTTAACTTCTATATTCATGAAAATTTCCTCTTTTTCCATGATTAAGAGCATAGTGAAGTCGGAATGAGTAAAATTTCAAAGCTTAAAATTAACTACCATTTGAGTCACAAATTCAAGAAAGTTGAAATTATAATTGAAGGTCCATTATTCATAGCATTTTAATAATTTTTAATTTCTGCTTTCACCAAAGTTTCTTTTTTTTGCATAACCTGGAGCCTAGTGAAGTCAGAATGATTAAAATTCAAATGTTCAAAATTACCCATAATTTGTGCCACGATTTAACAAAAGCTAAAACTCGAGTTTAAAGGTCTATTTTTCATAGCATTTTAATGATTTTAAACTTCTATTTTCACGAAAATTTTCTCTTTTTCCTCGTTCTAGAGCCTAGTGAAGTTGGAATGATTAAAATTCAAAATTTTCAAATTACCACAAGTTTGGGCCACAAATTATAGAAGCGTGAAACCTAAATTTCAAGGCCTGTTTTTTATAGCATTTTAATGATTTTTAATTTCTGTTTTCACGAAAGTTTTCTGTTTTTTCATAATCTAGAGCCTAGTGAAATCGGAATGAGTAAAATGTAAAAGTTCAAAATTAACCAAAATTAGAGCCACAAATTAAATAAAGTTGAATTTCATGAAAAAGAAAGTCATGTTTCAACTTTCTTTAATTTGTGGGTCAAATTTTAGGTAATTTTTAGGTTTTGAATTTTGTAATTCTGATTTCACTGGAATCTCGATCATGGAAAAAGATGAAATTTTTGTGTGAACAGAAGTTAAAAATCATTAAAATAATATGAAAAAGAGGAGCTTCAAAGTCAGGTTTCATTTTTCTTTAATTTGTGGGTCATATTTTTATTTTTGGTAATTTTTAGGTTTTGAATTTTGTTATTCCGACATCAATGGGCTATAAAAAGATAAAAATTTCGTAAAAACGGAAATTAAAAATCATTAAATTGTTATGATCAATAGGGTTTCAAATTCGGGTTTCAACCTTATTCAATTTGTGGTCATATGTTGGGTAATTTTTAAGTTTTGAATTTTATTATTCCGACTTCAGCTCTAGATTATGGAAAAAAAGGAAAATTTCGTGAAAACAAAAGTTAAAAATCATTAAAATGATATGAAAAACAGGACTTCAAATTCCAATTTCAGGTTTCTTTAATTTGTGTCAAATTTTGGTTTATTTACGTGGGAAAAACAGTTAAAAATTATTATAATGCTATGAAAAGCGAGTTTTAAAAGTCAAGTTTCAGATTTATTTATCGCTTCAACTTTGGGAGGAAGATGGTGTTAAGTGTTTTGAAGATTTAATGATAGAGGATGTGTTGATGAATGATTAATTACAAGCAAAACCAGTGTAATACATAACTAGGGTGCATTATAGAAATGAAAGGTTGGATTATTGCGAGATTTTTGAAAGGTCGGATTATTTGGGGTAAAGCTCCCAAAGGTCGTATTATTCACGTAAATTGTTCTTTAGCAAAATTGTCCCCAAATACCTTAACTTTTGTATTCTGACCCTTTGACCATGCCTCAATATCCTCAAACGTACATTGACAAAAATTGTCTTGCCCAAAAAATTATGAGAATACCAAAAATGGAAAAATAAAAGAGTCAACTACATATTCTTCATCGAAAGTTGTTTGTACCTGCAATTTGATGAGACCAACCAAGCATCTTGTGACGAGGAGCTGGTTTATTCAATTTCTGCTCAGAAAGCTATATAAAGTATGTTTAGCATGCACAACTAAATACTGAGTTCTCAAAACACTTCAATTTTTTTGAAACCTTTCTTCCACCTACTTCAGTGCGAACAAATCTAGAACTCATAGCAGATGGTACAATCCTGTCCATCGTATTTATCACAGGTGGCTCAAGAACTGCTCTAGGCATGGATAGTGCCCATTGCATTCCCCAGATTGCCAATGGCCTCATGTATATTAGAGATCGAAAATGACCATCCAGTGTCCAAGCCTCGGGTGTTTGAAACCAATACCTACAAAAATCGAAGAATATAGAAAACTATTACTAACCTTTTGATCTTCCAGCTCTTGAAAGGAACATGGATGAAGCCATGAAGGTGTATCAAACACATATTCATTTGTATACACGCACAAAAGTTTTTGGAAACCATAATAAGAAAAAATAAAACACAAACTGAAGTTCCACAGTTTACATGCCCTACATAACAGTATCAAGTCATAGCAGAGTAAGATCGTTAACCAGCTATCTCACCCTGAAGCATATAACATTCAGCTTTATTTCTTTTTGTCAAGTAAAGTTTCATTGTGTCAAACTGAGTCGCGTAGCCAATACGCAAGCTGGGTAGTGGGGAAGAGATGAGGCCAATCAATCGTTATATACTCCAAAATTGAACCTGCATTTTTTTCTATTTGTTGATGATCTACGTACTTTTTCATCGTCTCCCTTGTATACTTTTGAGCATCTATATCTTTCTTTTGGTATTTGAAAAAAAAGGCACTTTCTACGCTAATGTTTAGTTGCAACAAAAATAAGAGTCACATACTCCTAGATGATCATTGTTATTGAGAAATATAATAAAGTTGCCCATTAAACTAAACCATCTAACCCAAAACCCCCGAAAAACTAGCAAAACCATCATTAGCAACCAAAAACCCCATGACCACACAAGAAAATTGCACCCAAGCTGCCAGAGTTCCAAGCAACCCTAGAAAATGGCACCCAACCCACCAAACCTCACCAGAACATCACACCCAAACTACCATAAAAAACTGCACCCACCCAACAAAGAGAATCAGGACCAACCAAACAGCACCACCCAAACCACAACACCTACCTCTAAAACCCAGACAAATCACTAACCACCTAGAAATTGCACCACCCAAACCACCAGACTATCGCATCGCATTTCCAATCTTTTTGGTGATGGCAACTACGCCAACGGGGAGAGAAAACTCGAAAGTGGTGGTGATGAGAGAGATCGAAAATGATAGCAGTGGTAGTAAGAGAGAACAAAAGTGGTGGTGATGATGGTGAGATAGATTGAAAGTGGTGACGGTGAGAGGGAGGGTGTGATGGTGTGAGGACAACGAAAGTGATAGTGATCCCTTTGGTGTCATCGACATAAGAGATGTTTCTGGTCTACCTCTTTCTATATATACATGGAAAGTTATTACAAAAAACGAAAAATAAAAAAAAAATCATCATATAATAATCCAGAAATTGCAATACAAAAGAAAAAAAACGGAGATTTGTAATGATTTCAAAAACTTTTTTACAAGGTAATCTGGTATCCTTATGCATGAATATAATTAGATAACATTGATGTGGGAAGAGGAAAAGGTTGAAAGAGTGATGGTGGTGCTATGGAAATTGTGAGGAATGAGGGGCATGTTAGGAAACAAAAAAAATTTAAATAGAAAAAAAAAAGTTTGTTGCAACTATTTTAAAACCATCCCAATATTGTGAATGTTAAGACTAAGGCCTTGTTTGCTTTCTCTTAATTTTACTTATTTTCAGCAAACATAAGTTTCAATCCTTAATAAATTGTTAGTGAATTCAGCAAAAATAAGTTCAAGTTCAGATGAGTAAAAAAAGGGTTCAATTCAGCAAAATATGTTCAGATTTGACGATAACAGGTAGTATAAAATGCAAAAAACATATAAAACACAATAATAATATCAATTAAAAAAAGGTACTACAATAACATTATTTTGTAACATGTCAAACGCAGCTTGACATGAACCAGAATGATAATTTCGTGGGAGCGTTCCCTAAACTCTATGTGGATGACCCAGAACGATGAATTTTGGAACTAAAGCTTCGATCGATTGATTGAACTAACAATTGAAAAAAAAGGAAAGTTACATATGGAACCATTGACAAGAACGATATCTATGACAAAAAAACTATGTCAATGGATTCATGAGATTCTTTTGGAAATTGTTGACATGGAAAGAATCTTAGTTATTTTTACTGATATAAATCGTCTCTCAACTTGATTTGAAGTACCAATAATAATAATAATAACAACAATAACAATAAACTACTCGAACTTTATCAACAAAAGCTGCAATAATCTACACGTGTTTTAAAAAATTTCAAATCGAATTTAAATAAGGAAAATCATTATTGCTTCCCATAATCATTCCAGGCGAATCTTGGAGCTCCAATGACATGTGTTATTTTCCTATATACGAGGTTTGTTTTTTTTGCTAGGATACAACCTAAGATAATGATTAATTTAATATTGTTTAACACATTGACAAGTGAAAACAAACGGAAAATGAAAAGTCTGTCTAACAGCGAGGCTACTTTAAGGGATATCTAAAAATCTGGGCGACGTGTGTTATTTTGTGTCGCACATCCTAAAAGTTGTGTGTGTGTGTGTGCGCGCTAATAAAAAATGAACTGAAAATAATTACTCTTTCTAATTGCAAGGCTACTATTGTAAAGACATTATAAAAATAAAAATTTAGGTGCACTTAAAACTGAGGTATAATCGTCTAATATAAACTCCGACAAACACAAGCCTTTGACATATGCATAAATGCTTAAAACAGCAACATGAACAATAACATCAAACAGAACACTCAGAAGTGATGATTAACAACAAACTTGGGGCAGAAATTGGAAATGAGAAAATCATCAGATACTTTAGACCACCAACATCAGGTTTTAATGGGCAAGAGCAGAATGTAAAAATGACAGCTTAAGAAAATAAAATAGGTCAATTAGCCACAGATAACAAAAATCTGCTACAGAACATCAAATTAAAGTATGTCTTACCCAAATCCATCTTCAGACCAGCCAGCAATGAAAATTCCTTCAGCCGTGGAAAATCCCTGCTCCTCCATCCCAGAAAGGATCATTGTAGCAGCGACAGCATAAGTAACTCCAGTCCAAATTTCACGTGATTGCATGCAGGTCTCATCCACCTTCCCATTCGGATGCATCCCATTTACAGCACCCATGCGACCTCCTTTAACTTTCATGACATTATAATCAAAGATTTTCTGCAGGGTGCTTTTTATTTTGTAGTCGTCAAAGAGATTAGTTAACCCTGATGAAGCTGTATACCACTGTCCAGCTAATTGATCAGCTTGGATAGATTTACTGTTACTGCTTGATCCAGAGTCATAGTTGAAATAAGAACCATTCCAAAGCTTAGTTTCAAAGGCATCTTTAGCCATCAAAAACTTTCTTTTGCATTTTTCACCAAACTCCTCGTCACCCAGTTGAAAAGCCATTGCTGCCGCAGCTTCAAGTGCTGCAAGCCACAAACAGCCACAATAAGCACTGACACCATGAACTGTCCAAGTATCATAAGTCTGATCTGGGAATCCATCGTTCTCTATAAGGCCATCACCATCCATGTCAAATTGATCCATATACTCCATGGCAGCGCGAACAGAAGGCCAAACATCAATTCCAAATGCTATGTCTCCTGTGGCAACAAAATCCCGATAGACCTGGAGTACAAATTTGGGGTTCAAATCCTTCCACTTGCTTGTATCATGTATATTATAAGCATTCATCTCTTTCCATGGGTCATGTGTTCCAAGATCATGAGGAACAGCTCCTCTTACCTTGCGAATTCCACAATTACCTTCTGCCAGGAATCGTACTTTTCTACCATCCTCTGATAAGACAGCTTTGGCAAATTCACGCTGTATACTAAGTTCAATTTTAGGAAACAAATCAAGCAGTGCGAAAGATGCATAGAAATGTACATCATATGTGCACCACATTATGTACTCCACCCCTTCCAAATAAAGAAACCTACCCACATCATCACAACCATCTTTGGGACCTGTGAAAGAACACGACTGCTTAGCTTTTTCCAAGGGAACAACTATCTCTTCCTTCAAACAGTTCAAAGCATAAACATTCCCACGGTCTTCTAATCCAACATCAGCCTCATCATGTTTTGCTCCATTTGTGTGCTCAATTACCAAACTTTTATTGTCTGCCTTAGTAATATTTCCTTTTTCGTCTTTGGTCAGTTGCTTTTTATTATTTAAGAAACTTCCAACTGACTCAGCAGAGTCTGCAAACCAATATATATAAACAAATAGTTAGCAAGTTACGGCTAATATTTCAAATATAAGAAAACCGCCTGCGTTGATTTGGATATGTGAGACATAGATCTCAGGAAGCTCCAGTGCGACGAGTGGGATAAGGAGATCTCATACGAGGTAGGGGGAGACCGAAAGTACTTGGTTGAAAGGTGTTAACAAAAGACATGAAGCTTTGGATTTACATGAAAACGAGGTTCTTGGTTGCAGGGTAGGAAAAATTATGCGAATGACCACATGGAATGATTAACTTTGGTTCATGCAGCCGACCCCAATTATGGACTAAGGCTTTGATTGATTGAAGAAAGGCATAAAATGAAGGGGGGAGGGGGGAGAGAAAGAATTACAATGAATAACTAGCAAATTACAAAGAATAACGAGGTAGGCTTAATCTGATGTCCACAAATGCATATTTCAAAATATAACTACCAATGTCATTTACAAAGAATTACCTATCCAAACTGTTCCCCCTGCCACCAGGAAGTATAATTCATTAAACAATGTAAACTTGTACCTGCCAAACAGAAAAAGATCTGAACTTGAAACCTCATAAGTATGTTGAGAACACAATAAAGTAGGAAAAAAAATTAAAGCATATGATAAAACAAGATTATGTCACACATACAGATATCTTCCATGTTTTATAATTACTTACCATTCTGGTAGTCTTTCGTCCTTCAGAACTGGGTCTTGCCACTTCTCGATTTCATCCTCCCATCTCTTATAATCTGGTGATAATTAAATAAAATAAAATAAAATAAAATAAAAAATCTTTAATTTAGAATATGAAAACAAATCAATAAAAAAAACTGTCTTGTGTAATTGGGTTCTCTGAAGGTCTTAACTTGAAACTTCTCCTATATAACCCCTTTCTTAATGTGAAATCCTTATTAATCATTACTTTTAAACACACAATGGTTAAGATTTATTTTCCTTTTAAACAGAAACTGTAATCAAATACTATATTCAAATAAAATCTGCTTTCTATTGATTTTCAATACTAATATCCGCAACTCTCTGCAACGTCATTTACTATTAAACATCTCTTTTGTCAGTTTGTGGCTATTAGACAGTGGATTTTACACTTTTATTGATCAACCTTATGTTGTGTGTCTTAATGCATGAATTTGATAGAAACCAAGAAAGCCTTCATGTTGCAACAGAATGTGTCAACAAACTGTGTTGCCTCCGGGATGTTAGCAAAATACAATAGTATTGAATTGTTATTTAAGCTTATTCTCAACAAATATAGTGTAAAATCTTTACATAGTATTGTTTATTAGAATAATTTGATATTGTTAAAGTACCCATTGAAACAACCAATTGGTTGTTAGTGCAGTGGTGATTGGGACTGCACTTGATAGGGTAGACCTGTGATTGATCCCCCTCTATAACAATTTGGAAGGTGCTGGAATCTAACCACCCAAAATTGAGCTCTGAATCCAGATTAGCCCAAAAGGGTGAACCGGGTGGAACATCACAAAACAAAATAAAGTACCCATTGAAACAAGCCAAACAAAACTGCAGATGTAATATATCAGGATTAACGATACATACTAGTGAGTGAATAATGTACCAACTCCTTGGCCGCCCGTGGAGATGTACCATAATACTTTGTATATCGCCTACACGTTACAGAATGGTAAGAAAAAATATATATTACCAACCAAAGAGGGCCCTATAAACGTTGAGCACCCTTTCATTAAAAATAGTTGCCAAATATCGATTAATCTTAAAAATTTAATCCTGCGTACAAAGTTCCCAAACTGTATGCAGTATACAAAGCAAACAAATCCAATCATTCATGGGATAGAAAGCTGCAAAGGTAAAAAAAATGAAACAAAAAAGACCGATGTCATACCTGTAATAAGAACTTCCTTTCAAAAATTTTACTTTAGGGGAAGACCAAGCAACAGCAAAAGCAACAGTACACTTTCCGTGAGGCTCCACCCATGTCGAAGCTGAAACTGCAGCACAAAGTGTCTCTCCAGGCATGGATGGCGTGCTTGGTCCAGCATTGAAATTCTCCCGATCAAATTGTCCATCCTTTTCGCCACACAAAAGAAATTAAAAACATAATTAAAGAGAACATATTTTCTTCATTAGTACATCTGGTGACTTATACTAAACAATGGCAAGGGAATGAATTTTCAAACAAATCTGTTAGGAAATTCAAGAGAAAATGCCCATTGGAATGATAATCTACTCCCAAGTATCCCTATTCCTCCATTAATCTTCATTGCCATAATGCCATCCATTACCATTTAATATAGAGATATTGGGAACTTAGGAAGAAATGGAAATTTAGGAAAAATATCACATGGGTGGGATTACCATGTAAAACACACATATATATACATTCCATTACCACCATACATACTAATTACTAAATGGGCCATTGGAATAATAACCTTATACCAATTTTTACACTTAGTGTAATAAACTTCTCCATAAGCCAAAGTATTTCAAAGAAACAAGCAACATTGCTGAACAATGAAGTTCAAATACGGCTATTTCACAAGGTACCCCTGAACTTTTGCAAAATGCACGGGGTACCCTCAGTGTTTTAAAAATGCATCATATACCCTTGAACTTTCTAGTAACTTCAAGGGGTACCCTTATTTTGCTAAAATTTATTTAATTACCGTCAAATTAAAAAAAAAAAATTAATAAACTATTAATTATATTAATTAAAACTAATTAATTAAATTAACCAAATTTACCCACCCAATACCACCATTTTCCATCAACAACTAGTCACCACCATCTCCAACTACTCACTGCCACCACCTAGTCACCGCCACCAACTAACCACTGCGACCATAATCACTATCATCTAAATCATCATCTTCTACCTTAACATCATCAAACCTCAAACTCTCATGACAAACTCTTAGCAACTGCAAGCTTAGAAATTGTAATCACGAACTCAGGACAAACTCACAGCAGTAATGCAGATCTCAGAAGTACTTACACCACAATTGACGCTCATTCTTCCGGTATCAAAACTCAAAACAAACTCTACAAACAATCGGCAAATCCCTAAATCACAATTCAAAAGCGAGCATAAATCAAAAAAATAAAATTTAGATTAACGAGAAGTTGAAAGCCAGAGAAAGGAACAACAAAAATTACAGGCCGAATAAGAAGAGAGATAGGGGAAATGAAGTGAGTTTTGAAGAGTTTAGGTGATGGCAGCTTCTGCTGCAACAACGATGAAGATGAAGATGAAAGTGATGGCGGTGGGTGTGACTAGGTGGAGGAGGTGGTGGTGACTGGGTGCTGATAGAAGAGTGATGGTGGGTAAAAAAAATAATTTATCAATTGGTTTAAATTGATTATTAATATAATTCATTGTTAATAAGATTAAATTTCTTAATTTGGAAGTGATTAAACATAATAAGGGTGTCTGGTGAATTTAGTATAACATTCAAGGGCATATGGTGCATTTTTAAAACAATGAGGGCACCCCATGAAATAGCCGCAAACCATAACCTAAACTCAATTGGTCTATACCTGTGTCATTTTTGACCACATATCCTTTGCTGTAACGAAATTTCCCTCTGCCAAACCAAAGCATGGAAGGACAGTCACGTTGACATTCTGTGTTTCACAAGCAGCAATTGCAAAACTGACTGGAGGATTGTCTTTTGCAGTCCTGTAAAATGTCAGTAGGAGAATTCTTATTCAGGACCCTAATACAATGTAAAAAATGCATGATTAAAACAATTTGCAAACACCCACCCCAAAGGTAGAGAAGAAAAAAGCAACCACAAGTCCACAACCGCCAGAATCAACAAAAGCAAATACTACGTATATAAATTTAAAAAAATTACAAAAAATGTGTGAAGAAAAGAAATGAGTAAAAAAAAAATTTTTTTTTACCTATTGTGCATCAGATCAAACTCTAAATATATCATTGGGGATATTAAAATGAGAAAGAAAATTAAGCTGGATAATGCTGATAAATAATGATGCAACTTGCACAATGATAAGCTTTAATTAAAAAGAATATGTTGCCAGCTCCATAAAACCATAAAGTAAATATGGTGAGTCAGTAACTGCTTGGCTAAATTTACATTTGGATGCCTAATTTAATTAGGCAATGAACCTAAAGACAGGAATTTTGATTTGCTAAAATAAATGTGCCCCCAGAAGTAGATACTCTTGCACGCATCTGTCATGTACCAAGGGGCAAACACTTTTACAAGTCAATTCACGAAAAAGGAAAGATATGATTCCAACATCCTAAGTCAATCTTATACCATCATCAATAAACAACAAAGGAAACAAAGAAGATGAAGACAACAATTCTAAGTGAGTCATGAAGAAGGAATGCTGCAGTTTTACTTTTGCTCCAATGTTGATCTTAAAATATAATAGAGACGTTGGGTAGTTGCTTAAAATCAAAGAGATGTTAGACGGAAAAGCTATGCAGAAAAAAAACTGTAAACACATTGTAGTTGAGAGTAGTAGCCTAAAGCTACCTTTTGAGACTCATACCCTCAAGTTATGCTTATCTTGTAAACCTTATTACTATTATCATTCAAACAATCAACATCTCCATTACATTTGTGCTAGTAATACAAGTAGTTCAATTCAATCTTGAAAGTCAGTCTACAACAGCACCACTGTGTATGCTACACGATCTAAATAAGTCAAAGTACAAATAAAAACCTACAATGTCCGAAATACAAGTGGCTCGGTTGGAAAAGGTTGGGAGTGAACTTTCAGAAGCTTCAACTACATTGCAAGATTTGCAACCAGCAGTCAAACATTACTACGGCCTTGTTCTTTCTGACTTATTTTCAGTTCATTTCAACATAATTCAGCTCTAAAAAACACATCTCAAGTATCATTAGGTATATGAAAATTTTGATAAAGGTGCATTATATACATGCTAAGTACATGGGTACATCTCACATCACTAAAATGAACATTACACCTACGTTATAAATTTCATATATTTCATATGTTATAAAACTTTCGAGATTTATAAGGGGTGCCCATCAGTAAAATGTTTAATTAAAGTAGCATCCAACAAATAATTAATTGCTTTGGGTTTATTGTACAACTAGACCTTAATTACAATAGTTTAGAACCCTCTTTTACATAAGGTTTACCCAAGCAAGTATCATCAAGAAGCAAGTCATATGCAGGTTACAAGGAGGAAAAGATAGGAATGTACACAAAGATGGAAAACATTGAAAAACAAAAAATTTGATAATCCAAGATGTATGTATAGAAAGGAACCAACAAAAGTCTTGCAAAATGCAAGAGCTCCCCTTTGTGCCCAAAAGTATATGCTCTGAAAGTTTGTATATAGTGACTCGCTAGACATTCTCAATGAATAAACAGTATCGATTTCGACAACTGAATTGACTCGAAAGGCAAAGTTAGTTGATCCCTGATCTACTTCCCTTAATGTTCCACATTACACCAAAAAAAAGGTGTTTTTTGAAAAGCAAATGAAATTGTTTAAAAGGTATTTTGATCAAAATCAACACCATTTAATCACTGTAAAAAAAAAAAAATATATATATATATATATATATAAATAATCAATTTTCTTGCTTTGTTTGCAATTAAATGATTATATTAATTACCAAGAATAACGATATTGATTACAGACCATAAGTACAACCAAACCAATGACTAATATCAACCAGCAATCCAGCATCTTACACCTTCTACGACTGGTTAAGAATAAAAAGGCTACGATCACAAAGAAAAAAGACTCTTCTGCTCTCCTTTATATCTGATAGCAATATAGAAAAGGATATCTCTAAAATTTCTAAAAGGGAGGACAGTTGCTGCAGAAAAAACAGATTATTTCTAGTACACCAAAGCTTATATAAAGATACAGCTATAAATATTAGATAAAGTTTGCAATTAGCATTAGAACTTCTACCCACTTTAACAGCATGTAAAACCTCAATATCAAAAGCTTGTGCAATCCTAGACAGGCGCAGCAAAGCCAAACTGAATTCCAAATACCAGCAGAAATTGGGCAAGCAAAAAAATGGTTCACATAATCAAGCATGGAGCCACAGAACACACAATGAGCACAGGCAGCCCATCCGCTAATCCTGTCAGTTGTAGGCAACCTATTAGGCAAAGCTAACCACAAAATAAAAATTCTGAGGTGCAGCTCTACTGTTACATACCAACTTCCTCCAATAACCCTTGACAAAACCACAATGTATAGAATTTTACATGGTACAGAAAGAAAATTTTCCTTTCCTGATCAAGCCATGCCATCATTGTTGATCACCAATTTCTCTGAATCTAAGATCTTCTTCACAGCCCATGACATATTCTTGGGGATAGGGCAATTCAACACATCTTTTCTCTAGGAAAAATAAGTGTGAATCCACCTCATCCATAACTTACCTTTCGTAAGGATATAGCCCATAATTTCTTACAAACAGAAGCTTTGTTCCACAAAACAAGATTCTTAATATTTAAACCTCTAGAACCTTTAGCTCTACATAGGCAGCCCATGCTTTATTAGGTGTCACAGTTGCATTCTCTACTACATACTTCGCTGGAAATTTGGTGTATGTACAACTTTGCATTTCAATAAGGCCTTCGCGTTTCAAGTTTTTAAATTATCGAAGAGTTTGTTTGGTTGGCAAAAAAGTGATAAATGTAAGAGATGCAAATTAATGGGAATTTCCCACAAAACATGGCCATATGGGATAATTGGGATTTACATTACCAGGCCTTACCTTGGTAACTCAAAATTTTCATGATTTACAAATTCCTCCACAAACACCAAATAAAAAATTAGAAAAATCATAGGAAATTGAGTGCAGGAATTCAAATCTAACAAAATGTGAATTCTTATGAGAGTTTAACTCCCATGTCAACCTAACATTACCTATTAGAGCACTGGTAACCACGGTCTCATGAGTCAAATTTGGTAAGGAAAATTTTTAACCGCTAACCTTAGTTTTAAAAGGCGAGAGGCGCACCAGGGCAAAAGGGTTGTGCGCCTTGCCCCCTAGCCACCTAGGCACACCTCAAAAAAAATATAAATAAAATTGAAAAAAGAAACCTAGAATACCCTAGAGGCGCGCCTCAGCTGCACCTTGTGTGCCTCATGCGTCTAGGCGCGTTTTTCATGCATCCCTACGCCATGTGCTTTCTGAAGCCCTAATTCCGGCGCCTTGGTAGCCCTGCGCCTAGGCGGGCGCTTTAAAAACTAAGTTATTAACCTTAATAATAAAGAAGTGTTTTTTCTTAATGAACAAATTTGGTTTTCCTCGATTATCGAGGAAGTTCACTCAATTTTTGGCCCATCCAATTTCAACAACCAATCATGTTTTTTTTTTTTTGCTTTTATTCATTTTTTTGCAATTGCTTTTAAGGGCCTTTTTTGTATCAATAGGAGTAGTTTTTTATATAAAAAAAAATGTTACTGCCAAGCATAAAATTTCAAGATCTATGTATACACACTAATCTTTCTATATTTCAACGTAATTTTAAAATCTACTTATTTTTCTTTTTGAAAAAAATTAGCTATTTGTGTTTTGATGAAAATTAAAACTATTATACATTTACAACGAAATTATAAAAAAAAAAAAAAAGAAACTTAATTGCTAATTAAGATTAATTAAAAATGAACAAATTTATTTAAATATTCAAATACAAAAACGGTATATACATCATAATCCATAAATAATAAAAACTCACGTGGAAAATATATGATATGTTAAACTTAAAATAGAAATTACTTAGGAAAGAGAAAATGCAGTGGAGTATGATAAAAATATAAAGGAGAGTAGTGGGGATTTTTTTAGCTCGTGGTTGTAATTAATTTGACTCACTAACTTTTCTCATGAGAAAAAGTGGGGTTTCAGAGTGAGAAAGAGGGTAGAGAGAGATTGATGAGGAAGTATTTTACTTGTGAATACCAATGGTCTTAGGCACCCAAATTGTTTAGATGAAAGCAAAGAGCAAAATAATCTAAATAAGCACTTTAGAAAAGGACACTACTATTCACCCATCATACTTACTGGGCACCCATCTTAACAATTCCTAAGAAAGTGATTGAAGGAGTGAATGCAATTGATAAGAGCTACTTGTGAGATGGATCGGCCATGTATTCTAGAGCCCCTACTATGGTTTAGGACATTATTTTTTCGGCCAACGAAGCAAAGTGGCTTGGGGGTGCATAGGTCAAGAGGATCAATGACTTATGCGAGCGCAACATAGAATAAAACAGAAGTTTCAGAAGTCGCAAACCATGAAGGCTGCGGGAGCAGGGAACAAATGAGTATTGACCTATAAGGGCGCAGGTGCCGCGGTTTTTGGTCCGCTCAGCTTTTCTTCGCTATTTTTGCTCGTGGGTTTATTTTAATTAAAGCCCAACCACTATGAATACCCTGTATATGGGGCACGACCCTAACTAGTTTTGAGCGCATATTAATAGATTAAAATCCCAAAACACTTCTCTCTCTAGAATTTTAGAAGCACTTAATTTGTTCTTGACAATTTCGACTTCAATTAATACAATTCATTCATTCTTTTGGTAAAAAAAAAAAATCAAAACAAAACATATATACAAATAAAAGAAATCCTCCCCCCAAACCAAATTTTGTCCAGTCCCATGACAAATAACCATGAAAACTTGAGGAAGGAGGTGAAGACGAGCTCTACTGACAAGGTCCCCAGTACCTGGTCAGAAAATGGCTGATAAGGGTAGGAAGTAGGCTCAGTGCTAGGATCATAAGAGGGTGGCCAGTTGGGATGGTTCGGGAACCCTTCAACCATACCAGCCTCTACATTACTCATATGCTCTCTCCACTGGACTCGCTGCAGCAAATCAACATCGGAACAGAGTCCTCTAAGGGAATGATCAACCCTGCCAAACCTCTGCTAGCTATAAAGATGCATATCATCGAGTCGGTTCATCAAGGGTGTCATATCAAAGGTGGAGGAGGAACGACCAGCATAGCTATTCTCGGAGGCTCTGGTCGTGGTGGGGCAGGATGGCGCTGGGGTTGGCCGCCTGCAAAATCAGGTTGACCATCTGAACTCTCTTTTCAGATGGAATCCTCCAGGGGTTTTGTTCATCTGGGTGCTCCTGACATAAGCATTAGGCAGATAACATCATGAAATCTCCTAAACACACCAAACAAGTCTCTCTCTATGCCTTCTATGATAGTGTCTCAGAAAGTTTGCAGCTCGGAGGGCAGTAATGTCGAGGTAGGGGTTCTCCTCGATCGCGTTCAGCAAGTGGATATCTTCAATGTGGCCAAGTGTGATCATACCACCTATGTATATGGTGCCGGTGTTAGTAATACCTTTGGCAATCTCTGCGAACAGGCGAGCCAGGAAGAACCTAAAGTTGTAGTGTAGAGGTTGTCTAACATACCCTTCTGTAACCATCCATAGGAGTCTAATCTCATCGAGATAAACCTATCCCAACTCCCTTCTCGAAAACAGGCAATATACTACATATCTGAGAAAGTACCGGAGGGCAGGATGCTGAACCTCCGGTTGTAGTGGAAGTAAAAGTAGAGTTGTCATCTGTAATCCTCTCCCACCAAGCTCCCTTGAAATAAGGTCCCCACTCGTGCTCGGCTGTACACCAGACCACATTCCCAGCATTCCATAGAAACCTCTCATTCAGTTTATCCACATCCATCTCATAATGCTACCCAAAAATGGTGAAACTAATATGAGTCTTTCTTTCCGCTGAAGGAGAGTCCTGAGTGACATGGAAGTGGTAGCTGGATGAGAACTCAAAGGTGAGCTCTTTGTAAGTATGTGGGACCTACTGGGTTCGTCCATCAGGACCGGGCATGATAGCATTAATCCAGTTCCCCCATCCAATGTGGTAGGTCATCCTAATACCTTGATCAGTAATGCCAAATTTATCACATGTTTCCTTGCTGTGGAAGAACCTTGTAGACCTGATTGTTTGCTTGGAGAGCTTTTCATATCTTTTCTGCCTCTCTTACCTGTCTTGTGGTGGTGCTCTAGAAGATGCCGGTTGCTTCCCCTTGGAAACCGAAGAAGTTGCAATATAATTTATTAATTAGGGAGAAAAAGGGGAAATTCTGCAAAACACAGCTTCAGAGTACACCTGCGGGCGCAGCATTCAAAAAGCTTTTGCTCTATGCGCCCGCATTTTAAAACAGAAGCCTCCACAGTTTGCTACAGAGTGCCCCTGCGGGCGCAGCCCTAATCACCATTTCTTCTATGCGGGCGCAGGTCCAACTTGTGTCAATCCGTCAGTTTTTTCTTTTTTTTTCTCGTGTGGGGCATTATTCATTCTACCTGTTTAATTTTGTTCGCCCACCCACCCCCCCAATTATTATTACTATTACTACTATTACTATTACTATTATTATTATTATTATTATTATTATTATTATTAGGAAAAATTGCCAGATGAAACCTTTTAAAAACTTTTTTTTGCTAGAAGAAACCTTTTAAAAAATTTTTTGCCAAAAGAAACCTTGTAGCCTGAATCCAGTTTAAGGTTTCTTTTGGCAAAAAAATTTTTAAAAGGTTTCTTCTGCCAAAAAAAAGTTTTTAAAAGGTTTCTTCTGCCAATTTTTCATTATTATTATTATTATTATTATTATTATTATTATTATTATTATTATTATTATTATTATTATTATTATTATTATATCTATTATTATTATTATTATTACTTTATCTTTTAATATCTTTAATTTTTAAATCTCACCTTATCTCTCTCCTCTACTCTATCTTCTTCTTCCTCCCTCTCACCATTAAAACCCCAAAACCTTCAACTTCAAACCCCCATAACTCACTCCATACTACTCCAAATCACTCCAAATTTTGACACAACACTCCTCTCACTACTCTAAACAATCTCTTGGAGTCAAAATTCGAAGAAAAACAACGAATCACATCAACTAGAATTCGAATTTTTCGAACTAATTTTTGCTTGATTTTGGGTTTTGATCTTCAATTTTCTTGCAATTTCTTGCTCTACTATCATCTATTGAGGTATAACTTCCTTTTTATCCATGTTTTATGAAGTTTTCATGAATTTCTAATTTTTGGCTATTCATATTACGATTTTAATTTTTAATTTTAAACTTGATTATTGTTGCTTATGAGTGCTTAATTGTTATTTTTATGCTTCAATGTCGTGTTTATATTGCTAATATTGAGTAATTGGAAGTTTGGTGCTATTTTGTTGAGTGAGATTTTCATGGAATTTTTTATGATTGTTGATGATTTTGTTGAGAATTCGTAGTTTTAAGTAGTTATATTCATGCTTAAAGTCTTGAGAATAATGCAAATTATGCTTTGAATTGGTTTCTATGCTTAATTTTGCTCTAACTTTATTCATGAATTTCTAATAGCAACCTTATTATTGAACTTTGATGCTTAAAAATTTGGTTGAGATTTGCTACTAGTCCTAGCTAGTTGTTTTTACTTTGAAATTGTTTGGATGATCATAGTTGCTTAGTTGTTGGATTCATATTATGGTTGAAGTTGATTTTTGGTGTTCACTTTGGTGTTTTCATTGAATATGAACTTGGGATGTTGGCTTTTGGTTGCATAGAATATAATTGATGCTTGTGAAATGGATTTTGTTGGTTAAAATCATGGTCATATTTGTTGTGAGAATTTGTAGTTCTCATTGGTTTAGTTGCATTTACAAACGGGTCATGCCGAAATTTCCGCTCAACTTAGTTAGTAAATCTAGTTTTATGATGACTACAATGCTTTAATTGTTTTATTGATCATGACATTAAACTTCTTGCATCATATGATTCTCTAAGCTTTCATATTGCCATGCTTTTGGTTTTGAAACTTGCTTTAATAGAATTCTAATCCTTGTTTTTCATACTTATGTTTTGTAGGATAATGAAGAAGTCTATTGGAAAATTGCTTGGCGGAGGCCCCAAGAAATCTCAGAAAACCGGGGCATCTTCTTCGACTTCGGAGGGGAAGCAAGAGCATCTTCTAAAGCACCACCACACAACAGGCAAAAGAGGCAGAAAAGATATGAAAAGCTCTCCAAGCGAACAATCAGGTGTAAAAGGTTCTTCCACAACAAGGAAACATGTGATAAACTTGGCATTACTGATCAAAGTTATGAGGATGGCCTATCGCATTGGATGGGGGAACTGGATTAATGCTACCATGCCCGGTCCCGATGGACGAACCCAGCAGGTCCCACATACTTCCAGAGAGCTCACCCTTGAGTTCTTATCCAGCTACCAATTCCATGTCACTCAGGACTCTCCTTCAGAGGAAAGAAAGACTCATATTAGTTTCACCATTTTAGGCAGCATTATGAGATGGATGTGGATAAATTGAATGAGAGGTTTCTATGGAATGCTGAGAATGCGATCTGGTCTAAAGCCGAGCACGAGTGGGGGCCTTATTTTAAGGGATCTTGGTGGGAGAGGATTACAGATGACAACTCTACTTTTACTTCCACTACAGCCGGAGGTTCAGCATCCTGCCCTCCGGTACTTTCTCAGATATGTAGTATATTGCCTGTTTTCGAGAGGGGCGTTGGGACAGGTTTATCCCGATGAGATTAGACTCCTATGGATGGTTACAGAAGGGTATGCTAGACAACCTCTCCACTACAACTTTGGGTTCTTCTTGGCTCGTCGGTTCGAAGAGATTGCCAAAGGTATCACCAACACCGGCACCATATACATAGGTGGTATGATTACATGGCTGGTCCACACACTAGGCCACACTGAAGATATCCACCTGCAGAACGCGATCGAGGAGAACCCCTACCTTGACATTACTGCCCTTCGAGGTGCAAACTTTGTGAGACTATCAGCGAGGGCGTAGAGAGAGGCTTGTTTAGTGTGTTCAGGAGATCTCATGATGTTATCTGCCTAATGCTTATGTCACCCTTACATATCTATGGACAAAATCCCTGGAGGATTCCATCTGAAAAGAGAGCAGTTCAGATGGTCAACCTGATTCAGCAGGCAGGCGGCCAACAACAGCGCCATCCAGCCCCACCACGACTAGAGCCTCCGAGACACAGCTATGCCGGATTGCCGGTCGTTCCTCCTCCACTTTTGATATGACACCCTTGATGAACCGACTCGATGATATGCATCTTTATAGCCAGTAGAGGTTTGACAGGGTTGATAATTCCCTTAGAGGACTCCGTTCCGATATTGATTTGCTGCAGCGAGTCCAGTGGAGAGAGCATATGAGCAATGTAGAGGCTGGTATGGTCGAAGGATTCTCGAACCATCCCAACTGGCCACCCACCTATGACCCTAGCACTGAGCCTACTTCCTACCCTTATCATCCATTTTATGACCAGTACTATCCTAGGTACAGGGACCTGGTCACTAGAGCTCGTCTTCACCTCCTTCATCGGGTTTTCATGGTTATTTGTCCACGGACAGGACAAAATTTGGTTAGGGGGGAGGATTTCTTTTATTTGTATATATGTTTTGTTTTTTTTAGCTAAGTTTTTTCTTTTTTTCTATTTTCATTTTGTTTTTACCCCTTCTTCTTTGGAGTTTGGTTTGTTTCTTTCCTTTTCAGGATTTATTTCACGCAGGATGTATTTTTGATTCTATACTTAATTGGACTCCTGTTAGGAATTGAAATTGATTTGGTTAGACCATTCCAACCTCTTCTTCTCTTTTGTTTTTGTTTAGTGTGTTTGGTTAGCTTTAATTGCTTTCTTATCTTAGTTTTATTGCTTTATTAGGATTGTTGCATGGTTTGTACCATTTTTTAGGAATGGGAGTTTACATGTGACTAAAAAGATTGCACTGTTTTTCTTAGGTTTAATTTTAGAGAGAGTTTGTTTTATGGGTTGTTTGTGTCCCAGCTGGAATTTTATCGTTGAAATTGACTACTTCGGTACCCCTTTTGCTTATTTTTGAAAACTTTATGGCTCTTGACTGCAGATGGATCCACATGTGTGATATGTTGGCTATGAGTTGAATTTGATTGCTTGATTTCCTTTTATTGGTCAACTCTTTCAACTTTGCTTGGGTCTTCGACTTGAACTATGTTAACTGGAGAATTTAAGCCACTTTTGCATATAATATTATTCATATTTTTCTTTCATGTGTGCTTAGTTCCAGGTGCAATTATGATCTTGGGTTTGACATTGAATTCTAGTAACTTTAATTGTGGATTTTGTGTATGTTGCGCATGATAAAAGGCCTTCATTTCTTTTTTGAGCCTTCAGAATTTCATTTCCTACTTTTATATATTTCCCTTTGATCCCATGTTTTGAGCTTTTATCCCTTTCAATTGTATTTTTAGCCACATTACAAACCTTATTAGCCTTGCTACATAGTTCATTATATGCCCAAACTTCGTTTGGGGGAGTTGAAGTGGTTGTGATGTTGTTAAAAAAAAAATTTATAGTTGTTTTGGAGGATTGTTGGTGAAGTAGATGGAAATGTTATTGTTGAAGATTGTTTGATTATAAAGTTTCACATTTAAGGCTCTACATACCAATGTCTAGGCTGTTGTAGTTAATTAAAAAGTTATATTTATTCATGGCCTAATTATGTATGTGTGATGATTATGTTTATTGTTTATTAAATTTATAAGCAAAAACAAATCATTAAGAGTCGTGAAACTAAGTTTTATTATGCATGAAAAGTAAAGAAAAAGTATAAAGCATAATAAGCTGTAAAAGTATGAAAAATAAATCATGAAAGAAGTATAAAGGTTTGTGAAGCAGTGGTTGTTGATTGAATTATATGAATTATGGTGTTGATGTTTATATAAAAAGAAAATTTTGGTTTGGTTGGAATTGGATGTTGGAGAATGTTAATAATTTCAGGAGTTGTTGACGGTTTTCCTTGATTTTATATGCGTATACCCCGCATTCCACCACATTATCCCAAATTTTATCCTACCCATCACCCTAGCCACGTTACAAGCTTATTAAAGTCCTTTTTGATCTTCGTGTCCATACTATGGGTATTGTGAAATGAATCGTTTGTCAAGGTCGTAGAATACTAATTGCATTTCGAGTCGACATTTAGGATGAATGGATACCCTTTAAACACTTGCATGAGGTGTGAGATGTGGGTTTCGGGTTTTTAAAATTGCATTTAAACACATTTTGCATTGCATTCCATATTTGGTTGGAAGGTAAGGGTTAGAGCTTCATTGTCCTGAGCTCATCATTAATTGTGTGGAGTGACAACCTGTGAGCTACTCTAGTCATCGAATCATTAAACTTGTTTGGTTGGTTTTGTTTGACCTGTATTTAGGAAGGACGGTAATTGGATGCTTGATTTGCTGGCTTTGATCCATGTGTCTTCATATATTCTCTTGAGTTATAATGCTTATTTTGTTTTATGGGGTGTAGTCAATTTCGTTATGTTTGCTCAGGACGAGCAAAGGTTCGGTTTGGGGGAATTTGATATACGTGTTTTATGTTGTGTTTTTCCCTCATTTTCGGTTGATTCTTGTGCTAAATAGTTGAGTTTGCGGCTTTGTTTCGATTAAATATCATCCTTTGATGTTAAGTTATGTTTTGGAACGGTTCTAGCGTCTTTAGTAGATTTTTAGAGCTTTTTACGGTTAATTTGTGCTTCCTCGGTTATTACACGCGGTTTTCGGTTTGTTTTATATGCTACAGGAGCATAATAGGGAGTTATGAAGTCACTAGAAGCTAAAATGAGTCAAAATGTGCTTGCCTTGGGATGCGTGTCGAGTTACGAGAAGCAACAAATAACATTTGAAGGAATCGAGTGAAGAACTCAAGAAGTTCATCAAAATAGTCTTGAATATAATGCATGCGGGCGCATAGGTCAAGAGGATCAATGACTTATGCAGGCGCAACATAGAACAAAAGTTTCAAAAGTCGCAAACCATGAAGGCTGCGGGCGTAGGGAACAAATGAGTTTTGACCTATGCGGGAGCAGGTGCCGCGGTTTTTGGTCCGCTCGGCTTTTCTTCGCGGTTTTTGCTCGTGGGTTTATTTTAATTAAAGCCCAACTACTATAAATACCCTATGTGTATGGGGGCACGACCCTAACTAGTTTTGAGAGCATATTATTAGATTCAAATCCTAAAACACTTCTCTCTCTAAAATTTTAGAAGCACTTAATTGGTTCTTGACGTGGAGATATCAATTAATGCAATTCAATCATTCTTTTGGTGATTTCTTTCGTTTGCTTTTCAATTCTTTTAGTTTATGAATCTTTTTTAGTTTGTTAGTTTTTAGTTTAGTTTAATTAGTTTTGTTAATTTAGTTTTTAGTTTAATTTTCTTAGTAATTAATTTAGATTTAATTTTTTTTAATTAATTCATGTTTATGGCTTTGTTATTTGATTTTGTTTTAGTTTCTTTAGTCATAAGTGAGTAGTCTTTTTCTCTAGGGCTACGGGATCTATGATCATGTGGTGAATTTATTTTATGTTAGTTATTTAATTCTTGATTATTAGTTGAATTCCTATTATTGATTTCTGTTGATTGCAATTAAATTGTAGCCAGATTTAGTTGTGAGTTAGGTAATTGTCGAAATCGAGGCCGAGAGGTAAGATTACCACAATTAGACTACTGAATAATAGGTAAAACGAATTTATGCGAGCGAGAGCCGGTAAAGGACTTTTAAGGGAGTTTAAGTTCGAGAGAATTAGTGAGCCCTAGTTCAATGAATGTCAATGAATTGATTAATGAGCGTTTTATGAGTTTGTTGATTGATCATAGTGAACCAACCGCCCTAGGTTTCTATTATAAGTGTTTAATTCGACAAATTCCCGTCATTTCCTTAGTTTTAGTTTTGTTTTCTTAGTTTTAGTAGCTTTACTAGAATTTTCCACAAAAGCCCCTTACGCAATTTAGACTTTTTAAAACTAATAGAGTTTAATCGCTTACATGAGGATTCGATCCCTACTTCCCTAGCTATATTAGTTAGAGTTGTTCGGTATTTTTGAGAGGTGTGCGATAGCCTTGTTCAACAACTAGACATTTATATTCATTATACTTGCTTAAGAATTAAGATATCCTAAGAGATTAACACTAACTATTGGAGGATTTGGAGCTCAAAAATATGTAGATAGTATAATAATGCAAGTGGGGACCAATCTTAATTGATAATGAAAAATAGAGAAGTAAGAGTTCAAGTGGACCATATTTGGTGGGACCATGTGCATTAATTGGATTATAAAATGTCCTAATATAGAACATATTAGAAGTTTTAACATCTTAAAGGAACATTACAAAACGGAATGGGTTAACATCTTTATGTAGCCCTCACTGGGGAATTTTCTCAACAAGTGAATGGTTTGGCTATATACCTTGTATATTGCTAATTTTTTATCCAATGAAGATCATAGTTTCTGTTTACTCATCTTTTACGGTATCAAATGAAAATTTTAAAAAAATGTATAATTAAAAAGTAAACATGTTAAAAATCAAACTAAATTATCTCCGGGAGCTAAACTAGTTGAATTAACGGTATGAACTTTAATTAAGGGTACGATACAACTATACAAGTCAGGAGAGCCATCCCAAAAGCTAGCTCAAGGAGAGGAGAGCCCATAGACTCATATATCACACCCAAGCCCCCCATAAGATCTAATGTGGGGCAAGTCTTACAATACAATGGGATCTACGCTCCACAATCCATAGCCTGAAGTCCCCTCTGGAGCAGAGTACCACTCTAATAACATTAACAAGTCCATAAAGAAGCCACCCCAAAAGCTAGCTCAAGTGGAGGACACCCATAGTCTCATTTAAACACCACTTAAGCCTCCATAAGACCAATGTGAAATTCAAGTCTCATAACTTATAATGCATCATATCAGGATATTATGGTAATTCAGTAATTAAAAAAAATAAGTTAAGAAAAAAATTGCTGCAAATAATGTGTACACATATTTGGCAAATGTTGCACATAAATGTAACAGAGGAAGCACTTTTTTGTAATTCTAGAAAGACATCAACTGATATTCATCCCATATAAAAGCCACAAAATAGGTCATACTAAAGGGGCGTTTGGTATGGAGTAAACTGGAAACAGAATGAAAAGGCTTGATTTCCTTTGTTTTTGTTTGTTATGCTACTTCTAATCATTTCCTTTATCCTCTAATTACCTACCCAGATTTTCCATTCCCTTTCGTTTCAATCGTTAATAGGCATCACCATACCCACCAACACCCATGCACACCCAGCACCTCCTACCCCCGCCACACTTACTAGGATCACCACCACATCCATAACCCAAAACCGTTGGAAAAACACCTCAAGCACACTTTAATTGTCCTGTTAGAAAATGACCCCAAACCACCAACACACCCAAAATCCACCGGAAACCACCCACCCAAACAACTCAAACAATCTTCCTCCCTCACCAAGAGAGGAGGATTAGGGGGACATGTTAGTCTCGGAAGTTGGTGCATAATGGTAACCAAGGAGGAATATTATGACGTTTAAGAGGGAAAATGATAAGCAAAGGTATGGAAATTTGCAGCATTGCAGATGGTTACAACTAAATACAAGAAAGATATGGAAATTTGAATCTCATTGTAAGGTTAGTTGAAACTTGCAAACTGTATGCTGTAGAATCAAATCCTACTTCAAACGATTCCAACTGTATTTGATAGATAGTAGGGATTGAAAGCTTACACGTTATGCAAGAGGACACCAGAAACATTGTCTTCACCTCTATTAGAAGAAAGACCAGATAGCGTTAATTTAGATTCATTTACAGTAATCCATACAAGAATAACAGCAAATGGCACCATACAAGAATAACAGCAAATGGCAGACACTTACATGAAGGGTTCGTTCACATGATCTCCGGATAGATGAGAGCCTCCTCCAACAGAGTTCTGTGAAAAAGAACACATATGACTGAAATCTAGTTCACCTAACATACAATATAATGAGAAGCACAAAACAACTTACAGCCCAAGTGAAAAGAAGGCTGACTTTAGCCCTGTCCTTTCCAGTGTTCACCAACTATAACAAAACAATTTAGCACTATTAGAAACGATAGACACAATCTTAGTTTGAAAAGGAGAGAGGCACAACTAGGCGCAAGAGGGTGTGCGCATTGCGCCTTTTGTGGGTCAGGCTCAAAAGGATAAAAATAAACATAAAATCAAAGATAAGCGAAAAAAGCCCTGTGCCTTTGCGCCTTGCCTAGGTGTGCCTCGGCGCATCAGCATTAAAGGCTGTTTTCAAAACTAATGACACAATCATGTAAAGCGTAGCCACATCAATACGCCCAGTGAATTATTAATCAGCAATTCAGTTCATTGACTCAAGCTTACTGTATAAACAAAGACTGCTGCAGGAAGACTGCTATCCATATAGTTATGAGGTATAAAGGGAGATATCTGCCGGCAAGAGACCTTCAGTTCAGGATCAGGTTCACCTACATAAAACATAATACCACTGTTAGTGGACAAAGCATCCATATAATCAAGGATTGAGAGAAAAGAGAAGTGTGAGAAATAACCATCATAAATTGTCCAGGCCCTTGGAAACAAAGCATGATAAGATGAATTTTGGCCACTCAAATTCCAACCCCAAGAAGATATACCCTGATCACCAGACTTCCTGGAGATAATGAAAAAAGTCAATTAAAACAGTATGTACATGAAAGAATTAAACTCTGTCCAACACATTAATAATTTGAAATTCTAAAACCTGTAGCATGGGGCATAAAGCATCTAAAAGGCACCAAAGAGGTTTCAATGTCCAAAATATACCAAACATGGAAACCCATTGGTACTTGTGGATTACGTTTTAGCCATAGACAACAAAAAAGGCAAAGGCACCCAAGGAAAGCACACAAGTACCCAACGACACAAGCCCATCATTGCTAAAAGCATAGCCAATGGAGGACCAGAAAATTTTTTTTTCAAATAGGAATAATAAATAATATTACTTCATTCATCCACCTTATTTGAGCTCAAAACCTTATTTCGTATAGTTCAGTTTATTACTAATTCCCAATACTTCCTCATACCTCTTTAGTCTTTAAAATAAAAATCAAAAAATTGTTTGGTATGGAAAGAAAATTTATAAATTCCAAAAATTAAAATAAAGTAAGCTCACATTACACGTCAAACATTGGGACTTTGCCCATGTAAACCTAAGATATAACATTTTCTCATTATTTGAACAATCAATTTCAATCACCTCTATTTTTAATTGACATCAATTTATTATCTCTCTTCAAAACCATACTTTGGTCCAACATTGGCCATTCTCGAGCAATACCTTTTCTAACTTATGCGGCCATCAAAGATATAACTCGAAAAATGAAAAAAAAAATTAAAAAAAAAAAAGGATTTGCAACTACTTGGTCCCTTCTCACTTCTTCCCATCAACTCTTCGCACAACAACAAAAAGTGGGTAGATTCCATAAAACAAGATGGATAAATCTAGAAGCTACATCAAATAAAAACACTGTATCTACATAATTAAATAAAAACAATAATTCCAAGATATGAATTTTGCGTACATGTTTCCAGTAGTTCATGTACCAAGAGCCTACCCCCAAACAAGGAGACAAAAACAATATTCCAACTGGGGTACAACTATGAAGCACGGGGTCAGCTCCTCAGGTGAAGCTGTCTCAGGGACAGCTTGGGGATGGGGACGTTGTGGGTAAAAGAAGGTCCTGGTGTAGTCTTAATTAGGGACGGGATTCAGAAAAATCAAATGACCCAAAGCTAAAGACCCACAAACCCAATCTCACTACCAAAAACCTGTAAAAACGAATGGCCGACAAACCCAATCTTACTACCAAATACCCGTAAAATGGCGACCGGAGCGCAGTGAGTCGATGTCGGCGATGGATAGTTTGCCGTTCTCTTTATATTGATTTCCTTCATTTTTTCTGCTTTGCTTTTCTATAATGCGTTTCCTGTTCTGATTCTAATAGACAGCAGCATGGCAGAGGAGGGCGGCCCTTAAAAACCCAACATGCATTTTCAAGGCAACTGCTTATGGAAAACAACAATTGTTGCTTTTCTATAATGCGTTTCCTGTTCCGATTCTAATAGACAGCAGCATGGCAGAGGATGGTGGCCCTTAAAAATCCAACATGCATTTTCAAGGCAACTGCTTATGGGAAACAACTATTGCTTTTCAGTTTTCATTGTTCATTACATTAGTTAGTTTCATACTTTGTCAAGTGGAGAGGTACTTTTTGTTTTTTTAAGCTCTTTTAAATTAAGGCTCCCTTCTCTTCCTGCTACTTATTACGCTCAATCTATTCTTTCTCCTATTTTTATTTTATAAATTCTTTTTTTCATTATTTTCGGCTTTTATTTTATAAATGATTCAGTTTTGCATATATTTATCTATTTTTATATATTTTTATTGCCGATTCTCAGCCGTCCTTGATTCTAGAAATTTTCAATTTGCCGTTTTTCAACCCCGTCTCTGAATTTGACCCAAAAATCCGACTCCGTGCAAACTACCGCAAGATATGACCTGAATTTAAATGAACTTGGGCCACACTCCTTTAGGAATATAAAAATAATTAATAATTTATATACAACTTATTCAAATTTAATACAACCAGAATCAGGGACATTCGTTGTCGGTTCGTCCAAGTCAAACTATAATGGTTTCAAAAATTTGTCAATTTGTGAAACCTTATTATAGACTATTGCGGCTAAATTAAAACAAACCCCTCCAAGAGAGAGGATCAAAAAAGTGCCAAGCAACAAGACACGGAGAACACCCATGATGAAAAGAGAACAGATACAGGGCATTCACATACAATCGGCTATGATAACAAGTACTCCGTACTAATATAATTAGGGATACAACATGCAAGCTGTTTCTTTGCATCAAAGCAGTAGGTTTAATGCTGATCATTAAGTTGAATAACTATGAACATCTATACTAATCAATATACAATTAGATACACAAAAGCATACTCTTTGTCCCTTTTTATTTTTCCCATATATCTTATTTTAAGTTTCCAAAAGCACATGTATTATGTATAAATATAAACATCTACAATTTCATATACTACCGCCTTTAACTTTAAACTTGCAACAAACTCACAGGAACGAGCTCCTAGAATAATTTCATTGTGTATAATTTGTAAAATTGGTGTGTGTGGGTGGGTGGGTGGGTGGGGAAAACTTATCAGAACAGGAAGGGGGAACATTTGTTGCATTTATTTTGTTCCAATCCTTTATAATAATTGTTACAAGTTTTGAGCTATAGAGGTGGTAATGAAAAAATGCAAATATATATATATACACACACACTACAACAAAACCTCACTAGATTATTTTTTTCCATATTTTGTGAACCATTTATGATTCAATAAAAAGGGATATAGGGATATGACTAACAACACATTATTGTGAGATTATCTCAAGGACCAAAACTCCCCTCCTATCTCCTCCCTTTTTTATTTGAGGAGTTGTGCAACTAGGCATAGGGCGGACGAACACGCCAAAAAATCATCTCTTAAGTAGTGGGGGAGAGGCAAACCAAGGGAAGGGACTCTTGGCTTTTTTTACGGTGCCTAAAGGCCACCTCTCGCCTTTTAAAACCAATCGCCGTTCATCACCCCCGCCCACCTCTTCAAAAACATTTTAAAGGAAAGATGTGGATATATTCACGCCTAAGCCTTAGGTCCATATTTTGGATTCACAATAATCCTAAAGTTCTCAATGTAATTTTCACCAATTTGTTCCAACAAATCTTTCTTTCACAATAGCTAGTACCGTTTGGTTGTCCTTTTTCTCCTCACAATTTTCCGATGTTAATCTCTGGAAAGCTAAGACTATAAAGTGAGTGAAAGCATTTTTTTAGCCCATAAATTTCAACAAACCTATACGTATCAGGGTGTTTGTTTGGAATTAGAAATTGCTAATTTACTAATCCAAAAAAGTGGATTTTCGTTACTTGTCCAAGGGATTGTGATGATTGGCATGGAGATTAGGACCCTTGAATTCCGATAAAATATTATGCTGAGTTGGAAGGAGGGGATGGGGAACAAACAATAGTCCCTATTCCACATACTAATAATTCCCGAACTTACTCCAAGCAATTGTACCCACCCAACAACTCTTGGGGTGAGGCTTTCAAACAAATTGGCAAAAACTGCTTCTAATAATCCCAACTTTCACATTTGTGAAAATAACAGTCCCACCTTTTCTTTTGATTATTCTATAACAGTCCAAAACTTACTATCTATTAATCAACTAACAGTGCTATTTACCTTTAACATGTTGCACAGATTATCCACCACTTATTATTACCTATTTCTCTCTCATGTTCATATCTAGTTCACCACCCACCACTCACCTCCAATCACTCATCTAAAAATCATGAGTTCACAACTCTCTCATCTCCCTCGTAACTTCCACCTCCTCCTTAACCTAAACTCCCTCCACTAAAACTCGCTCTTTTCACTCTAATTTGACATTTCATCATCTGCGATTTTATTTATTTATCATTCAATTCATCATCTTCAATTCACCAATATTTTTCTTTTTTTTTTTTTTNCGTACTAATATAATTAGGGATACAACATGCAAGCTGTTTCTTTGCATCAAAGCAGTAGGTTTAATGCTGATCATTAAGTTGAATAACTATGAACATCTATACTAATCAATATACAATTAGATACACAAAAGCATACTCTTTGTCCCTTTTTATTTTTCCCATATATCTTATTTTAAGTTTCCAAAAGCACATGTATTATGTATAAATATAAACATCTACAATTTCATATACTACCGCCTTTAACTTTAAACTTGCAACAAACTCACAGGAACGAGCTCCTAGAATAATTTCATTGTGTATAATTTGTAAAATTGGTGTGTGTGGGTGGGTGGGTGGGTGGGGAAAACTTATCAGAACAGGAAGGGGGAACATTTGTTGCATTTATTTTGTTCCAATCCTTTATAATAATTGTTACAAGTTTTGAGCTATAGAGGTGGTAATGAAAAAATGCAAATATATATATATACACACACACTACAACAAAACCTCACTAGATTATTTTTTTCCATATTTTGTGAACCATTTATGATTCAATAAAAAGGGATATAGGGATATGACTAACAACACATTATTGTGAGATTATCTCAAGGACCAAAACTCCCCTCCTATCTCCTCCCTTTTTTATTTGAGGAGTTGTGCAACTAGGCATAGGGCGGACGAACACGCCAAAAAATCATCTCTTAAGTAGTGGGGGAGAGGCAAACCAAGGGAAGGGACTCTTGGCTTTTTTTACGGTGCCTAAAGGCCACCTCTCGCCTTTTAAAACCAATCGCCGTTCATCACCCCCGCCCACCTCTTCAAAAACATTTTAAAGGAAAGATGTGGATATATTCACGCCTAAGCCTTAGGTCCATATTTTGGATTCACAATAATCCTAAAGTTCTCAATGTAATTTTCACCAATTTGTTCCAACAAATCTTTCTTTCACAATAGCTAGTACCGTTTGGTTGTCCTTTTTCTCCTCACAATTTTCCGATGTTAATCTCTGGAAAGCTAAGACTATAAAGTGAGTGAAAGCATTTTTTTAGCCCATAAATTTCAACAAACCTATACGTATCAGGGTGTTTGTTTGGAATTAGAAATTGCTAATTTACTAATCCAAAAAAGTGGATTTTCGTTACTTGTCCAAGGGATTGTGATGATTGGCATGGAGATTAGGACCCTTGAATTCCGATAAAATATTATGCTGAGTTGGAAGGAGGGGATGGGGAACAAACAATAGTCCCTATTCCACATACTAATAATTCCCGAACTTACTCCAAGCAATTGTACCCACCCAACAACTCTTGGGGTGAGGCTTTCAAACAAATTGGCAAAAACTGCTTCTAATAATCCCAACTTTCACATTTGTGAAAATAACAGTCCCACCTTTTCTTTTGATTATTCTATAACAGTCCAAAACTTACTATCTATTAATCAACTAACAGTGCTATTTACCTTTAACATGTTGCACAGATTATCCACCACTTATTATTACCTATTTCTCTCTCATGTTCATATCTAGTTCACCACCCACCACTCACCTCCAATCACTCATCTAAAAATCATGAGTTCACAACTCTCTCATCTCCCTCGTAACTTCCACCTCCTCCTTAACCTAAACTCCCTCCACTAAAACTCGCTCTTTTCACTCTAATTTGACATTTCATCATCTGCGATTTTATTTATTTATCATTCAATTCATCATCTTCAATTCACCAATATTTTTCTTTTTTTTTTTTTTGTTGTAAGCCATGACGATAAATCAAGCAAAACTCAATATTTTTGGGGTTTTTCTAAGATATACCCCTTAAGTATTCGGTATTCTAAGGTGTGCTCCAACAAAAATTTTTTTTCTCAACTATACCCCTAAACTAACCATTTTTAATTAGCATCACCCTTTACATTTATTATTACTAACTTACGTTGCATGTCATTTATTAAGTGCTTATTCTTCTTTTTTTTTTTTTTTTGTTTGCTTTAATAAATGGGTTTAATAATACTAAAAAGGGATTTTTCCATTCAACCTTCAACTCCCCACTTATCCATTTCAACCCTTCTTCCTCTTCATTTCCTCCATTTTCAATTTGCATCCCTAGCCTTGATCATCAATCAATGGCCAAGATCATCCAATCACGGGAGCAAGTACATTCCCCTTCCTTTTTCCAATTTCCTCCAATCTTTCTTATAACCATTCTAATCAAAATCAACAACCCCACTTGAAATTTTCCAAATCAAATAATATCAAACAATCAAAGAAAATTGATGCTTCTTACTAAAAAATGACTTTAATTAGTAGTTGAAGCAAACAAATGATGAAGAATTTAGAAATCCATTAAAAAAGGGTATGTAAAAAAATCAGTAAAAAAAAGGACTTTGAAGATAAAAAGGATAACATATCTTTGGCAAATAATTAGAGGTGGCATATCACAATAGCACAAGTTTCAAATCTATGAGATAAGTGATAATGGTTTAATGGGTTTTCATGTGGAATTGTTTACTTATCATCATCAAATTGGGTTTAAATTTCAATGATGAAAGGGAACCAATTGGATGCAAACTGCTCCAAATTTCAAACATGAAACTTGATTTCATCATTCAACTCCTTCATCTACCCTTCATCAAAATTCAGATTGAAAAAAACAGAGATGAGGAAAAAAAATCAACTGAGTTCTAAGTTGCAACAATGGAGGAGGGAGAAAGTGAAATAATAATGAAGAAAGAAAAAGGAATTATTTATTGCAAATAAAATTAAAAAATCAAAAAATTTATCTTATTAACGTCCAAATAACGGAGGTTAACAGAGTGGGATATGGGTAATTGAAAATAATTAGTTTAGGGGTATAACTAAGAAAAAAAGAAACTTTAGGATACACCTTAGAAAACTGAATACCTCAGGGGTATATCTTAGAAAAACCCATATTTTTTTTCTCAAATTCATGAACCACTACCATTGTTTTAAATTCTCTAAAAACCTCCTATGCTTTATCAGCCAAATCAAATCTCACTCTTTGCCTTATTAGTATACCATCGAAGAAAAAAATTATAATCTAGCATTGAAGAAAAAAATCTAGAAAGAAGATAAGATTTTTAGTTCATGTATTTACCTGCACAATCTTGCCCACAAAACTAATGTATTTTAATTGCTTCATCAAAACTCACAAACCAAACCATGACAATAAATCATTAATTGATTCATTCACTGTTATTGATTTTTGCTAGCAGTTGGTGTTATATGACTTTTCAATTTTTGATCTAATTCAGTAATTGTTTAATGTTATTTATCTGTTATTTACGAAAAATAAGGAAGCTATGGTTTACAGTTTGTCAGTGACTCAGTGGTGGAGATGGTGGAGAGAGAGAGAGAGAGAAAGGTTTTTTGCGGTGGGTCAAAACTTTAAGGGTGTTGTTGCACTGGGTTTTTTGGGCTTAATTGCAATGATAGTTGGTAAGTTTTTTGGGCCAACAATGGGTCAAATTTCTTTTGGGTGGTAATGGTGGGTCGGATTTTGGAGTGTGGTGGCTGGTGGGTCGAATTTTTTGGGGGATGTTGGGTCGGTTTGTTAGGGGTTGCAGTGATGGTTGGTCAGTTTTTTAGGGTAGTGATGGGTCAGATTACTGTTGAGTGGTGATGGTGAACTGGTGGGTCAGCCTTTTACTGGTCGGTTAGATCTTTTGAATGTGATGGTGGGTCAGATTCTTCAGGGTAGTGGTGGCGGGTCAGTTTTTTGGGTGGTGGTGTTTTGCCAATCTTTTGAGGTGATGGGATAAGGGAAACTGAATAATGGATGGTGGTGACCTAAGGAAAAGGAAGAATAAGGGTGGTGACATGCTTTAACAGATCAAGGACAATTAATTGAATAATATGTAGAAAGGTGGCCCTGTTATTTTCAAATTTGTGAAAGCAACGATTAATAAAAGCAATTTTTCCAACAAATTAATGTCAAAGTTATGTGTGTAAGTGAACAAATTAATCAAAATAATTTTTACACAAGCAAGGGGTAAAATTATAAGATACCGGTGATAAAATTATCACGATTAATTTGCTTATCTAGGCTTTCAAACCTCTTTCTTAACATGTGTGCCAAGGTAGTATGTTATAGTAAAAGGAAAGGGGGTGCATACTTAAAGGGAACTTCTTAAAAATTACTTGAAAGTAAAGTTACGCTTAATGGGAGATAAATTAGGTTAAAATAAACTACGGAACACCCTAAATTAAGAGCCATTATAATCTTAAGCCCCAAGCAACAAATAAAAAAGATTCATAGACTATAAGCTTACCCTAAACCTTCATGATGCCCTGGTGCCAAAACCGATGCATATCTTTTATTTCCTCCATCGCGTGATATAAAAATCTGCAACACAGTTGTTTGAAAATGCAAAACTTTATATTAATCCCATTGAACCCATCTAATAAGAAGGGGGTTGTCATTTTAAAACTTCAACTAACATTCCCCCGAAGATTGACAAGTCTCACAACCCATCTTTCTTTAGAAATATTGACAATAAACCAGAAAATTTGAAGCCAATCATAAGAAGTGTGTTAGGTCAAAACTAGAGGATATTTTAGAGTACTTGGAGAAGGAGCTCAAGCCTCAAGGTACAAGGTGGTTTCCGTCTACAATATGATGTCTAATAAATTCTCTCAAAGGAATAGCATATATTACAAGGAACCATGAGGACTATTTACAAAGACATGCAGAGAGGATTTAAGAAGTACATGAAAAATTTAACGACTATTTCACAATGTAAACATAGACTTTTACAAAATTCACAAGGTACTCTCATGAGGATAATTTACACTATTAATCATGGTTTCATAAACGGAGGTACACTCCTTTTCTCCTTGATCCACCTTTTCCTTCGATCTAAAACAATTGCTCAATGAAATTCATTTCACAAATCCATAATTGAAACTACTATATTCGTGAAGAAAATCTCAAATTGCTAATCCGGAAAATACAATAATCATCCATCAACCAGAAAACGAAAAAGCTCCAAATTCCACTCCATCAAAACCCTACGCACAAAACTTCCAAATTCATTGAGAAATCAATAACCCAACAAAAAAATTATCAAATAAATAAATTAATAAATCCTTTATCTATGGTTTCCCCTTCAATTTTTTATCTCAAAATATAACACTCTAGAGTTCACCACAAGCAGATGTTAACAAGGCCCATAATCCTTCTTGAACATTTCAACCATACCATACATATATAGTTATATACACACTGTTAGATTCTTAGAGACAATGACATTATATAAAGATCATCAAAGCATTTCAAAGTACTATTCTCTCTAAAGAAGTTTTCGATGTTAGATTCTGAGAGGCGAAGATATTATGCACCTGCTTGATTTGGGTTTTTATGAGGCTGTTAGAGAAAGTTGGGCAATTGTGGATGAAAGTTTTTTTTTTTAATTGGGATCAAAAGAGCATGTTACAATTGATTGAAGCCAGCCTCCTTGTGGGTTGAGGTTTTAATAGATTGACATGTTACAAACATAGACATTAAAGGAAAAATTCATGCCATTTGAGTCCCTACACATTCATCTCCCAGTAAACATATATCTTTTTGCCTCCATTAAATTGATTGATGTTACTTATAAATTTTTAATTATACATCTTTGTATACTAATTCGACAATTTAAGTCCCTTTTTAAACAGAACAGGCATTAAATTGATTGATGTTACTTATTAATTTTTAATTATACATCTCGTCTAAGATGGTTTGGATATATAAGACGGAGACCGAATAACACACCGGTAAAAAGGTTGGAAGAGTGGCAACAAGATGGACAGAGAAGACGTAAAGGAAGACCCAAGCAAACTTTGGTGAGGTTCCTAGTGGAGATATGAGGTTTTTGGGCTTGAAGAGAATTTCTTGTTAAAGAGGGAAGAATGAAAAGAGGGGATTTATGGCATTCTACAGATTACTTTTGTGATTCCTCTTATTCATTGATGTTTAGCTGAACTCAAATTATTTTGGGACTAAGGATTTGTCGTCGCCGTTATTACCAAATGCATGACTAAATAAAGCCTTGTGCAATGGAAAATGGAATTTATAGTTCAAAGATGACAACAGAGACAAGTGAAATGTGTTATTGACAGTTAAAGATATCATTAAAGGAAACCATGGCCTTAAAAAAATTGGCTCATGAACACATTTTAGGATAGAAAATTACGGAAAATTGATTGGCCATGACAGGGGAAGCTTCACATATACCAGGAATGATTTGCCACTGCCGAAACTCCCCCCTGAAACCTCTAGATATGCTGCCACTTCTGCAACACAGTAGAACAAAGGATTCTGTTTCTAGATAAGATAAAACAAAACCAAAGTATGACAAGATAGAACTTTTGATGAAGAAAGTGTACCATTACCCCATTCCTCCTAGTGGGACTCCTTGAGATGCTGAAGGTTTGGCACTTTCTCTATTAAAAGGGTCAATAGGCGCTTTCTACATTAAGAATCAAAAGCATTTGTAAAAATGGTAATTTAGCGGAAAGGAACCTAATGTAAAAGGCCATTTAAAAATTACCCTTCCATGTGAGGCTTCTTCCCTAACATATGACCACAGACGAATACCAAGTCGAACCTACAATGAAGATTACGAGAGGAAACCAACCACTGAGAAAACTGTCCTTTACCATGAGAAATTAAAACAAAAACTCATTAAACAGAAAATCACCATTTTAATTGCTTCCATAAATGTGATGCTAAATTCTTTAAGAATATTGGCATGGCTGTTTAACCTCCTCCTCCAAGCTTGCTCAGGTGGAGCAGCACTGTCATCATCCAACTGCAAGAAATGAAATTTATTTCAAGAACCAAGAATTTCGAGGAAAACATATAAAAGAAAACGATCAAGATAAAAATTAGTAAATAATTGACAAAGATGAGTATATACAATAAGACGGTCAAACGGCCACCCATTTGCCATCATAGAAGCAAATGGAAATGGACGGAAGTGTGTTGCGCTAGCATATTTATTATTATTGTATACTTGGCAAGCATTAAACATTGAAAGGGTGTAATATTACAATTGGAACAAAAATGTATCATCTGAACCCCACAACTTCATTTCACTAATTTCTTAAGTATTATATAAGGTCAAAAGAACCTTCCTAAGTCCCAACCCTACCACGAGATACGATATGATATGATAGAAGGCTCACCAGCTGCAGAGTAACTTTGCTGACATACTCTTCTCGAGGCCATGAGTTTTTCCTAAAATGAAATATGGTTCCACCAACCATTTTCCCTTTCTTTCTATTTCACTTCGCCTATGCTGTCTTGATACCTCGAGATGCTGAAGGTTGATGCTTTCTCTGTTAAAAAAAGATCGATAATAGCTTTCTGCATTAAAGATTATTAAAAATAAATAATAAATAAAAAAAAAGTAGTATTTAAAGGATGATTTAGGTAAATTTGGTATGATGCATTACAAACATCAAAATTACCCTTCCATGTGACGCCTCTTTCCTAACATATGTCAACAAACAATTAACAAGCCAAACCTACAATAGAGATGACAACAATAAACAAAGCAATTAAGCAATGACGTAAGATTTTGAAGATATTAAGCAAATAAAACTAAGGAGTTGATTACAAAGCTTTTCGGTTTTGTGCATATCCAAAAACATGTAATTCTGATTACTTGAGTAATCATACTACAGTAATAAGTTTTACTTAACAAACTAACTTTCTACCGCAATAATATCAATTAAAATCGCTTCTAATCTGCAAATTTGAATAACAATTGAAACTGACCTCACTTTAAATTACTCCGACGACTTGAGCGTCGCCGTCAACAACCGACGATATTTTCCGGCAAATTACAACCAAAATTTTCGCATTTTAATCAAGAATTTTCCCCTCGAAATGCAAATTAAAAAATAAAAAAAAAAACCTAGAAATTTGGAGTAAACGATTTGATTTGCAAGTGACAAATGAGTTACCTTAGAATATTGAAGATTGAAAAATCAAGCACCGAATTAGCATTTGCTGAGTTTAAGGAGGATGGATTTTCGGAGGAGAGAAAAGTTAGCAAGAACTAGATGAGAATTGTGGAAGCTGATTGATATCTCTACTACTTTTTCTTCCTTATTACAGGGTACCGGCACACCAACACGGATAGAAGTATAGAATAGAATACAAGGGATATACCTATTCCTTTCCACTTTACGCTGACTAGTAAATGTGATATGCGGAATTGTATATCACAAGAGCGTGTTTTTGGTATAGTCGGTCATGTCAAATATAAATTGTGCGATCGCGATACGTGAGTTAACAACGTTAAAGTAAGAAAAAAAGCACTGAATATTATTTATTTAATAAAATCTCTGTTTTTTGTGAAACATTTATTTGTGGTACTTTTTCTCTGTTTTTTTTTTTTTCAAGAACTTATTAACATTGAAATCATAAATTTGACAGATTCATCTTGATCAATCACTAATTCTTAAAATGCTTAAATGGAGGTTATCAAAGACGAATTAGGAGTGAAATGTAATGAATTAAGTAACTTTTTACGGTGTAGATTCAATTTGCAAATGGTAAAAATGGTAGTGGAAATGGCATGTGAGTTAGGAGAGGAAAGTGTTGGATGAAGGGAGATGGGGGGAGGAAGAGGATTCACACGTGAAGAAAGTGTTGCAGACTTTCGATTTACTTGTCTGATAGAATGAGCTTTGAAATGGCCTATAATGACTTTAGTTCCAATTCGAAACATTGTCAAGTGTCAATTATGACTCTTTTTAAGTTAATATCTTCGGCTATTTGTGTATGTATTTTAATTTATGCTGAACTTAATGTATGACTATTATAACGTAACATATATCTCTTATATAAGTTATTTAATTATACGAATAATATCATTTATTATTTAAGATGACTTAAATTTAATTATTTGAGTAATCCTTATTTATTTAAGAAACCCTATTTTAAAAAAAAATTCAATAACGTTTGATATTCAAATAAGTAACTCTTATATTCCTAATAAGTAACGCTTATACTTATATTTACTAACTCCAACGGCTCTCTGATTATAATAAGTAGTCATTGTAATTTTAAATAATAACTCTTATGTTATATACACTTCTAACAAGTAAACTCATATAATTTTTTTTATTTTGATACGAAAACTTATATACTATAACCTCTGTTAATCAATTTAATTATTTAAGTAACCCATGTAAACAAGTAACCTCTATACTTACAATTAGTAACCTACGTTATTCAAATAAGTAACCCATATACTAATAACAAATTTTGTTATCCAATTAAGTAACTCATATATTCTTAATAAGTAACCCATGTACATATAATCAATACCCTCTGTTATTCAATTTAGTAACTCATGTATTTTTAATAAGTAACCAATGTATTTTTAATAAGTAACCCATGTACTTATAATTAGTAACATATTGAATTAAGTAACCATGTATTCTTTATAAGTAACCCATCCATGTACTTATAATCAGTAGCCTATGTTATCCAATTAACTAACCCATATATTCCTAATAAGTAATCCGTGTACTCATAATTTATAACTCCTACTATTTCCCTTAAAAAGAAGGGAACTTCTAATGTTCAACTAAGTAAACTATGTATTCTTAATAAGTAATCCATGTACTTATAACCAACAACTTCTGTTATTTAATTAACAAACCCATATATTCATCATAAGTAACCCGTGTACTCATATTAAGTAACCCTCTATATTCCTAATAAGTACAGTAACTCATATACTTATTATTAGTAACCTCTCTTATTCCATAAGTAACCCCTGTACTTAATTCCAATTTAATAAGTAACCCCCACAATAATAATTGGTAAACTCTTTTATTCATATAAGTAGCCATCACACTTATAATCTAACTCCAATATAATAAGTATTGTAACCCCTATACTTATAACCAGTAAAATTTGTTATTCAAAGAAGTAACCGTATACTTCATTCCTATCAATTGTTATACTTGTAATAGCAGGAGAGATAGTACTATGTTGTGATCTCATGTCGAAATTGAAGTCTCGCGACACTATTTTTCTTGGTCTAGGTAACTACACGATCCAACTTATTCCACTTCTTTCTATTAACATGTATGATCATTATCCTTATCTCTCTCTTTTTTTTTGTTTTTTTGGTAGAACACTATCCTTCTCTTGGTTGCATAAGATTAGCCTTTTGAATCAATACACTATTATTATTTTCGTGGCCAAAGTAGAGATCTTGCGCACCATCTCTTTCTTGATCAACATGTATGAGCATAATTTTCCTCTCAATTATTTGTTCAAAAGAGTCCTTTAAAATAATGCTTTTTTTCCTTCTTTGTGAACATGCGTGATCACAACCCATCTAGAAGTTGATATATTCAATTTTATAGTAGAGCCAACAAGATACCAAAAATAAAGGACAAGAAGAGGATTCAACATGAAGAGACTGCCCTTAGAGTTTCAATTTATGTTAGGAATTTTTGGTATAAGGGAAAAACTTAATGATGGATAAGAGAGAGAGGAAAAAAAGCCAACAACGGAGGAGGGAGAGTGAAAAGGATGAGCAATAATGAAATGGAATAAAAAAAATGGAAGGAAAGGCGAGAATAATGACGAGGGGAGAGAAAATGGAGGAAAAGTAATTGATTGGATGTGATTACTGATTTTGTAACTAAGGCACTGTTCTCCTCGTCTTATTTTTACTTATTTTTAGCAAAAATAAGTTCAATTCAACAAAAATAAGTTCAGTTCAGCAAAAATAAGTTCAGATCAGTAAAAATAAGTCCAGTTCAGCAAAAATAAGTTCAGTTCAGCAAAAATAAGTTCAAATCAGCAAAAATAAGTTCAGATCAGCAAAAATAAGTTCAATTCAGCAAAAATAAGTTCAGTTCAGCAAACATAAGTTCAATTAAAAAAACAAAAATCTATGTGTATTATGCAAATTAATTTGTACATGGATATTTATATGTGCACATCTTTTTAAATGAGAAATTATGGTATAAAAACAGTAGAATATAGTTTTAAAAATATTTAGGTAGCATTTTTGAAGAGAATATGTATTGTACGGAAATAATATGTAAAAAAAATATTTACATATGATGTTATATTTTTGATGGAAAATTGGAAATATATTATTTTATATGAAAATAAATATATGTTAATATAGATATATGATAATATTATAATACATGAAAACCATATGATACTAAAAAGAAGATGATAACATATTGCGCATTCCTTTGTCCATAAGATTCTTGAAATTTGAGGGAAAAAATTAGATTATATATAATTTAGAGATTATAATAAATCAATTATTTTCACCTAAATAAAATTCAATTATAGTATATAATTGCCCTATAATTTTTAATTAGTATAAAACAAATTCAGCAAAAATAAGTTCAGTTCAGCAAAAAAAAGTTTAGATCAGCAAAAATAAGTTCAGTTCAGAGTTTAGTTCAGCAAAAATAAGTTCAGATCAGCAAAAATAAGTTCAGTTCAGCAAAAATAAGTTCAGATAAGCAAAAATAAGATGAGGAGAACATGGCCTAAATTACAATTAGAGAAAAATAAATAGGAAGACTACAAAATAAGATTGAGGCATGTAGGAGGAAAAAAAGGAATAAAAGAAAATTACACCGACTTTGACTACATTTGGGCTTTGTTATTAATGTAACTCCGTTTGGGCTTTTTAGTTAGATTTGGGCCAGCTACGTCATTATTAACTGTGTGGCAAACCGCATATAAGTCTTAATCATATCACAATGGAATTTTAAGTCTTTAGGGTAATGTTGTCTTTTATATGCACTTTAAGGGGTAGTATGGTTATGAAGTTTTCTGATTATTTACCAAAATGTCGTGTGATTTCTTTTTTATGAATATCGCAGTTATTTACCACATATTCTCTTTTCGACTTCAATTCATTTCAGTCCACTTATTTTCAGTTTACTTATTTGAAAAAAAAAATATTTTCTAGCTTATTTCTTACTTTTAATAATTAAAAAATAATTATTTTTTCAAAAAAAAAAAAGGTTAGTAAAAAATTAAAATATTAAAAATAAATGAAAAATCTAAATTAATAATTAAAAATATAAAATATAAATAAATACAAAAGACAATAATTTAGAATAAGCTCAAAATAACAAGGTTATAGTCCATTGATAGATATTACTCCGTACTATTATTGGACTGTTGCGCTCGAGAAGTTTCTTTTTATCTTGAGTCACTCAAAAAAAATATGACTAAGATAAATTATCTAAAAGATTTCAATTATTCATTTTTCTTCATCACCTCTCTTCTTCCTCCATACAATCGTACACCAAAACTATATGAGTGGGGAAAATAAAATTTTGATCATTTCAAGTAAACACATATTTCGTTTTGATTTGTTCTAAATACAAAATTAATTTCCCCTAAAAAAGTTTTAAATTAATTGAGCGAGAAGCAAAAATTTCAAGGAAAGTCTAAATTCCCATGGAAGTATGGAACCAAACAGACTTAGTCTAGTTTCTAAGAAATTGACAGGGAACCTACTTTCCATGAAGTATAATTTCCTATGAGAACTCATTTCTCATGTCAACCAAAGAATACCTAAGTATTAATAATTTTATGGCCTTGTTTGGTTCATCACGGGAAGTAATTTCCTATGGAATTATCACCCATGGGAAGTTTTTTCCCTTGTTAATATCTTAAAAAATAAGGAAAGTTGTTTGTTTGACACCGTAGGAAATAAGATTCCTAGGAAATTAAACTCACCAAGAGGAACTTATGTGAATTAGTGCTTGTTTGTTTGGAGGTTATTTCCTTTCCAATAAAAATGGAAATTCCTAGAAAATAACTAAAGCATATTGTGTTTGGTTGGAGTAATTCCTAGGATATAAAATTTCCAAAGGGAAGTATAAATTCCCACATAACATGAAAATTAAATCACCAAGTCCCCCACGATGAGTAAATTAATACAACGCATGGGAAGTCCTTTCCTAGGAAACTATGGTGGGTAACAACTTTGATTAATGTCAATGACTTCCTCCTTTGTGAAAACTCATTCCTATTTCCTTTTCATTTCATCACTTATCTACTTTTTGTCTTTCTCAGTTTTTTCTTTCCATACTACTTTCTTTTCGGGAAATTCCTGGTTTGATACTCCCCCATATAGACCATACTATACCCTTGTTGCTCGGTAATCTAATGTGAGTTGCGTGACAATGAACTGCAATAGCCTTTAGCATGAAATGGACATATAAAGTAGGGTATGGTTTTGTAAAGATCAAACACAAACACCATAAAAACTTTCGATCAAAGAGCTCCATTACTCATACAAATGAAAGAAAATCAAAATTAATCTACACAAATTATTCCAGAAAATACAAATTGATGACAAGCCTAATTAAATACCTTCTTCACTTCATATTAGTAGCAACAAATTGAGTTACTCTGTATATAAACTTCCAAGGCAAATTTGCTTCTAAGCGTAAAAAGAAGAGAGAAATAGAAGACATCAGATATGTGACGAAGAGAGTCAGAAAGAGTGGTGTATAGAGAAATGAAAAGGGAGTATTGACATTCAGCAACAAAGAAGCACAAACAAAGGATCTATGCCAAAGATGATAATAGTAGTAATATATTGAACCAATAAATCTATTCCATTACAAAAATTCATCATACAATATGTAATTATGAATTTATGACAGCCTTAATTCTGGAGCAGCAAATGGAGTTCATAAAACTGTCCTGTTTTCAAAAAATGAATTAAGTTGTTACTAGATGTTCATACTATGACATGCTGCATTCTCATCCTGCACAAGCAAAATCATTGTCAGGTCCAAGACACTAAGCTTGTCACTAATTTGAAATTCATTACTAAGTAAAAAGGAGCATGTTCATTTCACACAAATTCATCACAAAAACATCTATTGACTCAAGATTTCAATTGCAATCTAGACTTGCTCTCTGAAACACCCTGGCTACCATCACTATCCAAACCATGACCATGGGTTGTTTGGTATGAAAGTTAAAACTTAGGGTGGAAATGGGAATAAGGGAGGAGAAACACTGGATAGAGGAGGAAAGTAATTAAGGATAGAGGAGAGAGGAAGAAAGCTAATAAGATCAATAAAATGGCAGTCTCTTATCCCAATCCCGATCCCAAACTGTACCAACCAACAGAGAATCATTACGTAGTTTTTTATACGGTCATGATCTTTCAAGCTAAACTAAATTTTAAAAAAATAGCCAAAATTGATGGGGAAAATCCCAACTTTCACCCATCTGCTCAAAATAATCCATACTTTGCTAAATCCCATTATAATCCCATGTTGGACAAAAATTTCCATATATGGACCTTTTTTAATTGTAACCTGCTACAAGTTTTTGTAGGTATGTGTAGGTTAAATTCATCTAATTAGCCTCTAATCCCTCTAATAATTCCCTAACTTACCCCATTATTTAACAAACCAAATTAATTAAAAAATTAAAAATCAACCACCACCTTTGGTGGTCACCAACAGCGAACCACCTTTGGTGGCCACAAGCCCCAGTAGCCAGACACCCCACCACCTTATTTGCCTCCCCTCGCCATCTACTGTCCTGTCCCCTACCCCTTCTCGTCCCCCATAACCAATAACCCTTCCCCCGGCCTCCCCCTCGAACACCCACTCCCCCACCCTCGAAATACGTACTCAGGTGATGATCAACCCCAATTAGGGTTTCCCCATTCATCGAATTGTTATGAATAAGGGAATTGCTTCAACGAGTTTCGAGACGATGGAATCTTCGGATTATGGGTATCGAGTTTCGGATTTAGGTTTGAGGTTCATGCGTGGTAATGGAGTTTTGATTTTGGGAACTTTAAGTTTTTTGGGTGCGTGGTGGTCATAGTCATTGTTTTGGGTTTTTGATGGTGGTCATTTTGGGAGGGTTGTGGTTGTAGATTTGGGTTTTGGGTGGTGATAATGATTAATGATGACGGTAATGCTCATGAGAAGAAGAGGGCGATGGATGGTGATGTTTATGTGGTCATTTTGGTTAATGGTGGTGGTGATGAGAAGAGGGAAGAGGAGAGGGTGATGGCGATGGTGACGTTTATGGTGATGGTGATAGGTAGAGTCATAGAGGGAATAAGGTGAGGGATGATGATGATGGTGATGATCAAGGGGTGAGAAAGATGAATTATGACATGCTAAACAGGTTATAAGTCATTTGGTCCATATAGGGAATTTTTTGTCCAACATGGGATTACAATGGGATTTCGCAAAGTATGGATTATTTTGAGCAGATGTGTGAAAGTTTGGGATTTTTCCCATCAATTTTGGCAAAAATTTATATAAAAACTACAGGTTAGTCAGAACCGATTAATTGAAAAAACTGAAAATAAGCTCAAAGAACATGGCCTAATTACCCCACTCAATAGTTTTCTATCACTATCCTTCCTTCTCCCTATCTTTCATAGAATCATAGGGCACACCCTGTACATTATAAGGTTTAATTAGTAGATAATTTGAAACAACAATTAAAAGACATGTACAAAACAAATCAAGCATACAAACACATGCAATCTTAGTTTAAAAAGAGCTTAGAACACACATGCGCTTTGAGGCGTGCCTAGGCGCTCTAAGTGAGGGCACCTCACAGGGTTTTTTTTGGGATTTTTTAAAAATTTTTAAAATCTTTTTTGAGGCGCACCTAGGCACAAGGCGCACAGCCCTTTTGCACCTTGGTGTGCCTCTCGCCTTTTAAAATTAAATATACACTATCTCCATGCTGCATACAAATGCAACTTAATACAAACTTCAGGATGGAAATGTAGTGAACAACTTTAAGAGCTACTAGTCTACTATAAGAAACAAAAGGTAGAATATTAAGTAATAAATAAACTACAACATCTTGACATACAAATTTGTAATAAAATAGTAAATTCCATACCATATATCATTTTAAGATATACATTAAGGGTCCGTTTGGTAGAGCGTAACATGTTTTCATCGAAAACAATTTTCCCATTTTACATCGTTTGGTTTGGGGTAAAATATTAAAATATAAAACTTGGGGTGGAAAATGGTTTTCCACCATGTTGAAAACATTTTCCTCCAAAATTGGGAGGAAAACATTTTCCATCACACTTGGAAGGAAAACACTTTTCCTTATAATTGAAATACTTGTTTTTCATTCAACCAAACAAAGAAAAATATTTAAAATATAAGATCATTTTACATACAACAAAACAATGGAAATTCTTTATGAAAATTAGTTTTCCAATGTAAAAGATTTTTCATGGAAAACTATTTTCATCTGAAAATGTTTTACGCCCTACCAAACGGAAACTAAATACAAACATTACCCTAAGGGGTACATCGATAAAACATGTGGAAGAAAATCAAACAGTTTAGCTTCACCATAGAGAATTGGCCATCAAACATCACTGACGACCAGCTATACTTCCACAAACAGGAGGGATTAAACATCCTTTTGAGTTCAAGCTAAAAATTCCTTGTACTTCAAAAAGTGAGTTTTATAGTCTATATCATTAAAACTTACCTGATTATCCCAAATCATTGATGTGTAATATTGAAATTATTATAAGTTGTACTAAATGTGGGTTACATAAGCATTGGTCATTTAATCAACCTACCTAGTAACTAAAATCTACACTACACTACATGCTTGAATTTTTGAACTTTCTTGTCACTGAAATTAATCTATGACCATTTTCTTCGGTCTTAAGACATGTTGCTAAAACCTTGTGCAATGGTCAATGAATTTTGTTTTGTTTTGCAAACTTGGATAAAAGGTTACAATGGGTTTGATTTGATTGAACATCTCACATCAATAACAAATACGACTATACGAGCTTCCACAAGATTGGCTTAACAAAGTAAATTTTGACCAAAAAGCAATGTTACCAGACCTGGATTAAAAGTCCACTTGGATATAACAGCTATTTTGTAAGAAAAGGTTAACTTTAGTTAAAAATTGATCCGGCTGTTGTGTTGTATCTAACACAATATGGGGTTCAAGTAACATAGCCAATAAGTAACATACATAGCAATGGGGGTCCATAGCGATGTGTTTGTTGCCTCTATAAAACAAATAGCATACGAATGACATCATTGAAATATTTTGAACCAACTAATAGATGGAAAAACAAACAACATTCCAGATGAGAAATTATACACAATAAGGACCAGCAATAAGTTACCACTGTAGCCTGAAAAGCACTCCCTACTGACAGCTTCAATATACAGCTTTCAGCCGGAGAAGATGAATCACCATCATTTTGACCCTGCACGAGTGCAGCTGTCAAGTCAAAGCTCTAGTTAAGGCCCACATCAAATGACAACATTCATGAAGTGTCATACAAGATAAATATTTAAGAAAAAAAAAATTGATCTCTTTCGTTCACAAATCGCATTAGCTACACACAAACCATATTACTAGGGAGCAAAGAAACAATACCAAAACTAGCATCCAAATGAGATAAATTGACAAAAGAGTATGCAACATACCGACCAATGTTCTACTCTAATTAAAATATGGTTACCAGGAAAATAAATCAATTCATGACAGCAATTGTTTCACAATCTCAACAAATTACCTCTATTAACATAGTTGGTTGATTGATAAATTTAAAAAATAACCACGCTTGTTGGACAGGAATCAGATCAACCAAAAGAATTAGGACCCAAGGGAAAAGGTTCTATGATTATTAAAAAGTGAAAATAGGTACTTTCTAAACCAATTTGCTTAATAACCCAGCTTGGTGAGCACGAATCATATGAACCAAAAACATTAGGACCTAAGAAAAAGGTTCAACGCTTATTAAATAGAGAAATTAAGTACTTTCTAAAGCAACTTGCTTATTTGGGTTCAATCAATTCACACTATAGAACAGAAAAGAGAATGTCAAGATTAAACAAGAATTACTAATTTCTGTTTTCAATAAGGAAACAAACAACTTAAAATATTCAATTATATTCATTCTCTCATTTGCCATTTCTTTCATCAATACAAACCAGTCACTGAAGCTGTACCAATAAACATGTCCAATATTAACGGAGAGAAAGAGAATCAGGAAAAAGAGAACAGTGGAACCAAAAACAAAACAAACAACTTAAAATATTCAATTATATTCATTCTCTCATTTGCCATTTCTTTCATCAATACAAAACAGTCACTGAAGCTGTACTGATAAACATGTCCAATATTAACGGAGAGAAAGAGATTCAGGAAAAAGAGAACAGTGGAACCAAAAACAAAACAAATAAGACTTCTCATCAACAAGTATTAGTTACAGCAGGTCAACCACATTACAGCAACTTGTTCAGGAAATATCACCAACCTTTTTCGAGGATTTGTCATCTTGACTAATTTCAAACAGGGAGGAGTAGTATGCAGGATCATATATAGATCCACCCAGCTGATCTTCAGAATCAGATGATTGTCTACCTCCTACTGCAGGGGTGGCAGGACTAAGAAAACTATTCCTTAAATCAAAATCTGCTTCTCGAGAAACCGCACTTTCAGTATAAGAAATCCCCAGTCTGTACATCTGAATCCATAAGAAAGCAGATAATATTCTAACCGACAATCCAAGAATTTGCATCAACAGAGTGATTTTCAAGGAAAAGATAAAGAATGCTCCATTATCCTTTGAAGAGATGTGCCTGCACACATGCAACAATAAAGGACACTTATAGAATAAGAATTTCCATGTGTTTTCACATTCAGGGAAAAGCCACACTACAAATATGCTATAGATATCTTCCAACTCCCCATCTTAACTCTCCAGTTCAGGATGAAGTCCCATCATATTACTGATATTAATATTTTTTTTTTGGGTTTTTCTAAATTATAACCATGTTGTTTTGTGTTTTTAAGCTGTTCCCAATGATTTTCTAAAATCTCGATTGTACCCCTAAACTAAACAATTCTTATAGTTGTGCCCTTTGTGGCTAATGCAGTAATACTTATCTATAAATTCTATTACTTTTGTTTGATTTATCCTCTTTCGGTATAAAGATATATAACTCAAAATGTTTTAACTCAAAATTCAATTAAGAGAAAAATTAAAGCAAAACTAATGAAAGTTTAAGCAAAAAGTTAACAACAAAGCCTATTGCTTAGAAAACTAAGCGAGTCTAAAAGTACAACTTAGGAATTTGAAAACCTTATGCCGCTTAAAGTACAACTTAGAAAATGGAAAACTAAGGGGTTCAACTTAGAATAGCCCCTATTTTTATAATAAAAAGTATTGTGTGTGTGCGTGTGTGTGTGGAAAGAGGAGGGGAGGCCCCGTGAAAAATAGAAGTTCCATCAAGCATTCAAGCTATGGTGAGGCTTGATAGCAGCAGTTGGCACGTGGCTGACAATGTTTTGGAAACGATGTAGTTCGGAAGGCTTCATATTGGTTCTTGTTACTTTTTTGAAATTTCTTAATTAATCATTCATTTTATTTATTTTTCAACTTCGCCAGTGGGAAAAAAATCCCACTGCTAGTCCCAAGCCTGGATAAAGGAGGAGGGTTGTGATAGGTAAGTGACACCCATCTTAAAACTTAGTCACATCTTATGACTGAACCAAAATGATGATTTCGTGGGGGCGTTTTCTACTCAGCGACGCGCTGCACTTCTAGGCCCGGGTGTAGCGATAAATATGCAAAAGTTGCTACGTCATCGCCCCAAAGCGACGGGCCACACCATCGGGGGTGGTGTCGAATGAACACATGATTGTAAGTGGTGCAAGAGAGCGAAGGAGGAAGGGTTTTACGGTTTGTTTACGGGTTGGTTCTTGAAATGTGGGGTCTCTAACGAGGAAATCAACAGAAGTGGTGGAGGTAATGAAGAGAAGACGAGTAAAGGTGAACAAGACAGGGGTTCAGCGCTTGATCTTAGGGTATAAGGTGGTGTATGCTGGACCTATGTTACTCAGACTTTTCATTTCAACTCAAAGGTTTCACATGCGATCCTTGGACATTGGTATGACACTCGGACATTTCATTTTGAGCCAAAATTATGCATTTTGTCAAAAAATTGCCATGTCCGACACTTAGACACGTACCGATGTCAAACACTTATGGGAGAGTCCAAGTAACATAGTGCTGGACAAGCTGATAATCATGGTGATGGAGTTAGGAATGGTGTAGGTGTGGTCCTTGATGAATGGCTTTCGCAAGAGGTAATTGAGACTTATTAGAAGAGCGACAGGTTGATAAGGGTGAAGTTGTTGTGTGATAATGAGATTGTTAATGTTATCACTGCTTATGTACCTCAAGTTGGACTAATTACGAAGGAGAAACGACAATTTTGGGAGGATCTTGATGAGGTGGTCCAAGGTGTCCCTCACACTGAAAAGTTATATATTGGAGGTGACTTGAATGGGCATGTTGGGGACTGTCGTGATGGTTTTGAGAGTGTTCATGGGGGTTTTGGGTATGGGCAAAGAGACACTCACGGAGAGACCATATTGGATTTTGCCCACTCGTATGACATATTCCAGCTAATACTTGGTTTAAGAAGCGAGATTCTCATTTGATAACTTTTCGTAGCAGAACAAATGCAACTCTAATAGACATTCTGCCCACAAGGAAGGAGGATAGATAAAGTTGCATAGATTATCCCAAGAGAAAGTGTGGTTACCCAACACCGGTCATTGGTGATGACTATCCGTTTGAAAGAGAGTGGGAAAAAGAAATGTAATAAAGGGGAGTCAAGGATAAGATGGTGGACCTTGAGGGATGCAAATGCTAATGTTTTCACAAAGAAAGTGATCAAAGAGGCGAATTAGGATAAATAAGCGGATCCAGATGTAGCTTGGTCCCACATGAAGAGCTGTTTCCTTAAAGTGACCAAGGAGATCTTAGGGGAATCAAGGGGAAGGTGTATGATGCATAAGAATACTTCTTGGTGGAATGAAGAGGTGAAAGTAGCAATAAAACACAAAAGAGATTGTTATCTGGCATTAGGAAAACAAAAGACCGAGAAACCTTCGCAGAGTATAAGGATACTAAATGTAAGGAAAAGGTAGCTGTCCACAAAGCGAAAGAAAAGGTTTTTCAGGAGGTTTATGAAAAAGAAATCTACTGAATGGCAAATCGAAAACAGGAGGTGAGGAAGGCTATTGGCTTGGTAAAGTATGTCAAAGATAAGAACCACAAGGTTTTGGTTCAAGATGAGGACATAAAAGACAGGTGGCAGAGGTACTTCGATGGATTGTTTAATGGCAGGCGGTCAAGAAGGGGTAAGAGGAGATACGTTAGTGGATGAGGAGGAAATTAACATGGAATATGAGCGAAGTATTAGAAGGGTAGAGGTGTAGATTGCTTTAAAAAAGATGAAACCAAAGAAAGTAGTTGGGCTTGATGGTATACCGGTGGAGGAGTGGAGATGTGGAGGTAAGGTGGGTATTAATTGGCTAACACATTTTTTTAATAAGGTTAGGAAAACTTCGAGGATCCCACAAGATTGGGAAAAGAGTACTTTGGTTCCAGTTCATAAGAACAAAGGAGATGCCCAAGATTGTTAACTATCGAGGGATCAAGCTTATGAGCCACACTATGAAGCTGTGGGAGAGGGTGATAAAACATAGGTTTTGGGAGATCCACTATGGAAGCAATTCATTTGTTAAGACAAATGATGGAGTTCTATAGGGTGCAAAAGAAGGACCTCCATATAGTTTTCGTTGATCTAGAGAAGGCTTATGACAAGGTTCCAAGAGATGTACTTTGGTGGGCAATGATGAAGAAAGATATACCACGAAGGTATATTGAGTGGTTAACGATATGTATTGGGAAGTGTCCACTAATGATAGGACTTGTGGTGGGTTGACTAAAGACTTTCCTATAAGAATTGGGTTGCACCAAGGGTCGGCGTTAAGTCCTTTTCTTTTTGTGTGGTTATGGATGAAGTAACAAGGTCAATCCAGGATAAGGTGGGGAGGGGGAGTTAATGCCAAATTAGAGCAATGGAGATAAAGGTTAGAGTGTAGAGGGTTTAAGCTAAGTCAGAGTAAGACAGAATATATGAAATTCCGCTTTGGGACTCAGCTGGGGGTAAATGATGCGGTGGTGAGGTTGGACAGAAAACATATGGGGGAATGTTATAAATATCTCGGGTTATTTATCCAAAACAATGATGATATTGACCAAGATGTGACACATAGGATTAAATCTGGGTGGCTTAAATGGAGAGCATCCACGGGAGTGTTATGTAACAAAAACATCTCGTTAAAGTTGAAGAGGAAATTCTACAAAACTGCCATAAGACCAGTGTTGCTCTACAGTACAAAGTGTTGGGCTTACAAGAAGGAGCAGATTCAAAAGGTAGGAGTTACGGAGATACGGATGTTGAGATGGATGAGCAGGAACACTCTAAGGGATATAATCAGAAATGAAGTCATACGCCGAAAAGTTGGTGTCACAGACATTGCAAGCAAATTAAGGGAAAATCGCTTGCGTTGGTTCGAACATGTGAGACAAAGACCTGATGGAGCCCCCGGTGCGATGAGTGGAAGGGTGGGATCATGGAGATCTCAAACGAAGTAGGGAGAGACCGAAAAGGACTTGGTGGGAAGGGGTCACAAAGGATATGAAGCTTTTAGATTTATAAGAGAATGAAATTCTCAATAGCAGGGGATGGAGAAGGAAAATTTATATGGATGACCACATGGAATGATTATTTTTTTGGTTCATGTAGCCAACCCCAATTTTTGGGATTAAGGCTCTCATTGATTTATCTATTTATTTTATTTATTTTTGGGTTCATCTAGCCGACCCCAGGTATGGGACTAAGGCTTTGATTGATTGAGTTTTGTTTTTGATTTTATGAATAAAATCCTAAAATCAACATTAGATTTGATGTGGTTTGACTTCGGTTTCGTGTTTAGCTTAGCTCGTTTTCTAGAATGTTGTTAGTGTTTCTTTTACCTCGTCATTGGGCTTTTGCTTTAGCTCGTTTTTGACAGAGTTGATAAGTGAGTTGTTGACTATAAATAAGCTATATTGTCATCAATAAAAATTAGATTATGTTGTTGATTGAAAATCTAAGAACTCACGTCCTTCTTTAATCCCTTGTATCACATATTCCATCTTCAACCATTCCAATTCCACCCTCCATAATCTACCATAAAACCAGATTGATCACTTTAATCAATCATATCCATCACCATAACTACATTATCATCAGATTTTTGCGCCTAAATCCATCTAAACTCTTAGCAAATTTTGAGCCCTAACTAAATTCATTCATAATTTTAGATCACTTGTTGTGATGCAAATCAAATAATAGGAGTCTAATCTTAGTAAAATGGATCTTGGAAGCCCCGTGAAAAAACTGAAGTTCCATCAAGCTTCACCTCGAGGTAATTGGCACATGGCTGTCGTTTTAGCAATAGGACCCAAATCTTATATCAGTTTCAGGTTGGGTTTTTTCTTCTTGAGCCTTGATTAGGGGACTTTTGGTTAACCAAAAAATTGCTAGCATTCTTTCAGATGATTTTTCTTTCTTACAAAAAATTATATTACTTCACTGCCTCTAAGTATATTCCATATTCTTGGATTTTTACCATCATTGTCTTTATCCTCTGCCCATCCCAGCCGCCCCTGCCACCAAAAACACCCCTTCCCCCACCCTCTATACACCCGAAATCATCCCCTTCCCATCGGAAACCAACCTCTATCCAACCCAAATAACCCATCCACCACACAAACACCCTCTAACAAACCCTAAAAAAACTCAACAACCTAAGAGGCTAAGAGAAAAAACTAATGCAGTGGAGGGGGAAGAGCACCTACATGTGGCGGAGGGGGGGAGAGGCAGAAGTAGGCGCAAGGAAGGGGAAGGGAGAGTGGAGGGGTGGTGCAAGGGGAGTGATGGTGATCGATTAGGATTGGCATGTAATGGTGGTGTTAAGTGCTAACATGTGTTGGTGGTGTTGTCAATGGTGTTACATATTAATGTGTTGGTGGTGGTGGTGGTGGTGTTAAATATGTATGGAATTGGCGGTGTTAAAAGTTAAAAGTTTCTCTTTGTTTTTTGTGAAACAAATAACATACTACCTCCATTTCCAAAATGTTGCAACATTTTCCATTTTTGGATGATCCATATTGATTGCAACAATGTAAAACTTTCCTATTTAGTAAAAAAACAATGAATCGAAATTACGTAATTGCCCCTCATTAAAAACATAAAATTGTTATCAGATTAACCTAAGTAACAATTTAACACTATAAAACAATTTAACCACCACCACTACATCTCCTCCTCCCATTAATCACAACAATCGCCACCGCCACCACCACCTTTCCTTCTTCTTCACCTGAAACAACCACCCACTCATACCCTTCACCCAAAACCACCACCACGACCACCCCCACTCGAAACCGTCACCATGACCACCCCCTCACTTAAAACTGTCACTATGACCACCCCTTAGGCCGAAACACCACCACAACCATCCTCTTCACCCGAAAAAGCCACCATGACCAGCCCGTTCACCCAAAACCACTACCATGACCACCCCCTTAACCTGAAACCACCACCGTGACCACCCCATACACCCGAAACACCATCAACCTTCTATTCCTTTCATTCGAAACCACCCCTAACCTTCCCTTTGTTGAAACCACACACCCTGTAATTCTTTAAATCGAACCCTTGACACCACCAAAAGTTATATTGCCACAATCACTTCCGTCGGCCGTTTTTGTGTGGTCGATTTTAGGCAATATGGTGATGGTGGTGTAGATGGTTGTAGTGTGGGGTGGTTGTGGTGCTATAGTGGTGTAGTCGATTTTAGGCAGGGTGGTGGCGGTGTTGTTGGTGGGTGGTTGTGGTGCTATAGTAGTGTGGTCGTTTTTAGGCAGGGTGGTGGCGGTGTTGTTGGCAGTTGGTTGCGGTGTTGTTGGTGGGTGGTTGCGGTGTCGATGTAAGGTGATGTTGATGGGTAGTAGTGGTGCGGGGTAGTTGTGGTGTTGGCGCGTTGGCGTTGGCCTTGGCGTTGGTGCAGTGCGGTTTTTTCGTTAATTATCCTTGATCAAATGCAAGTAGTATTGCTAATTACCCAAAAGCAAAAATTGCCTAGGGTGATGTGCAATCAAGTTTGTTGCAAGCTTTTGGAATGAAGGTAGTTGCTTTATATTCACCCTCAAAACCTTCTCTAATGTCTAAAATAATCCTAAGAATTATATAATAAATATAAACCTAGAAAAGGATAATATAGCAATCACACGAATGAAAAATACTGAAACAGCTGAAGTAAAAAAAGGATACAAATCAAAATTGCTTAGTTGGTATAGAGGCACAAGAAAACATAATAATTCTTTCAAGCACATAAGTATGAACAATTGAAAACAAAAGAATCATAGCTAGAGACTAGGAAAATGCAATAAGTTGAAGCAAAGTATAAGAATGAATTGTTGTCATAAGATAGCACATACTCATTCATAGAATCCATCCATCAAACCTCGTTATGACAAAGGAAACCGGCTACTCATGGACTGGACTGGTATAATAAGCACGTGATATGACACTATATAAGGGTGAAAGTGAAATTGCAGCATGCAAATAAAAAAGGAAGAAAGGGAGAGAGAGTTTACCATATATCATCGGAGAAAAGAATAAACCAAAAGATGTCAAGCAGGATTGCAGAGAGGAGTAAACAGGCATAAGTTCGGCCAAGACTTTGACTACCACTCTCAATAGCTACAAGGGCAAACAGCGCAATAGCCAAGTTGATAAGCAGTACCCCGGTATACAATGCTCCAAGAGATCCAACCAACGACGATCCAATCTGCAGTAGAAATATATAATTCATAATTCTACATTACTCCAAAAAAAAAAAAAAAAAAAAAAAAAA
>PYUH01000151.1:947884-1017898 GCA_016808085.1 Suaeda aralocaspica
AAAAAAAAAAAACCTAATTATCGAAATGTTGTTACATAATTCATTATTATTGAAACATCCAAATTCCAAAACATCAACACGGCGACCGACACCCTACCCTAAATCTCTATTCGCAAAACTCAACAAAACCACCTTTTTTATTCGCCATTGTTAATCACGTGTAACCTGTTATTCTCTATACTCCGCAGTTTCAAGGATTACTTTTATCCAACCCGCACCACAAAACCACTCAGTTTTGTCAATCAAACTCTATCGCATTGCCTTTATCGTATTTCTATTTCTATTTCTATTTCTATTTCTATTTCAGTTTGCCTTCCCAAGGCTTATTTATTTATTTTTAATAATCTACTCTATGCACTTTACTCCTGTTTTGTTATACTTGTTAAGATTTTCGACCTATTATATTTTGGATGAATTCTAAATTTATCAAGATTCCGTACAAGAAATTTGAGAGTTCCACTACTTTTTATTGTCCCTAAGTTCAAAATGTCTACCTAATTACAAACCGTCTAGAGTCAATTAGGTTGGCCTAGTAACCTGATAAATTTTGGTTTTAATTGTTAGTTGTTGGCTCATAAGTCAAAATTTGGTTTATTTATTGATATATTATGTACTAAATCAGTCGGCACTATTACAACTTTTCCTACTAAATTTTCCTTCCAAACTAACTATCTTCTTAAATTTGCATTTAAAATTTGTATTATTTTTATAATCTCGTTAAAATATTCAACAATGATCTCTCAATAAGGCAAACTCCCAAGGAAAGTAATAACTAAGAATGTAATTGGGAATTGAATTCCCATATAGATATCAATGAAAGAGCAAATTCTGTGATGTCAAACAACCATGTTATAACCATGAGGAATTATTATACAAGATAGTGATATCTCATGAATTGCAAGTGTTAGAGAACTTTAATTTCCATGACAACCAATCATGGCAGTGCAAAAGAACACAATCCTCTAGAGTCTACCATGGGCACAACCAACAACCTTGGATGAAAAGACTGTAAAACAATAAGCATGGCACTATAAGTGTTGACCAAACCGTGTCAAACATTAATAAATTACAAATCACAAACATTATTTGGCTATTCTCACTAAAAGTATACCTCACCAAATGCCAATGGCAGCAATTTTCTTCACTTCGTGCAGCGATCAACCAAATGTAGTATTATTTATTGTCAAGGTCAATACAACAAAGGGCCAAGATAAAACGTAATAGACGTCTGAATATGAAGTTACCACTACTTGATCACTAATTTCAATTGATAATTGTAAGGAGCACTGACATTCTGAAATCCAATTAAATAAACACACTCCTAGGAATAAAAATTATCTTTGAGGAGGATCCACTGTCCGTACATTTGCACTAGCCATCCCTTCAATTTTGTCTTTACTGATCTCCACAAAATGTGCCACCATTTCATGAAATTGCTTTAGTCCAGACAATGGAAGGATGATGGATGAGCGATCAGGACCAGCTACCTGCATTTTGGCGACAAGGAGAGAAGTTCAGAGTATGATACAAGAATACAGTCAAAAGATGAGACATGATTAACCTTTTACCTCAGATATCCGCAAAAAGTGTCCCCTGTTGTTGCTGCCAAGGTCAAAGAAAAACCGCTTCTGATCAACTCTAATAACTTTAGAAGCTCCCAAATTGCCACTAATATCATCTGGAGCAGAAAGCTCAGCAGACCTGTCCACTGTGATATCTGAAGGAGGTGTGGACTGGGTGCTGTGACCAGCAATAAAGCCAGCGCCAACGTCATCAGAGAGCCCAACAAGACGCTCTGAAGCTTCAGAGTTTTGCTGTAGTCAGACAAGAATGAATTAGCAAGAGAGCATAGTTGCAATCATGAGCACAATAAGATGTAAAAGTAAAAACCTGATTGGACATGATAAAAAGTCTGAGTGCTTCATTTATCTCAGCCAAGATGTTACGAAATGCAGCCCATCCTTCATCTCTCGTGCTTCCAGCAGGAATGATGATAGTACTGCGATTTCTGCTCATGGAAGCTTCAGATACCTGTAATATTCAAACATAGGTTTACATCCAACACACATACTTGGTAGGGAGAAAGGAATAGTGTAAAAAAGATATTAAAACTTTCTAAATTTGGTGTTAAGATTGTCATTCCTTACAAAATACAAAGTCATTGGAGAGAAACATCATGAGTTGTGAACAAATAAGCAAGTTTGCAGCACAGCCTAGGTAATTGAGGGATTCTTTATTATATAGGTAGTTTGATAACATATTATTCATTTATAATTTCAAACATAAAGATTTAAGAATTCATCCAAAATATTGAAACTCAAATATATGAGCATATAGGTATATAGGTACGTTATAAAGGAAACATATATGAACACATAACTTATCAAATGGAGCTTATGAAAACAAACACGAAGTGTAAGTGAAGACAATCACAAATAAAGCAAGGAAGAATGAAATGAAGATGTAGGTAAGTTAAATTGAGTTTGCTTTAAGTGAAGCATGTAAGTAAGGCAGCTAGGATGAGCAAGTTGTTTATACCTTCAAAAAGCGGCCCCTTCGATTCTCACCAACATCAAAGTAGAAGACCTAAATGGATCATAGAAAGAAAGAGAAGATGTAAGAGTTTAAATATAAAAATTAAAAATATAAAAAAAAAGAAAAAAGAAAAAAAAAGGAAGAGACCTTGGAATCAAGCTGCAACTCCTTGCTAAAAAGATCTTGTTCGTCGGAATTAACAAAGTAATTAAAGAGATCCAAAAACCAGGAAATACCATTAGAAGGAACAATAATGGTAGACCTAGTAGCAGAAGTCTTTTCAGAAATCTTAAGGTATCGACCCCTCGGATTCTCCTTGAGATCGAAATAAAATAGCTTGTGTTCTACCTGCAAAGTCTTGCATAGCAACTCTACGTCATTTCCACCACCACCACCACCACCACCGCCGCCACCTCCACCTCCGGAGTTACTCTCCATCACCACGCCACTCGATAATCGTTTCAGAGTCAAAGTCAGGTACCTACTTCCTCTTCACTGTCCCGTCACTAATACGACTATCGGCGGCCACAGATCCAAAATGCCACGGTGGTTTTATTATATTAGGGTTTCCTCTTTCAATTTCCACACCCTAACTAACATTTCCCTTTTTTTACGCCTCTCCCGTTTTATTCAATATTTACCTCCATTCCCACCTCCCATCCTATCGCCCCCGATTTCTTTTCCATTTTTTTTATAAAAAATCTTTTACTATATCATTTTTAATATATATATATATATATATATATATATATATATATGTATATATAGAAGGAAGAATTCACAAAAATAATTCCAACTTTAAGCGGTGATCTAATAAAAGACTAAACTTCAGTGGTTTATCCGAAATTGGACCCAACTTCATACCATATTTTCCAAATTTGGACCTCATTAAATTTTGACCTGCAAAAGAAGGTAAATTGTATTAATTAGCCGGTTTGAACAGTAACGGTTATTTTTTATTTTTTAATTTTTATGTTTTTTGACTTTTACTTGTTTCTTTTAAATACTTAGCAATAACTTCTTCCACTCTTCCACTCATCTGTTCGTCTTCCATCTTCCATCTTCAATTTTTATTTTTATTTTGAAGCATTTGTCAATGTCTTCGTCTATTTCTGGGTCAAGGTCTCGTTCAACTAGCACTGCAACGCCTCCTGTGAAATGCTTCCACAACGAAATTGCGCCAATTCGTACAATTAAGGTTCCAGGTCCTACGTATGGGAAACGCTTTTATGGTTGTGTTCATTAGCCTGTAAGTGTTTGATTATGGGTTTTTAATTTGTTAAAGTTTTAATTTTGTAAAACCTTTGTTGTTTTGGTTGTTAATTTGGGGTTCTGTTTAATTTTGTTGTACAGAGACATTGTGGATTTTTCAAGTTTGCTGATGAGGTGGATGAGGTTGGTGAACTTCAATATGAGCTTTTTGCAAGAGATGTCACTATTGCTGGGCTTGAGGTTGAGAAAGATTCTTTGGTGGATACTATAAGACAGTTGAGGGAGAAGAACTGGAAATTGCAGGAAGAAATAGGAGAGCTTGCAATGGAGAATTGTGAAAGGATGGGGGCTATGGAGAATGCAAAGAATGATAAGAAGTTATTGCTGCTGCTGTTTTTGTCTTGGGTGTTTATAGCTGTAATTTTTATGATGAAGTCCTATTGATTTGGTTTAGTTGATGTTATTGTGGGTGTGAATGTTGGAAATGTTCTTTTTGGTGGTGAATTGTTAGTGGTGGTGAATTGGTGGACAATTTTGTAGTGACATGTTTAATTGTCAAATTTTGTAAGAAGATCCACCATTTTGTAATGACATTTTTAATGAATGAAAAATTATATTTCGCTTCTGTTATATTGTATTTGGTTTGCTTTTTGATGACAATGTTATGCATATACAAAGTTGTAGTGACATGTTTAATTGGCATTGAATAATGACATAATGAAACGAACAATCAAGGAGATGAGATTGATTGAAAGAAATAATAAGGCAGACAATTTCCCTAAGTCAACCTTTAATTCCAAAAGCATATTTTTTTGTAGCAATACATCCTAAAACAAAGAGGGCATGTAATATCAACAACCTGATAATACATCCTAAAACATAAATAGTTAACAAGCTGATAAGAAACACATTAAGGTGATATAATCATCCATGTCTACATAATTACATCCCAAATCTACAGCCAAAAGGGGACATATATTTGTTCACAACTGAAATTATGAAATGTTTCAACTTTCACACAGCTAAGGGCCAGCTGTTGAGGCTTGAGTAGGGTGGAGTTCACTTGATGGTGGTGTAAGTCTCCTTGGTCCTGATCTAGAGGCTTCCTGAAATGCATGAGGTAAATGATGTGTTAGTATCAGTTAAACATCCCAAAAATCATTTAAACAATAAAGCAAAAATATACACAACTTACATTACTGTAAGCTGTTCCCTGTGAGTCAAACCAAACACCAAGCCCTCTAGGTGGTACACTTCTTCCCCTTTGTCTCCCCCTTCCCCTTCCTCCTCTTGTTATAGCAGCAGGTCCTCCCCTTCCCCTTGATCCTCTTCCTCTTCCACTATGTGTAATCACCCTTCCACCCCTTCCAATTCTCTGTGGTTGAACTGTGACATTATGATGCTCTTGTGACTGATCAACCTCAGGCTTCTCAGTTGTTGATGTTGTTGTTCTTGGCCTTCCTCCAGGCCTCTTAACTCCTTGGTTAGGTGGGGGAGGTTGTTCTGTATTCTTGTTGGGGCATCTCCTCTTGTTATGCCCTTTGTGATGGCAAATGGAGCAGGACATCTCTACACCATGTTTTGTGAGTTTTCCTGGCCTCTTAGGATTCTCATAAGGGTCTTTTATCCTATTCTTCCTAGGCCTTCCAGGACCAATTTTGACTGGTGGAGGATCTAAACCAAACTCCACAGATGGCCAGTACCTTTGACTCTCTAATGGAGGGATGGTAACACCATAAGCACTTGCATACATTGCCTTTGTGTAGCATGGATGAACATAGTCTTCAGCATTCTTGTGGCAAAAATATATAGCAGCTACAGAGTGACAACAAGGTATACCTGTCATATCCCATTCTCTGCAAGTGCATGTCATGGCTGCCAAGTCAACAGTTAGGTTTTCAAGCTCATGTGTCACTTGAAACAAGGTTGCACTTGATGGCATCACATAACATCTGCTAGCTTCATCTTTGTTCTTCTCTAATTTCACTTTAATCCTAGGACAAATACACCCATTCCATTTCTTCATTTCTTGAATTTTAACCACTAGTCTTTGCATTAATTGCCCTCTAATGTCCTCAAGCATGTCCATAAGATGTTTGCTCCTAGCTGTGACTATATACCCATTAAACGTTTCTGCCATGTTACTGGTTACAACATCTGATTTGCAAGTAGTAGAAAAAAATGCCCTACAAAACACTTTAGGGTCATAAGCAACAAAAGCATCAGCCGCATCGTCATCAGTTTCCCTAAGTTCTGCTAAAGCTTCTTTGAAATCAGCCTTATTGTAACACTTCACAATCTTCCAAAACTTCATTTTCATGTCATCTCCCCCAAACTTCTTATGCCAATTGGAGAAGATGTGCCTAGCACAATGTCTGTGCTCACTTTTGGGGAATACAGAAGCAACAGCAGTCAGTATGCTCTACAAACAAAAGTAAACAGAACACACTGTCAAATGAATCTAATGCAATTTAACATAATATAAATTGAGGGAAAAAAAACTACAAGTGGAGCACAGTACTTGATGTTCATCAGAAATGAACACAAACCCTTCACCCTCTTCAGTTGAGAGTGAGTTCTTCAACTTGCTCAAAAACCAGTTCCATGACTGATTATTCTCACCCTCCACAACCGCCCATGCTATGGGATACATCTGGTCATTGCCATCCCTTCCAATGGCAGCCATCAAAGCACCACCAAGAAATGTTTTCAAGAAACTAGCATCAATTGCAATCATCTTCCTACAACCACTAATCCAACCCTTCTTCAACCCCTCAAAGCATATGTAAAACCTCTGGAATATCGGTCTTTTACTCTTTGACTTATCAACAGTTATCATGTCAATGTCTTCAGCTTGTCCAGTATCCTTCAGTGCAGCAATGTAACTGGCTACTTTGTTGTAATGTGCTTTCATGGATCCATGTAACAACCTATGTGCTCTATACTTGACTTTATAAGCAAAAGACCTCTTCACCATGACCTTATAAGCAAGCCTAATACACTCAATAATCTCCTTAGCTGGCCAATGGGGTCTTGCTTTGAAGACTTCCAACAACTGCTTAGCCATCCAACCAGTTCTCAGTTGTGTGTTTCTCTGCATATTCCTCACACAACTGTGGTCCTCCATCACTGTCTTTACCACAAAGCACCCCCTTCTACTATCCCAGCTTCCATACAGCCTAAATGGACATCCCTTTTGGCAGTGTACACCTAATCTTTGATTCCTTTTCTTGTTGCTAATCAGAAAACCCACATTCCTTCCTTGAAACACTCCATACTTGGCAACAACTTCTTTAAAAACAGTCCTACTTGTGAACCTTTGACCAACTTTCCACTTGAAGGTTGCAAACTTTGTGTTAGATCCAACTAACAAATCACCCTTTGATTTAATTTTCTTGCCTCCCTATCCTCCTCTTCCCCACTTTGTGGAGGTGTATGGATCTCTTCATCACTGTCACAATAGTCACTTACCCAACCATCCTTTGCTTCTCCTGCATCAGATTTGTGACCACCTTGCTTAGGACTTTGGAGAAGTTGTGAGCTCAACCTTCCACTTTGAGCATCTTCTTCCAACTTCTTTGACAACTGTATGATGTAATCATTCCACCCTCTAACTCGCTGTCTAGCTGTATGAAACTCCTCATCATCAGTGTCACAACCCTCTTCCAAGATCCTCTCTTCTAGATTCTCCTCTACTGGTTCCTCTACATCATCTCCTTCCTCAACACAGGTTTCCCTCCAACTCTCCTCCTGGGACTCATCACTCTCACATTCCAAATCAGGATCAAAGTCCTCATCATCAGCACTGTCACTCTCAGAGGGAGGGAGTAAATCCTGCCAAGGGATAGGACTTAAAGGCCTACTGTCCTCCCATTCATAACTTTCTGGTACATTGCTCACATCAAATGAATGTGTGGTAAGGGGTTCATCTGTTTGAGGTGGTTGATCTTGTGGAGTGAATTTAGTTGAGATGAAAGCTGATTTTTGGTTGTGTGGTTTCAGTGGAGCTGACCTAAACAAAGTGTGTTGTTCATTTGGGATTGGTTGTTGATTAATTGCAGAATGTGGTTGACTGTTGCCTTGAGTTGAATTGAAATAGTTTTCAATAGGCTGAGATGTCACAAAATCTGGTGGAATGGGTAAGGCATCCTCTTCATTAACTACAAGTGGAGTAGAATCAGTGGACTGTTCAATTGGTGGTGGAATAACATAAGCTTCTGGAAGAGAGAAAGAAGGTGAAACTGATGTTTTTGTCTTTGATTTTGGGGCAGAAGATGAAGAAGGCTTTCTGCAAGGAATTTNTTTTCAGCAAGGAATTTTTTTGGGCCTAAGGGATGATGGGCCTTTGGTAGGTGAGTTTAGCTTGGTAGGTGATGAAAGAGGTAGTGTTTGAATAGTTGGACTATTACTATGGACCACAAACAACTCAAGCCCCCTATTTTCAACACACACCTTTGTCATCTTCCTAACTTCTTCATCATCAAAAACCTTAACTAAACCATCATCTAATGACAAACCAGGAATACGATAATAAATAGCTTCAATGTTACTATAATTGCCACATTTCACAGCTAACTCATTTAGGTAAAAACCACAAAGAAGTTCATCTGGATCAACATTAAAAGTCCTCCCTTCTCCACTAAAATAACGCATGTGTCTCCTATTGTCTACACCAAAGAACCCCCCATGCCAAATCTTTATACAAACTTCACCCTCCATAACCACAACAACAACACACCTACAACAGCTAACCTATAAACACAACATATAAAGGTAAACAATCACCAACATAATCAACCAACCTCAAACAAGCAACAACAAAAAAGCAACAATAATCAAAAACCAAAAACCATTAACTTAATCAAAAACACCTCCACAATTGCAAACAAACATACCCAAATGAAGCTCAACAAATGAACCACTTCCAATCTTACGCCCTAACTTAAACTTTCCACCAACTACAAGATCTATAAAGACAAGGAATTCCAGAAAACAAACAATTAACCTATAAAGATAGTCACAATTGTAAAAGGAAGAATTTCAACAAAACTACATATCAAACACTGGATTACTCAGCAATTGTAACACATACAACTTCAGCAAAACTACATATCAAACCGCAAAACTACTCATTTAGGTAAAACATACAAACACATGCAAACTTCCTGAATTGCTTCAATTGCGAAAAAAACCAACAATTACAAACATATCCATACAGTAAAGCATTCTACCAACACACAAAATTACACCAAGCCAAAATTACCAACACACATAAAAAAACCCTTTTCGTCAGACCAAAATTCAACATACATATCAATACAGTAAAGCTTTTTACCTTGTTTGTTGACACTTCAAAACCTCAATTGCAATGTCGCAGATGTCGAAGTAATGTTGTCAATTTCGCGATTTTTTTTTCCAGTTTTATTTGGTATAGTGATGAGGAAGGTAGAGGGAGTTAGAAGGAAAGGGAACATACAAATATTAACAGTGGAAGTCAACCACTTCACATTCACTTTTAACAAAAAAATTTAACAAAGTAAAAATTAAAAAAGAAAAATTAAAAATTAAAGACCAACATTTACCAGTTCAATAGGTAATCAGTCGAATAGTCCAAATTTGGAAAATATGGTATGAAGTTGGGTCCAATTTTGGATAAACTGAAGTTTGGTCTTTTATTAGGTCACCGCTTAAAGTTGGGATTATTTTTGTGAATTCTTCCTATATAGAAACAGTTGAGCCGAAATTTATTGATAAGTAAAATTTGTCGTATACATTCTCTAAATCGATTGTGTGACCCTTATCCCGTACCTTCTTAGAGTATTAACTTATCTATAAATAAAATTAAAACAAATCGACTCAAAAGTTTTAGTCAGTCATTTTTTTGATGATGATAATTTCTAAATAAGAGCCGGTTTTAACGTTGCCATTTAATAACTTGACAACTTGTAATTATGTAAACAATCACTTTCAACAACCACCTTCAACCTCTAGTATAGCCTTAGCTTCACTACTTAAACTAGCACGGTTGTTGCTGAAATTGATTGCATTTTTTCCTAATAATCAGCCCATGTGAATCTCTCATCAATTCACCATACCGCACCAAATCCAACACCTCCCCCTCGGATGTTGCACCATCAACATATATTTTATTTTGACCTTCAAGTGGGGCTATCCACTGACATGTACGTAAGCACCTCCCCAAATCGTATTATCCTCCCTACCATCCACTTAGCCCCCTTCGCAGCAATAGCCTCAAGTAATCGCGAGCCCTTGCCCACCACTTTTGCAACACACAAAGGTCTACCTCTATATAATACCTCATTTCTTGCATTCTAGAATTCATATTTTCTATAGGTGATAACGGGCCGGACCGGACCACACATAAAAGTGGAGCCCAATAGTTGGGTTGGGCCTAGGTTCGGGCTCAAACTCCTTGACCAAAGTTCGAAATATGTGAGCGAGCTTGACGGACTTTCGGCTTATTTCGGGCGGGGCCTATACTACCTAAAATTGGTTAATTCCATAAATCAAAACCCACAAAAAACGTAGAAAAATTGGGTCACGTCGGGCCCAATTTTAGGCCAAAAAGGTTTTGCCCAAAACCTGCAAAAAAAAACGGGGCATGCCACCTTTGATAAGCTTTGATGTATTCCAAGCTACCGTCGCAATTCTTGTTACCTCGTTATAATCGAAACAACTATGTACCCTCATTTTTTAAGATACTCCTTCACTTTAGTTTTTTTTTACTTGTAATATTTGCAAATTTATAAGTAGTCATTTTCATTGTGAGACCACGTGCTTATCGTTTTGTTTAACAAATTAAAGAAAGAAACGAATAACTTAAAACTATTAAAAATGGATAGTTAGAGTTTTTAGGGGTGTAAATAGGATTATTCATCTTACTATGATCACTGTATTAAAAAATGTATTCATATGGATTTCACTTGATTCATGTTGGTGAGTAATTTACTGGAATTGAAGTCCAAGAGATGCATCGGCTAGTAAATATATATGATGTACAATATATATATTTTTTATTTTTTATTTCTTAATATTAATTGGATAAATAATCTCAATAAGTACAAAGACACTTTGTATAAAAAAATCATCTTTAATAGTATTGGCAAAATTTACTATGTGGCATTTCACAAATTTACTTACGGGGAAAAAAATAAATTAGTCGTTTAGAACCGAAAAATATACATTAAATTTTTTTAGCTATTTGGTATGCAATTTACCAATTAGAATCAAATTTAATTCTTCATAAAAAACATTAAAAAAAAAAAACTATATTTGTCTCCTTTAAGAACTCTTTCCCTCAAACAAACTCCATCATTCAAATTCATGATGAGGCAGGGAACAACTATGAGGATGAAACAGATATCCAGAATATCTTTGTGAATTATTTTGATGACCTCTTCTCTTGAAGTAGTAACATAGATACCAACCCAGTCACGGAGATAGTGGAGGCGCGAATTGACGATGAAATGAAGGAGAATTTAAGCTCTGAGTACACGGAGGAGGAAGTTCAAGCCGCCCTTTTTCAGATGCACCCTTCGAAAGCTCCAGGCCCGGATGATATGTCATCCCTTTTCTTCCAAAAATTTTGGGACATAGTAGGTAAAGAAGTGACGAAAATGACGCTGAATTTTCTCAATAATAGTGTGGATGTTAAAGAACTAAATAAGACCTTTCTTTTCTGATCCCTAAGAAGAAGGTTTGTGAGACACCGAAAGATTATCGCCCCATTAGCCTGTGCAATGTGGTGACAAAATAATAGCAAAGGTCTTAGCCAATAGGTTGAAGTTGGTGTTGCCTTCAATTATCAGTAGCAATCAGAGTGGTTTCGTCCCGGGTAGATTGATTACGGACAACATCCTAGTTGCCCATGAATGTTTTCACTTTCTACAAAAGAAGAGGAAAGGAAAAAGAAGTGAAATGGCGTTAAAGCTTGATATGAGTAAAGCTTATGATAGAGTAGAGTGGAAGTTTTTGAAGGACATGATGGAATGCATGGAATTTCCAACCGGTTTTGTAAGGAGGATTATGCACTGCGTTGAATATGCGTCTTTCGCGGTGTTGGTCAATGGGCAGCCTTCCAAAAACTTCCAGCCTAGTAGAGGGTTGAGGCAAGGGGACCCATTATCCCCCTTTCTCTTTGTGCTATGCGCAGAAGGACTCTCGGCTTTGCTGCGAGAGGCGGAAAGGAAGAAAGCAATCCATGCTATTAAAATCGGTAAACAAGTCGAACCCATTACTCATTTATTTTTTGCTGATAATAGTTTGTTGTTTTCTAGAGCAAATGTGGAGAAGGTTGAGAGTGTGCTTGATGTTCTTTCTACCTATGAAGCAGCTTCCGGACAAAAATTAAATATGGAAAAATCAGTGGTCTCGTTTAGCCGAAATATAGAACTGAAAGGAAGAATATGCTTCTGGAGAAGTTAAATTTTAAGGCTGGGGAAGACCGAGATAATTATTTGGGATTGCCAACATACTTAGGAAAGTCTAAGAAGGAGTTGTTCCAAAATATACAGGATAAGTTATGGAAGAAGTTTAAAAGGGTGGAAAGAGAAATGTCTCTCACAAGCGGGAAGGGAGGTGCTAATTAAATCGGTAGGACAAGCAATTCCTATCTACGCGATGCAATGCTTTAAGCTACCTCAAAGTATTCTTGGGGAGATGGATAGAATGTGTCGGAATTTCTTTTGGGGCCAAAGAAACGATGAGCATCGGATTCCGTGGATTTCTTGGGAAATCTTATGCCGATTAAAATGAGAAGGGGGTATGGGGTTCAGAAATATGGAAGCTCTTAATAAGGCCCTACTAGCAAAGCAGGGGTGGAGGTTGCTCAAGGATGATCAAGCGTTAATAAGTAGAATTTATAAAGCGAAATACTACCCTAACTCTACTTACTTCGACGCGAAGGTAGGGTGCAATGCTAGCTACACGTGGAGGTCGAAAATACAAGCTAGGACCATTCTTACCAAGGGGGTGAGGAGGATAATAAGCAATGGGGCTAAGACCAATTTTTAGAAGGATCCGTGGTTGAAGGGGCTAGGAGGAAAGGGGTGCGTAGAGTCGAGAAGTTCCGCAGACCACAACATTAGACTAGTGTGCGATATAATAGAGAGTGAGGAGTTCAATTATGACAAGGCAAGTTCGGTGTTAAGCACATCAGAATTTATACTCCTTAAAAACATGATGTTGCCTCTGTTCAGTAGAGAGGACTTTTGGTCATGGAAAGCCATGAAAAATGGCCACTTCTCAGTGAAAAGCGCACCATGGCAGTGGAGGAAACTCAGAGGGACAGGCCGTCGGTTTCGAGTCAACATTATAACTTGTTATGGAAGAAGGTGTGGAATGCTAAAATCCCACCAAAAGTCCGTAACTTTGCATGGAGAGCTTTGAATAACGCGCTTCCGGTGCATACGAGTTTGAGAAGCAGGGGAATTGCTGTGGATTGTGTGTGTAGAAGGTGTGGCGAAAAGGAAGAAGATGTTACCCATATGATGTTGGAGTATAGAGTCTCAAAAACTCTGTGGTATCTTTCACCGTTACGTTTAGATCTGAGGGTACCAAAAGGGATGAGGTTGTGGGTGTGGGTTTATAATAAAATGTTGGAAGTAAAGGAGAAAGAGTGGTGGGATATATTTTGGGAATTATGCTGGTCTATTTGGCTAGCAAGGAATGGGAAAGTCTTCTCAAATGCGACACGACCTTTTACTTGGTGGATAGGGAAGGCAATAGGAGCAGTTGGGGAGTACCGAAAGGCGATGGAGAGTAGGGTGTCGAGCTGCAAGCGAAGCGAGAAGGGTGATCGGAGTGCAAGATGGAGCTACTCGCCTATTGGAAAGCTAAAATTGAACACGGATGCGGGTTTGCATGAAGGAAGGTTGGGAATAGGAGGTACTTTGAGGGATGAGGAAGGGGATGTGTTGATGGAATTTTGTGATGTAGCAGAAGGCAGCTTTGAAGTGGAGGTGGGGGAGGCAATGGCGCTAAGGAGAAGTATCCAAATTGCTATGAAAGCTGGGTTTAGATCTTTTATTGTAGAGGTGGACTGTGAAGCCTTGGCCAAAGTTGTGAAGAAGAGGGTGGAAGCTCGATCCTCGTTTGGGATAATTGTTAATGATATTAAGAAGTTACTAAGTATGTGTGAAGACCTTGGGATTCAACATGTCTTTAGAGAGGCCAATAGGGCAGCTCATTTGCTAGCCAAAATGAGCTTAGATGTAGGTGAGTTAAGAGTGTGGCTTGAAGAAATACCTGAGTGCATCAATCATATTGTACTACAAGAAGGTTATACTTAATAAAATCTTTATTTTCTGTCAAAAAAAAAAAGAACTCTTTCCCTTAATAATGGACTGATGCTTTGCAATTCCAAAAATACAGCTCTTTTTTTACTAATTTCCAATCTACTGTCCACGTCATCCATAAGCATTTTTTTTTAAATTCAACACCAAACCGCCACTTAGGATGGCGATTTTCCTCTAGATAAAAAAAATTAAAAATCCAAATAAAAAATATAATCCTATATCAAACCATTAACATCATCCATAACATATAACAACTCAGAAAAAATCAAAATCAACTCAATCTTAGTACTCCAAATTGCCAATATTAATACTCCAGAATGATCTAATTCAAATCAGAATTTGGTGAGGTTGAGTGAAGTGTAGATTACATAATTACAAAAATTAACAGTACAGAAGACGGCTGCAATGGTTGGTGGTTGGGTCGACTGAGGGAGTGATGACTAGCTAGAGATGACAGCGACGATAGGCAGTGGTAGGTGGCGGTATGGGGGTAGCTTTGTCGTATGAAAATTGAATGATTTATTGGAATCAACTAACTTTCCAAGAAACTTGAATCAAGAAATACTCTAAACAAACTAATTTTGAGTATGATAATGAATGAAATTGGAAGGATGGGAAATTTTTGGGTCTTGAGGATGAAGGTAATGAAATTGAATGATAATACCCCTTTATATAAGATGAGTTTCGACTAAAGAAGAAGAATTTTAATGTTATTTAAAAAAAAAAAAAAATTCACTAAAGTAGTTCATAAATGATAAATCAACATTTTGAATGGCGGTTTTATTAAAAAATCAAAAAAAAAAATATTATATAACTAAATTAGTGACGCAGACAGTAAATTGGGAATTAACAAAACTATAGTTGTATTTATGGAATTGTAAAACTTGCTAACATTATCAAGGGAAAGAGCTCTCTCCTTTATTATTGCTTTTTGTTAAAAAAAATTAAAAGAAAAAGAAAATTTACAAAAAAAAAATTACAACTGTTCACTAAATTACTTGTACAAAACTCAGAATATTTTAAGATTTTGATGAAAAACTGTGGAAGAGTCCACAGGCCACAGCTACTGTATTATTAAATATTGATTTTCTCCAAGCAATTGAAAGACTACTAGAGGGCTTGAACTCTTATACCCAACACCACCAACAAATCATCATCGTGATGGAATCAGTTCTTACTTCTCAAGGGACAAATTTTCAAGCCATGGGTACTGCTATTGTAAATTTGTAACTCTATGTTTCATATACCGGAAGATGCATACAAGTGTACAAGTCATTAGCATTTTAGTAACCTAAATCATCTATATTCAAATAGCTAGACCCCGCGGTCCTTCGAGATCAGCTCACAGCACCTCAAACCGGAACTCCCATTTCAGTTAATTTGATCATTTTTTTCTCTAGACCAGTTCTTTGCCGCTTCAGATGTGAAGCCACTGAAGCAACCTGAACAATAGAGAGATAATCAATAAGTATAAAAAAAACAGTCCATATCAATTAAGCTTCTAAACAGAAAGGAGCTAAAGGATACCACAAATCAATCTAAGATATTCAAAATGACAATCTCAGATGAAAGAGATTTGCAGGCAGAGAACAAAAACATGAAAGAAAGCAAAATTTTAATTAAAGAATCTACAGAATGATGTTTGATTTTGAATTAACAGTTAGTCAGTCACGCTCTCTGCCAATTATAAAATCGGTTACAACAAAGAAAGTTATAATCAACATCAAATATGGACTTGCCTCTGCTCGAAGTTGCAATGCCTCTCTGCCTGGTATCTCACGTAGCAAATCCACTAAATCTGAAAATATAAAAATCAGTAAATCACCAGCTGTTACAACTGTGGCCCTTCTCACAAGTGATCATCATTTGCAAGAGTGGGAATAAGCTTGTGTGTCAATTTAAAAAGCCAATCCTCAGTACCTTTTAAAAGCTGTAAACGAAAATTTAAGAAAATAGGGATGAACTCACAATACCAAATCTACCATTGGTGATTTAGACACAAATCCATTACCGTTAATATTACTTTTTTGATAAAAACTGATAATTTAGACATTGTGATAAATCTTTAACGCTATGGAAAACTCAATTTATGTGATAAATAATTTTAGTTTCGGAAACCAATGCAGCCAAAGGGCCCAACAGCATTATATAGAATATGCTACGCCCAACAGCTAAAACCCCAGGATATTTATAGAATATTCACCTGCTGCTTGAGTTTGAACATGATCCACAGATTTGGCTAAATGATTAATTTGTTTACCTGCATTCCTACAAATACTTTCTATATGAGAAACAGGGAGTTACTGTTGCATTTGAGGTACAAAAACTTTAAATAATTGACACTTACGTCAGATTTGTCTGGCCGTTCGACATCTCCTTTTCAGCAAGAGTTGCCCTTTCAAGCAGTTTCTTGCTCTCCTTTTTCATCAAATCAACAGAAAAATTCAACGTCTTCACATTTTTCTCAGCTCTAACAAACCGTGCCTGCATTGTCCACAAATATTAATAAATCCACAAAGAGTGCTAGAGCCAAAAATAAAAACATAATATTGGATCTGCTTTCTAATTAGATATAAATACTCGTAAAATTATGAAGTCCCTCATGGAGGAGGTTCAAGTTTAAACCAGCACAATTGGCTTCTGAAAAAAAATTGCTCTACTGAACAATCACTGTAATAATATATAGAATTTAGATTAAATCATTAGAACAGAAACTAAAAATTCTGAAATAACCAGCCTGCCAGGAGAAGTCTAGATAAATCCTTACCCATGAAATCAAATGCTCTCTAGTCTCTACCTTTTCTTCTGAATAAATAAATTTCACAAAATCATGTGTACCTACTCCCTCACTGACTCGAAGGCAAGACATCAATTGAAGTCAAAAATAAAAAATAAATAAATAAATAAATCAGAGCATTGTTTCTTTGATAAATAGTCCATATATAATATTAGTTTAATTCTCGAACCACTCATAACCAAATAGGATTCACTTCTCCATCACCAAAATCTACAATGGATCATTGTCAAACATCATCCACCCATTGTCTTGCAAGTTCTTTTTCCTAGCTCTCAAATCAACTTTTTTCCCAATTACCCCCTACCCCCTACCCCCTTCTCTCTCTGATCTCTCTCTCCCTCTCCCATACACCCCCCCCCCCCCTATTTTTCTAAATGGTAAAGGAGCATATTGATAGTGGTTTAGATTTTGGTATAGGAAGGGAAATAGAGGTGTCACTTTGTCATGAACTTATGGGAGGGGGAAATGGTCAAGGTGAGTCTTTTTTTTTTTTTTTTGAAAGAAAAGGCGGTGTTTAGTTAAAAACATAAAACTACAAAAGAGATTAAGGGTCCGTTTGGTAGGGCGTAAAACGTTTTCCCTGAAAATAATTTTCTCATTTTACATCATTTAGTTTGGAGTAAAAATATTAAAATGTAAAACTTGGAGTGGAAAATTGTTTTCCATGTTGAAAACATTTTCACCCCAAATCGGGAGGAAAACATTTTCCATCACACTTACAATTGAAATACTTGATTTTTTATCCAACCAAACAATGAAAAATGCTTAAAATGTAAAATGATTTTACATGCAACCAAACAATGGAAATTCTTTACGAAAATGGGTTTTCCAATGTAAAAGGTTTTTCATGGAAAACTATTTTCATCCGAAAATGTTTTACGCCCTACCAAACGGACCCTAAGAGAAATTCATGTAGTTTGTTATGAGTTTTGTATGCTTTGTCAAATTACCTCTTATACTAGTGAAATTTGCAAATGATCATACATAAGATGGGTCTAAAAATGAGGAATTTGCATTGGTAAGGTGGCATATAGAGCGAACCCAAATATATTTTTGAGAAAGGTTTGTATTTCACAATTTAAAATATGATATTGTATTTATACCAAGTCCCAAATATACAATATTTTGCTGGCTCAAGGAAAGCATATCTATATTACTTTGTATACATCAGCATAGGCCAGCAAACGACACACACCGGCGCTAGAAAATTGCTGAAGAACAAAATTTGAAGAGAAAGAGACCTAAGTTTTAAAATGGTGCACCTAAGGATTTAAGCGCATAGAGGTGCCAAAAAGTCATGAGGTAGACGCTCCCGCATTTTGGTTTTAATCTGGATTTTTTGCCCCCTTAATTATTTGTTAATGAGCGCCTGACACAAGATGCACAAGAGGCGCAATAAGGTGCAATGCGCATACCCATCTTGCACCAAGGTGCGCCTCATGCCTTTTAAGACTAAGAAAGAGTGCTTGGTTGTTTGCTAGGGTTTGGAATGTTCGACATGCATGTAATATAATTGGTCTTTCTAAGTCCAAGGGATTGGAATGTTTCCACGTGGTCTGTGGTGTGTCCAAGAAACATTTCCTATTTTTTTTTTTTTGGGGGGGGGGGGGGGGTGGTTAAGAAATTTTCCTGAAGTTTTAATGCTTGTGTTTTTTAAACTTCAAAACCTAAGGTCATAGAGATTTCCATTATGATAGCTTGTCACTCCTATGTTTTCTAAAGTTGACAGGACACCAATTCGTAATGACTTAATCTCTTCAAGAATGGTTGGAAAAAGTTTCCAGCTCTTGATCTTTCACTTACTATTTGAAAATACAAATACTAAGCCATAGAAGATACGGATATTTATTATTATTAAATGAATAACATCCAAATTGTTCATTGACTTGTTAGAGCATAAAAAAAAGTCTCAACTAGTACCCACCATAACCTCTATAACTATCTATAAAAACGCAAGGGCGAAAATTAAAATCTGCCATGTGTCATCCCTTGCAACAACTGACATAACGCTACATAGTTGCAATTCATCACTTACAAAAATAAGGCATAGATCTTCCAACCTTTGGATTGCAAGATGAGTTAATAATCCATTGATCTACTTGTATAATTATTGTGATGAATGCAACTTTAAATAGATATATAATCCCCATGCTATTTATTATGCATCAACTTTCTTTTACATAATACACTCGAAATAGTTTATTCTACTTGATTACTTTACGACCTCCCTTTAGGGCCTAGCGTGGGTAACGTGGGTTCAACTGAACCCACAAAGATCCAAAGGAAAAATTGATGGATTCGGAAAGAAAAAGAAAAAAAGGATATATACAAAACGCGTGTATAAGATATCTTCAGTTTCAGATAAGTAGTTAAGTCATTCAGTTTCCCTATGCATTACCAGGGGTTGATTCTTACTTTTTACATTTTTGTTTTTACCTCTTTTTCTTTCTCTTTCATCAGCACCGTGATTTTGTTTCATTATTTTGTTTGATTAGTTTAGGGATTTTGACAGAGAACTTCATTTCTTCTTGTACGCAGTGAATTGGAATTAGAGTGCTTGTGGACTTTGGTTTTTTGTTTGATTTTCTAATTTTTTAACTTTGTTTAATTATACTCAGTGAATTTATTAGTGTAACTGTCTCCTTATGTATTGTTTTCTAACATTCAAACTTATGTTTTAATGTATTGGACCGTTTTACTACGTATTTAACACTGTATTTTTTTTAGAATTTGAACTTAAATATTTGTATCATTGTGTATTGATATGAACCTAAACACTTGATCTTATATCTGAACACTCGTACACCCGGTGTATGAACAAGTTTGAACCCACGTGTCACAAATCCTGGATTCGCCACTGCCTCCCGTCATTATGTTTTACTATTTTTCGACCAAAATTATCATCTACCCCGCATAATATATTAGAACACCCGCATAATATATTAGAACACAAACCAAATGATTTTTTTTAATTACTTTAATATCTTTGTTTGTGCTTTTCCAATAAATGAACTAAATTTATACATTCAACCATCGTCCTCTCTTCCCAATACTTTCGGTTTTTTTATCTTTTTTTTTAATCAATGAGATACTACTGATATACATTTCTTTCTTAATATTTCACTTAAGAAAAAACATAATGTCATTATTGATTATTCTCATAGTAGATGAAATGAAATGGAGCATCCTATGGGTCAACAACTAGTTGACCAGAAAAACAATACAACTAAAAAAAAAAATATATATATATATATATATACACCAGTGGAGGTGTGGAGGTGTTTGGGTAAGGTGGGTATTGATTGACTAACAGATTTGTCTAACAAGGTCCGGAAGACTTCGAGGATCCCACAAGATTGACGAAAGAGCATTGTGGTCCCAGTTTACAAGAACAAAGGAGACGCCCAAGATTGTTCTAACTATCGAGAGATCAAGCTTATGAGTCACACTATGAAGTTGTGGGAGAGGGTGATAGAACATAGGTTGAGGGCATGCACAAGAATTTCTGAAAACCAATTTGGTTTTATGCCTGGGAGGTCCACTATAGAAGCAATTCATTTGTTAAGGCAAATGATGGAGTTTTATAGGACGCGGAAGAAGGACCTCCATATGGTTTTTATTGATCTAGAGAAGGCTTATGACAAGGTGCCAAGAGATGTTCTTTGGTGGGCAATGATAAAGAAAGATATACCACGAAGGTATATTGACCTGGTTAAGGACATGTATCGGAAGGTGTCCACAAATGTTAGGACTTGTGGTGGGTTGACTAAAGACTTTCCTATCACAATTGAGTTGAGCCCTTTCCTTTTTGCAATAGTTATAGATGAAGTAACAAGGTTTATCCAAGATGAGGTGCCATGGTGTATGTTGTTTGCGGATGATATCGTATTGGTGGATGAAACTAAAGAGGGGGTTAATGTCAAATTAGAGCAATGGAGACAAAGGTTGGAGTCTAGAGGGTTTAAGCTAAGTCGGAGTAAGACGGAATATATGGAATGCCGCTTTGAAACTAAGAGGGGGATAAGTGATGCAGTGGTAAGGTTGGATGGAAAAGCCCTAGATATGAGGGATAGTTTTAAATATCTCGGGTCATTTATCTAAAAGAATGGTGATATTGACCAAGATGTGACACATAGGATTAAATCTGGGTGGCTTAAATGGAGAGCAGCTACGAGAGTGTTACGTGACAAAAACATCCCGTTACAGTTGAAGGGAAAATTCTACCGGACTGCGATAAGACCAGTGTTGCTCTACGGTACAGATTGGGCTTACAAGGAGCACATTCAAAAAGTAGGAGTTACGGAGAGGCGGATATTGAGATGGATGTGCGGGAACACTCTAAGGGATAGAATCAGAAATGAAGTAATACGTCGAAAAGTTGGAGTTGCAAACATAGCAAGCAAATTAAGGGAGAAACGTTTGCGTTGGTTCGGACATGTGAGACGGAGACCTGATGGAGCCCCCAGTGCGATGAGTGTGCGATGAGTGGAAGGGTGGGATCATGGAGATCTCAAACAAAGTAGGGGGAGACCGAAAATGACTTGGTGGGAAGGGGTCAGAAAGGATACGAAGCTTTTAGATTTACAAAAGAATGAAATTCTCAATCGCAGGGGATGGAGAAGGAAAATTTATGTGGATGACCACATGGAATGATTATTTTTTTAGTTCATGTAGCCAACCCCAATTTTTTGGGATTAAAGCTGTGATTGATTGATTGATATATATATATAAGTGAATTACTTCAAGTATTAAACCATTACAAGGGAAGGAATCCAAGGTTATATAGCAACAAAAGAACAGCAGATGGCAAATATTTACTAAAACGATTACCTCTTCACTTTGCAATCGACCAACTGTATGTCGAAGCAAGAACCTTCTGGGACCTGTAGAAAAAGCCAAAGACTCGTGAAAAAAAGACAGCGTAAATTATGTCCAATAAAATAAAGAAACTTGATTTTTGTACATACCAAACTGAAAAAATCAAATAGACCACCAAAAAAATCATCAATTATAATTCTAATGAGATAGCCAAGTTAAATATTAAAATGCAACTTTACTAGCACGAAACTACCAAAGTACATAGCATAAAGACTTTAACGTGCTCAAAAAATCCACATATGACTTTGATTGGCATTTCAAAAGATACTAGATTAGCCTTTCAATCTCCTAAAGATCCCACCAAACTTCAAGAACTATTCTGTTAGGTTAACTTACTCATTGTGCAAAACAATAATTAAACATGGCAAAGGGGAGGGAGAGGGGAAATTTTGTGCTACACTAATCCTCTTCCCTAAAAACAATAGCAACAACAAAGTTAAGACACCCGAACTCAACGAGTGATAACAAGTGTCAGACAAGGACACAATGAAGGCCAGCAATAGGTTTGGACATGAGCACGGGAATGCAGCAAAAGTTGTGTGTGTGTGTAGATATACAACATAATATTATGAATGATGTTAGTTAATTATTAAGCCTGATTAGTATTTGGTAGTACAGCCCATTATACACTTATCCTAATTGACTAATAAAAGGAGAAGAAAAAAGGTATTCCCTCCGGTTCTTTTTAGTTCAAAATTATATGGTGGCATGAGGATTTATGCACCTTCAAATTTACTTTTTTGCCCTTACAAAATTAGAATAATTCCAACAATAACCTGAGCACCTTACTACCAAAGCATCACTTCACCACTACTATGCAACCCACCCTAATCAAACTAACACCATCAAACCATACCGCCACCAATAGACAATAGCACCATCATTTCCACGTCAAGCCAACCACCACATTCAACAACCACTAGATTCAACCACCACCTATTTCGAAATCAACCACCCGCTTTGCAACTAACACTAGCTTCATTTGAAACCAGCCAACAAATTTGCAACCAACACCAAATTCAAAACCATCAGCCTGATTTGGAACCAACCACCAAATTTGCAACCAACACCAGATTCACAATCACCAAACGCAACCACTAGACTGAATAGCCACCAAATTCAATTTGAAAAACACTAAAAGATAGCCACCCAAATTGAGAAAACTAAAACCCTAACCACATATTCAAACAATACAATAATTGGTGGTGGATGAAGTACAAAAAGAAGGTCAATCGATTTATAGAAGTGAAGTAGAAGATGAGGTCGTGGGTTGATTTGTAAAAGTGAAGTAGAAGATGAGGTCGTGGGTTGATTTGTAGAAGGTGAAGTACAAAAGGAGGTTGGTTGTGACGATGAAGTAGAAGAGGAGTTCGTGGGTAGATCTAGTTGAAGAAGAGGTCGGTGTATGAAGTAGAAGATGTTGTTTGGTGATGGTTGATGGAGTAAAAGAGGATGTCGGCAAGGTGGTGGTGGTGGTGGCAGCGATGGCAGATGGAGAGTATGATGTGTAAGTGTGGATGGTAAATAATGAAGAAGGGTGGTGGTGGATGATAGTCAAGTGTATAATAGACTTTTCATTCAAAATCTTTACCAAATGAGGAAAGAAAGTAGAATGTTGCAACTAATTCCAAATTTCCCAAAAGGAAAATGGTTGTAACTTCAAAAAAGGGAGGGAGTATAAGTTTTTAGTTGCCATGTGACAAGGAGGAAAAAAAAAAGCCATGTGAATGAGAGGAGAGAGAGAATAGAAAAGAACATAAACCTAAAAAGACTAGCTGACGATAAGAGGATTCACTTCTCACAGAAGATCAAAACCCCAATCCATTTGGACTTCATAAATATTATATGATTCCACAACAGGTGGATTAGTCCAAAGTTCGTATTTGTGTGTGTGTTATGACCTAAAAATTGCAAAATCGGGTAACATAGGAACAAAGCCTCGTCCCAACATAATTTAGGGTCATCTTAAAATGTAATGTTACAAGGAATCACAATTTACAAATGTCATTTGCGTATATCCACTCCTTTCATTCTGTTTGATACCAAATTTTCTTCAAGCCCCAATAAACTTATATTGCATCAACCAGTCCCATGAGTGTCAATCCTCCTTTCAATTGCATTACTTGGTTTTTTCCATACATGACAAAACCATTTGAGATAATCCCTCATTTCAATCTCAATTGACGTAACTCTTTCCTTTTTCCCTAATAAGCTAATTCCATATTTTATCCTCTCTTGTAAATCAACAAATCGCATGTCACACATGCAACTCCCCATATTCATCTTATGAACGTAATAACATTTCAAAAATTGAAAGCCAGGCATTCAATGACATAATTTTTTGATGACCACATTGTTGTATGGATTACGTTTAATAAGTGGGACGTGCTACGATCATACACAAAAGCTCCCTTCCATAACATAATTTGATTCTATAGTTTTAGAACAGATGATTATGCATATTTTACACGTTAAATACTACATAGAGCTGCTAAAACTTCATGTTTAGGATTTGATTGAAAAGGATTGATAAGGCCTATACTATTCTTAACAGAGCTGGTATTTCTTTTCTTCAGCAAATACTAAAGATCATCTAATGAAAAGCAGGTAATGAATAATCATAACATTTATGCTATCAATGATGAAAAGGGGATTATGCAATACGCACATAGACCTTATAATGTAGTAATGAAATCTTTTTTGGATTGAAATTAAGATCTTTTAAGCTCTTCTATTACCAATCAAAAGTGAGACAGGGTATAGCGGAAGTGTTTGCATTCTACTTAATGTATGTCCAAGACGCTCTCTTCTCCATTAATGAAATAGAAAGCATGGGTTTACAAACTATTTCTTCAAGGATCTCATGGGTTTACACAATTTTGCTCGGTAGATGATCTCTTGGTTAAGGCAACTGAGAGTAGTGCGTGCTCGCCTAAAACTTAAACATCTTAGCTAAGTAGATGATTTGCAGTCGTTTTATAAAGCTAATACCGTTTCTATAAACCTAATTTTGAAAGCTTTGGGTGGATTACATTACTGCAGTTTCAAGTTAGAATACTAATCTAGTGTTAATCAAAAGTGAAGTGAGAGAGAGTGAGTGTGTATTACCCCTTAAAAGGAGAACAACTGCAGCAAAAGTGACGCCGGCGGTCATAGTTGGGTGTTGCAACCCAGTGGCCAACCCATCTAATTGAAAATATATTAATTAATAAGATACAAAAATAAATAAAATTCCAATTGCCGATGAAGCAAAACGAAAGACACCTTTGAATTTGTTAATTACAGCCTGTTCATAGTTGGAGTACTTGAGCTTGATTTCAGGAATAAGATCCTGGATTCAAATGAAAGAATTAGGGCAAAAAAAACAAAAGAAAAAATGAAATAATATAAACAATTTAAATAAATAATTAATACCTGGAAACCACGAAGACGAGAAGAAGAATGATGATGCAGAGTTCGCGCAGAGCGAATGGCGACATCAGTTGAGTGAATGAACGAACGAGGCAAGTACGAATGCCATGCCTCTCCACTTTCTTCTTCTCCTACTTTCCCTTTCTCCATCGCTCCTGCTCCTAGTCCTTTCCCTAACCTTCTTATTTTTATTTCTACGGGTTATCACGCATATCAACTTATCAAATAGCACTTCGGTATATTAAAGGGAAAATTGTCTTTTATAAACATTTTTTTGTCATTTACTATTTTTTTTTTTTTAAATTTGTCACTTACTATATTTTATAACATTTTTTTGTCACTTACCCCTTTAAGAGTCAAGACCTCCTATGAGAATTCCGATTTGACTATCGAATTTTGCCTTTGACCAAGTTAGTAATGGGTGATGTTAGTGTTTTTTTATAATTGCACTCATATTCTAAACTTCCCCTTAGATTATACCCCCAACAACTCAAGCTTCAATCAAGCAAGAACACCATGGGGAATCAACCACCATTAATGACGACGCTTCAATCAATCTATCATTTCTCAGTTTAATTGGTAGGTAAGTTCATCATTTCACATGCATTTCAATATATCAGACCTTATTACGATGCAAGGTGAAATCATCATACTTATCTTCAAAATCATTATCAATAAATTCATAATCGTCATCTGCGGCATCATCGGGAATTGATAACGCTATCACCGCTGTAGAAATCATCAACTAATTCAACCTAAAAAATTTCCTTGAAAATATCAAAAAAAAATGATACAAACTAAGAATTTGATTCGAACTTTTTCAGAACAATACGATACAAAACAAAACCCTAAAAATCAGCCGTGCTTATTACAACAAATTGATGATACAAAAATAGAGATTGTTGATTGTTTATTTTCTCAGAGGTTGGAAATTCTAGGGTTCATGAAATTGGGAAAATTGAAATCATGAACATTGGGGATATAAGAGGAAGGAGAAAGGATTTTTGGTGATAAAATGGATGAGAAAAGGGCAAAATAATGCAATTAGGGGGTCAAAGGCAAAATCTGATGGTCAAACCAGAATTTTCACCGGAGGTCTTAATTGACAAAATTTTTTTTATAAAAGGTGGTAAGTGAAATTTTTTTTTAGGTGGTAAGTGACAAAAAAATGTTTATAAAAGGTGATAAGTAACAATTTTTCCTATATTAAAATAAGTTTTTGAGCCAACGTCTAGCCATCTAGTGATTTGGCAAATATAAAAATTTGTCGGATGTATATTTGTTTCATACTCATTTTAGTAATCCCACAAGATAATGTTAATTAAATAGATAAAATAGTCATTGATATATTTAACATTAGCATATTGATTGTGAAACTAATATTCCCTCTTTTTATTTTATTTTTTTAGGATTTTTACTTTGTTTTCTTAGCTTGAAAATCAAACGTTCATAATCATGATTGTGAATTTTTTGGTACTAGATAAATTCTCAGACGAAATTTATGAACAAATTCTTTAAGGGGGTGGGTTTGGCTCAAAATACTAGTATGGATTTGAAACGAGGATTGAAACCAACGTAGCATAGGTTAGGAACTCGATTCTTAAGAGCATTCACAATAAGAGACTTGTCATGGCTTTGTTCTCATTTTTCAAGGTTCGTAAACAAACCTCTTATTGTCACTCATGGGGTTTGAGGTATATAGTAAAAAGAAGTTTGAATTAAGAAGTTGTTTGTATTTGCACATGCAACATTTTCTGTTAGAGAACAATATTAATATAAAAACAAAATAAAACAAAAAAAATGTAGATTTTAGGGTGTCATATATAAACCTTTATGGGGTTTGTTTATTGTTAGTCAAAGGTTTGTTTATGATGAGTTAATCCTTTTAATAACATAGCATTAGAAAGAGGTTTATGCTATTGTAGACGCTCTAATATCACGTGTTTGGTTATCACTTAGGTATGAATAATTTTCTTTTACTTCATACCTAGAGGTATGTGTGTGACACTATGAGCCAAAGCCACCCCCTTTGGACTTTTAAAACACATACCTTGGGAGGGTACGTGTTTAGTTAAAGGGATAAAATATAAGGGATAAGGATAAGTATAAAAGGATTAGAAAAATCTTTTGTTTGTGTTGAACCCCATGTGATTTACACTAGTGAGTTGTCCCATATCAGAGAAAGAGGAGATGTTGAACTTGTTTATAGGCCTAGGAGTTACTCCTCCTATTGCCAATTGGTTTTAGGATGGAACCTCTTTGGGCTTGTGAATCGATTTGACTTTCCTCTCCCTTGTTGGGTTACCCAGGCCCATTTATCTTTAACATGAAATTTAACAGTTTGTTTAAAGGAAAAGGGATAATGAACTAATAAAGGGGATAGCTAGGGATCCTTCAAAATTACTATCTAAGGGATAGGTATAAGAGACGGGGATAACTAATAATGGAAAATATAATTTTACTTTTAATGAAAGGGAAGGATGAGAAGAAATAAGGAACGTTAGTAAGGGCATTTATGTAATTTTCTTTGTTATCCCAATTTAGTTTCCTACTTGCACCAAACAAGGAAAAACATCAATTTGATCCTTCAACTCACCAATTAATTCTCTATTTATGTTTCTATCACACTTTCTTATCTTCCTTATCCATATCCCTTATACCAAATACCCCATGAGAGTTTTAGGTATGGGTTCTAGTTTTACGAACTAACTAATTTTGTTCCCGGGCGTTGCCTCGAGTTACTTATGGAATAAATGTTGAATTATCTTATATTACACAACCCTTAAAAAAAATCTTAAATTACACAAAACATGATCCTATCTTTTCAAGGGTATCTAAAAATTACGTAAGCCCAACTCAATCCTTTGGGCTAAAATGAATTTATAGGATAAATTGAATTGTAGAGAATGTCAACTTATCAAGAGTTGATCCGACCAATGTAAAGAAGCTGGAAATAACATAGCATTAGTTTAATTGACAATATAAAGTGTTCAAGTGAAGGAATACTACTACGACGTAATTTGATAATATTACATTTTTTTGTTTCATAAATTAGATTTTATTGATTTCTTAGTTTTTAATAGATTGAATGATGATGATTTGAATATGTATAATTGGATAGATGGTGACTTCCATGTGCCTCGTATTTTTCTTAAAATGTTTTTGGTTGATTTAGGCATGTGATGAGTTATTTTTAGGGACTTGCCAACTTGGACTTGAACTTGATTTAGCTTGAAACCATTTTTTATCTTACCAATATAGCCATGTGTAGTGTATGGGCTTGAACAGTGTTAACATGAGGATTTGAGCCGCATACATTATTATACGTCTATTTCTTTTCTTGTGTGCTTAGTTCCTAATGCTTGTATAATCCATGTTTTGGCTTTTGACTCTAGTAGCTTGACTTTGGTATGTTTTATTTTGCAAATGATAAAAGGCTTTCATTTTTTTAGGTGCCTTCAGATTTTCCAATTTTAGGCATTCCATCACATATTTTCCCTTGATCCTTGTTGTGAGCTTTTTATCCTTCATTTGCATTTTAGCCACATTACAACCCTAATAGTCGTGCTTCATTGTTATGTATGTATGCCCAAGCTTGGCTTGAGGGAATTTCGGAGTTGTTGTGTTGCTGTTATGCAATTGATGGAATTTTTTATGATTGTTGGTAAAAATGTGTTGAAATTATTGTTTGACGAGGTTTTAATGATAGGTTTCACTATAAGGCTCTGCATACCGATATCTGGGCTAGTCAATGCATTTGAAAAATTAATGTTTCGATCTTATATCGAGCCCAATTATGTATGTGTGATGACTTTGTCTATTGTTATCTTGTTTAGCAAAGGCTAGTCATTAAGAGTCGTCAACCTAAGTTTTCCAAAAATGAAAAGAATGAATGTTGGAAAAAAGAATGAAAATGAAAGAAATCCAAAACTCAAAAGAAGTGAAAAAGAAAGAAAGAAAGAAAGTAAGCTTGTGAATAATTGGAAGTGTTTTTGATTTATAAGTTTCATGGTGTTGATGTGAAATTGAAAAGGTTTGGTTTGATTTGAGGTGATGTTGGAGAATGTTGTTGATATACTTTGGAGTTGTTGATGATTTTCTTCGCTTTTATATGCGTATAACCCGCATTTCCACCACATTATCCAAAATTATCTTACCCATCACCCTAGCCATGTTACAAGCTTGATAAAGACCTTTTTGATCGGCATGTGCATATATTTAGTTCTTGTGAAGTGAGTCAATTGTCAAAGTTAATGAATATTACATGTATTTCAAGTTGACTTTACAGTAGGTTGAGTGAATACCCTTAAACACTTGCATGAGATGTGGGATTGAGTTTCTCAAAATTGCATTCAAACACTTTTTGCATTTGCATTATGTATTGTTTCTTGGTTGGGGGGGGGGGGGGGGGGTGAGCTACGTGGTTTATATGCTCAACAAAAATGTGTGGAGTGACACCCCGTGAACTACTCTAGTCATTAACTCCTATTTCTTACATGGTTGATTTTATGATGTTGATTTAAGTGGATGGCAGTCGAGGGATTTTGATAGGTTGGTATAGGAACTTACATTCTCGGAATTGCTTAAGTCGATCTTGTTTTGCAAAGTTCTATTGGGTGAAGTCATTGTCTATTTGATTTGTTTGGTTGAGGACAAGTAAAGGTTTGGCTTGGGGGGATTTGATTAGTGTATTTTATACTCATTAATTAGTTGCCCTTGATTTGTATTAGTTATTGGCTCTAACAAGGCTCTTTTAAGCCTAATTCTACTAATTTGGTTGCTTTTAGTGCCTTGTATTTCAGTTTGATAAATATTGTAGTTGGTGCATTTGTATCGGTTTTCGCGTTAAGTTTGGCATTTGACGAGTTAGTAGAAGGTCTTGACTATTTTAAAAAGCCAAGAGAGTTAGAATATGAATTGAAAGCATTATTGAAGCAAAGAAGTTGGGTTTTGAAGTAAACGAGCAAGCGAGAAGGCCCAAGACCTAGGCAGCAATGCGTCCGGGTGAAGTGCAGTATGCCCGGTTCGAGTGCACTGTGCTTGGGTACCTGGGCGCAATGCTATTTATGAGTTTTTGGGATTTTCCCACTTGTTTTTGCTAATGTATTTATAGGATTCCTATCTTAAGCCTATGTACGGGATTTTTTTTATTTACATAGTTTTCTCTCTCTAGAAAAAATACTCTGGTGTTCATTCATTCATTCAATCAATATATGTAGTCCAGGTTTATTCAATTCTCTTCTTGTTCTTATTAATTTAGTTTTATTGTTTTGTTTTGGTTTGTTATTATTAGATTTATCTTGTTTTAGGTTAGTTTTGTTATGCCCTAATTTCCATGATAGTTAATTTCATGAATCATGAATTTGGTTTTAGTTATAGCCTTAGTTATGAGTATTGAATTGATTTCTTCAATTTACAACATATGTGAGTAGATTAATTTCTAGGGCTAAGGGATCCATGAGCCATCTCAATGAAATTGATTGATGATTTTTTGATATAAGTTATGTTGTTTTTGAATTCCTATTATCAATTTATGTTGCTTGCAATTGAATATTGGCCAAGTTTGATTGTTAGTCTCATAATTGTAGAAAATGATGCCGATAGGTAATATTACCACAATTAGATCAAAGAGGTAATAGGCAAAACGAGTCTAAGCAAGAGAGAGCTGTTAGAGGAGCTTTGAAGGAGTCTAGATTCGAGAGAATTAATGTGCCTTAATTCAGAACATCATAAATTTGCTAATTGATTGCGAATCAGTTTGTTGCTGATTTATGGTGAACAAATATGCTAGACTTTATTAATTTGGTATATTTTCATGATAATATTTGTTTTTAGTGTCAATTAGTGTTTTATTTAATTTCACTCTCAAAGGCCCTTTACAACAGAATATCTTTTTAGAATTAGTAGAAGTTCGTTGCTTCCCTTTGGATTCGATCCTTGCTTCCCTAGTTGCATTAGTTGGAGTTGTAAGTTACTTTTGGTTAGGTGTGCGATAGCCTGTTCAATTGTCCCAATACAATTAGTAGATTTAGTATTGAATATTAAACCAGTGACTTACTATAAAATGGATACACTTTTTTGGGTGAAAAGGGAAATGCAATAACAAAGTATAAAAGAAACCAATACAAAAGTCAACAACAACAAAAAATTTCATAAAGAGATCATGAAATAATATTAGATTACAAAAGATTAAAACCTAATCTTAAACAAGAAGTATACCTTAAATTTGAGAGAAAAAGAAAGATTTCTTTGGAAAGGGTTGAAAGTGGCTAGGTTTTTCGGGGATAATTTTATTTTTTAATTTAAAAGTTGGGGGATAATTTTGTAGGTAGGAAAAGTTTTGTTTAGAGAAAGTCATGTGGACAGCTGGTGATGTCAGCGGCAACTATTTTATTAGTTAGGTTTAGATTTTCATAATAAACACATTGTATGGATTTTAATCATTCTAAACTCATACTTCATTCCACAATTGTTTGAACGAAACTCCCCCTTGAGTTTTTCGAGAGGTGTTTGGCTTCTAAATGCAATCTAACTATTAGAAACATGTCATTTTCCAGCTATTTCCCTTTTTGGATCTCAGGGCCATTTATTAGGGGCATTCACTCTTTATTTTATGTCTCATTTTGCCTACTTTTGTCCCATTTATAGCCTATTTCACTTGATTTAGGTTATTCAAGATAGTTTTGAGAATAGATGTTTAATTATATGGCTTTAGGATTGAATTCGCCTCCTTTTGAGCTTATTTTGAGTACACCAACTTGCTCCATGATTATTTGTAATGTTAGGTACCATTTGAAGGCTCTTTAGAGGTTTTATGGTGGTCATAAGAAGATTTAAAAGATTTTGGAGTTGATTATTGTTTTATTGGAAATCTTATTTCAATAGCTTTAATTTCCAATTATAGGTCACATGCTTGATTTGACGAAAAAATGAGGGAGTTATGTGGTTTTGAAATTCAACTACGCATGCTGATCCTCTGGAGCGACTGCTCCAATATTTGGAGTGATCCTAAAACAAAAAAAATACTCAAGATCCAATGAATTTGGAGCAACCTCTCCAAGTGGTGGAGCGATTCGGCCTACTCTTTTTCATCAGCTAACTTTCTGGGGCCATAACTTATTCGTTACTTTGAAATTTAGGGTGAGTAACCTACCGTTGGAAAGCTCTTGAAAAGGGATTTCCAATTGCACAAGAACCGCAACATTCCGATAAGCGGTTTGGGAGATATGACCATTTTAAATTGGTCAATCCAATATAACTTCGGGTTTTGTTGGGTTTTAATTTCTTGACTCGAAAATTTGTATTTATAAAAAGAAACCCTTGTATCTAGGAGAAGCTTTCATTTTACTCAGTTTAAGGATTAGGTTAGAGTTTGTAGTTGGAGAGAAAAACTATCGAAAAAAAGAAGGGAGAGAAAAATCAAGAAAACTCCATTGTTGAATATTTTTTTTTTGTTTTTTTTGTTTGTTAGTACTTAAAGCAATGAAGAGATGTTTAGAGAAAGGATAAGAGGGGGGTGAGTAGACAAGAGAGGGTAGGTATGTGAACACGTGATACGTGAAAGAGTCGTACACTCGTACATAAATGAAAAAGGGAATAAAAAGAACCTCGTAGGTGGTACTATTAGTTTGGTAATAAAATCAAGAATTGAATAAGAAGGAAATGGGATTGGGGAGTAAAGGCGTAAAAATCGTCAACACTGGGCGTGGAAGGTTGGGAGGAATTGCAAAGTTTTGTACAACAACAACATCATCAGCATCATCATCTCAATTGGAGCTGAAAACAAATGGAAAGCCTATCAATCTTTTCTCCGCCATCAATCAAGCTCTCCACATCGCCTTGGACTCCGATCCACGGTTTGTCTTTCCTGTCTTCTTCTTCTTTCTATATATTTTTTTTAATGTAAAAAATACATACTAATATATATGTATGTGATTGATTGATTAGTTCGTATGTATTTGGTGAGGATGTAAGTTTTGGTGGTGTATTTCGTTGCACAATTGGATTGGCTGAAACATTTGGTAGAAACAGGGTTTTCAACACCCCTCTTTGTGAGCAGGGCATTGTTGGATTTGCCATTGGACTTGCAGCTATGGTCATTTTTTCCACTCCTATTTTTTTTTAAAAAAATAAGAATATACTTTTTATTCATATTTGTCTTTTTTTTTTTTTTTAAATTACTTTTGCACATTTCAGGGTAATCGGGCTGTTGCAGAAATTCAGTTTGCAGACTATATTTATCCTGCTTTTGATCAGGCATGTATCAATCCAATAACAACTACTTTTCAAAACTATTATTATTATTATTTTCTAACAACAACCTCTCTCTCTCTCTGTATGCCTCAATTAGATTGTGAATGAAGCTGCTAAGTTCAGGTATCGAAGTGGGAACCAATTTAATTGCGGAGGCTTAACTATTAGAGCTCCATACGGGGCTGTTGGCCATGGTGGACATTATCATTCTCAATCTCCTGAAGCTTTCTTTTGTCATGTTCCTGGTATCAAAGTTAGTACCTACCCTATACACTTCCCTTTTTATTTCATACATCGTAAACCCTTAATCTTCATCTTTTGATTCCTAATACCACCTTTGCAGTTGACTATTGATATAATTCTTTTGTGGATGTATATATCTAACATCTAATATATGTACACTGCATTAAATCACATTAAGTTTAGTTTAATTCAATACTTTACTAGGTGGTAGTACCACGAAGCCCTCAACAAGCTAAGGGGTTGCTTTTGTCATCCATACGTGATCCAAACCCTGTTGTTTTCTTCGAGCCTAAGGTGCGACACACCCATTTTGTAGTTTGATCTTTCATTGTTTACCTAAAAATAATCATTTGATAGCTTTTGCATTCCTCGGTTACAGTCTCTTTACCGTGTTGCTGTGGAGAAGGTTCCTGAGAGTGATTACATGTTGCCTTTGTCGCATGCAGAGGTATAATGTCACCTTTCAGTTGTTTGCCTTTGAAATATGCTATATGATCTAAATATTTTTATCTAATGTATAAGGTTATGAGAGAGGGAAAAGACATTACACTTGTTGGTTGGGGAGCACAACTAGCTGTAATGGAAGATGCCTGTATTGAGGCCGAAAAGGTATGATGTTCATTCCAATCAAATCTTACCAATGAATAGCTATTCAATCGGCTTTCTGATTTGTTACACACATTGTCGATGGTAATTATGATTTTCTAATGATGGCATGAGGATAGTGAGAAAATTTGTGGGAGTTGGGATTCTTTGTTGGAGAACTTGCATGTATCATGTTTACTGTGTTGGAATTTTTTGTATGAAGAAGAATCTTATGTATTAGAAACAGATTTAGTTGACATCTATATTCAAATAAACAAAAAGTGCACATTTTATGGAGATCCTCAGCTGGTTGGGGCTGTGAGATCTCCAGCTTTGCTATAACATACATTCTCCTAGTATGGATCATATTTTCTAAAATGGATATTTTTTTCGCATTTTTTTCTTCATGGAATTGAGATTCATTATTCGAGCTAGACCTATGTAGTACTCCGGTATATGTTATATGCTCATGATGCAGGATGGAGTTTCGTGTGAGCTTATAGACTTGAGAACTCTCATACCATGGGATAAAGACACTGTTGAAGCTTCTGTCAGAAAGACAGGAAGATTACTCGTGAGTCTCTCTTATTCTATATTGTTCATTCGAGTGGACAAGCACATTACACGGGATTCATGTTTCTAATTGGGCTGCATCTTACAGATTAGCCATGAAGCTCCAATAACTGGAGGTTTTGGTGGTGAAATTGCTGCATCTATTGTTGAACGCTGCTTTTTAAGGGTAATTTTATTTACTAAACCTTTTCTTTGTTTTTATAGCAATTTTTAGAAGCCTTATTGGGCTAGATCTTGAGTCACAAGAACTATCAAAGCAGTCTTAGGCTCTTAAGTAGAACCTCTGAGATCTGAGAGTGTCTCTCTTGGTCTAAACCTGTTGTCTTCTTCAATACAGTGTAGGTTAAGGTTGGTGGTTGATACGTGGAGTATATGAGCAACAGTGTTCGAAAAGTAGAAAATAAATTTTTTTTTGGGTGGTGGGTGGGTTGGCTGGGTGGGGTTGAGGGATTCAATATTTCATTATTTTCAATGGGCTTATTCTTTGTTTTGGTAAGGAAAGGAAAGGAAATTGATTCTAGACTTTCTGCTAGCACAAGCGGGAACCAAAACATCTATAATGATGAAGCACAAAAAAATGGATAGAAATATAGAGGAAAGAGAACACTATGAAAGAAAAGTAATTGGGATTTCCTTACTTTGAAAACCAACTATCCATGTTCCATATTATGTGCAATAATTGAATTTGTATAAGAACCATTAAACATCGCCCACAAAATACTAAATTTCGCCCACATTTTGACTTGGATTTCGTACTTTAGCTCTCATAACTCCACTCTTTGTTATTAATTTTGTGTCACTTTAAAGTCCAAAAGGCCGATGAATATTCTATCATGCCACAAGATGTTTAATTCATCAGCTTTTAACATTTTTTTCATAAGCAGATCACTTGTCCTAACAAGCTGATAACTATGTGGGACAATCGTTTGGCCGAAAACATACCTCTTGGGCAACCTAGTAAAAAAAACAATCCGCCTAACTAGACACTGAATTACCCAAATGATCATACGGTTGACCCAAGTTTGACAATTTGGGAGTTTGGGACGATTGAGGGCCAAAGAAAGAAAATAAGTGCCATATCGTCACCGCCGTCGATTGCATCTTTTCCCATCTCGACTCCTCTACTACTAATTCCTTCCCGGGTGCATTGGGGGACATATTGTATAGTGGTGGTGGTGTTGGTGTTGGGTGGAAGTGAAGTGTGTTGGTGAGAGGAAAAACAATCTAAAAAATGGGCGAAATTGAGTATTATGTGTCACAAAAAGCTTCCAATTGTTACACATACAAGAATTAGCATATATGTTCATTTGTTCTATAAACTACTTGGATTCAGGAATAAGGAATTTGAGTATGTTTTTTTTTTTTTTTTTTTTTTTTTTTTTTTTTTGGTANTTTTTTTTTTTTTTTTTTTATTTATTTATTTGTGGTCAGTGTAAAGCCCAATGGGTCTAGTTATGGTTTCTTTCAATAAATAATCTCATATGATATTGCAAATGCTATGCGCAGCACGTACATTAGTTATGGTTTCATGAGACCTTAAACCATGTTTCATTAGCTCTCTCTCAACCTTTTGGCAGTTAGAAGCTCCTATCACTCGAATTTGTGGCTTTGACACACCATTCCCGCTTGTTTTTGAACCATTTTACCTGCCTACTAAGAGCAAGGTTAGTATTTCCTTCTTCCGTATGAGTTTGTTTTCTTCCCCTTAAAACAAGTTTCATTTCAAACAAGTATGAAAGTTTAGATAAGTCTAAATAAACTATAAGAAAGAATTTCTCGAAAGTTCAATTATAAGTTCAGAATAAGTTGAGATAATTTCAGCTCTAATATAGTAATATGTTTAAGAGGACACGCCTTATAATTGCAAAATGTGAACGATTTTTTTTCCCGTAATTATTTATTACGTAATACAAGTAAAAATGGTAATCGAAGTACTCTGAAAAGGTGCAATTAGGGTTCGTTTGGTAAGGTGTAAAACGTCTTTTTCCTAAAACTGTTTTTTTTTTTTTTTTTTTTTTTTTTTTTTTTTTTTTTTTTTNTTTTTTTTTTTTATGTTGTTTGATTTTAAGTAAAATATTAAAGTGTAACTTTGGGTAAAAAACCGTTTTTCATCTTATTGAAATCATTTCCCCCCAAAATATGAAGAAAAACATTTTCCATTGCAATTACAAAGAAAACAATTTCCCTCATAATTAAAGTAATGGATTTTCACTTCAACCAAACAACAAAAAAGGATTAAAATGGAGAATAGTTTTACATGCAAACAAACAACAAAAAACATTTGTGAAAATGAATTTTCTGGTGTAAAATCATGTTCATCTGAAACTCTGCCAAATGGTAACTGGTAAGTGGTTTAAAGCTTTAAAAGATCCTTGTTACCGGTAAGTGCTAATACAAGCTCACATGTCACTTTCACAGATATTAGATGCAATCAAGGCCACAGTGAATTACTGAATTTATACTGGAAATTTTTCGTAAAGGGAAAAAAAAAGCCTCATGGACCGTGTATTAGCATTTATGTAATTTGTAAATTATGTAAGTATGTAACTGACCGATTTTCGAGTGGAATGTCTTAACTCGTTCTTAAATTATTGTTATAATAATCTTAGTAACAATAATAATGTTAATAATTATGCTTGAAATGAATAACTTCTGTTTCGGCAAGTATAATACCAATTGATGTAGGAGCACTGGTTGAGTTTTAGCAGCCATTTCGTGAATGATCTCCAATATTCTATCCCCAATTCCACACTGTAATGTTTGTGACTTTGTGGAAAAACAAGTTGAATAATAGTTCCCAGTTCCCACACTCCTTGAGATGGTCATCAAATATTTGGCTCAAACACTCTTTTGTATTTGATTGAAGAACCTTGGTTATCTTCTAAAATTTGATTTGTGTATTTCATTTATTTTTGAAAGTTGAGTAATAGTTTCATACTGCTTGAGATGGTTATCAAAGTTTTGGATCAACGGCTTAAAAACATGAGTGAAGAACCTTGGTTATCTTCCAAATTTAATTTGGCAGATTCCTATCAGTTTATTTTCAAATAAACAGAAGTACATAACCGCATTGACCATCTTTCTTGTTAGAATGCCACACCAGTTAATTTGAAAGAAATAAAAAAGGAAGGTTCTTTGAGCAACTTTTTTTAGGGGCAAACAAGCTAGTTTTTATTCATCTATGGTCAAAATATCCTCCCAAATCTGCCGAAATCCAAAAGAAACTAGCTTAGCTAAATTATGAGTCACAACATTGCCCTTACAACGAACATGAGACCATCACACCTGATTAAATTGGGCGCTAATACTAAGAGCATCATCAAGGACCAAATCCAACTTTGCCACTAGTTGTCGAACCAATACTTGGCAATCTGTTTCAAGAATTACGTCTCGCAAGCCATATTGCCTTGCGAACTTCACAGCAAGTACAAGTGCTTTGGCTTCCGCAACCACAACAGGCCATTGAGCCTGTTGCCTTTGCACTGCTGCAAAAAGAACTCTCCCTTCACGGTCTTTCGCCATCACTCCCTGCCGGAAAGACCTTCTCAATCTCCATCTTTTCACCTTGTTTTTTTAACACGTGCTATGGGCCACTAAAGGACTCCCCACGGTCGGTTTCGGCCCCTTAAAACCCGCTATCTCCCCTCTTATGGCCTTTTTCAAATAATGGAAAAACAGTTATTTTTGGGACCCTCCAAAAACTTGTTATCATCCCCCTGACGGCCTCTTCACCTTAAATCAACTTATCCGGGTTCATATTTTAAACATACGGGCACTGATGAGGGCCAGTCGTATACCTATCAAAAATAACCTACAACTCTAACTAATATAGACAGGCTGTACGGATCGAATCCACAGAGAAGTAAGGTAATTCTACTAATTCTAAAAACTATTTCGCCGTAAGGGGCTTTGAATTGGGTTTTGACTAATGACTACTAAAGAGGAAATTAAACACAAGAAAATATATCAATAACAAACCTAGAACTTCGGTTCACCATAGATCAACCAATGAATTGAACAATGATTAATTACAAACTGTTGACTTCCTGAACTAAGGCTTACTAATTCTCTCGAATCTAGTCTCCTTCAAAACTCTTTTAATGGCTCTCACTCATTTAGACTCATTTTGTCTATTATCCCTGTGATCTAATTGTGGTAATCTTACCTCTTAGCATCGATTTCGACAATATCTAACTAACAATTAAACCTGGCCAGAATTTAATTGAAAGCAGTGAAACCCGACAATAAGAATTCAGTAACACCAACAATTATACTAATTAATCATGAAACAAAACACTAGAAACGATCCATAGATCCCCTAGTCCTAGAAATGAAACTACTCACGCATGATTAAAACTAAGAAAACAAATTAACATTAAGAATTAAAACTAGAAACATGACTAAAACTAATAAACTAATTAACATGAACAAAATAAACCAAAAACATGAACTAGGGCATAAACAAGATCTAAGAAATAAACTACTACTGATAACTATAAATCATAAACATGAACAAACCACTAGTACAATAATTCACTTTTGCTGCGGTTTTTTTAGGGGTGTTTGTTGCGGTTTTTAACCGTAGCACTTGGAGCAGCAGCAATAAAACAACATATTATTTGCTGCGGTTGAACTCCAGCAAAAAAATGGACCTTTTGCTGCGGTTATTCACAAAACCGCAGCAAATAAGCACCAAAAAATTTTTTTTTTTTTTTTTTGCATTTTAAAGCAAAATTAGAAGCTGAAATGTTATACATACATAGAATCAATTATTTTCAATATAATTACACTTCTATCACAAAAAAAATACACTTCTATCACAAAAATACATTTGAAATTTAAGTTAAACAAGATTCATTACTTCAAAGAAGAACAGAAGAACATCAAATACATAAAAGGTTGTAATTTCAATCGAAATAATTACACCATGCAGCAGCAGCTGCTAACAGCAGCCCCGCCGTAATTGAACCCACCTGCAGCAGCGGAAGCAGAAACAAAAGATAAATAAACTCAATGTACCAGTTGAATCGGAAAAACTGAAAAGATAGGAAGTTTTATATTGAAATAAACTCAAATGTTGCCAATAAATACTTAAAATAAATGTCGTCAATTTAGATAAAATTGAGTAAGAAAATCAACATGGTAAAGCTGAAAACCCCATTGATTCATTTTACAGATCAACAAATATATGTAGGAATGGCTACAGCTTTATTCATGCTAGCATCATAATCTAAAGACAAGCATAGATGTTAGAAACCAAGGTCATAATGTAGGAAAACGAGAAACACAGGGTACAATATCATCAGTCTCAAAGTTATTATTTCTTTAAAAAATGAGAAACACAGAGTCCAATATCACAGATAAGCCAAAGACTTGCCATGCCTTTTGCTTAGCTCAAGCAACAACAAGACATACCTACGATATACGTACAAATTTTCCATGGGTCACACTAAAAATGACTATCTGATAAAAAGAATGACAAACACCCATGCTAAACAAAAGCACAAAGTCAACAAATTCACTCACATCATATTTTCCTAAAATCAGCATACACAATCAACCTTTTATGGTGTACAGTATTACAACTTTACAATAGAATGCTAATACGGAGCATTTACAAGCCATACCTGGTTCCGTGTACCCAAGAGTTTTAGCGGTTTTTACCACTTGACTTAAAGGTTTCCCATCTTCTAATTCACTCATTACATATCCCAATGTACCTAGTAATAGAAAGGGAAACTATGTAAAATTTAGTACTCCCAGTACTGATGCAAGCCTACAAGAAAAATAAGCAACCTGACAGAAAACTGCAGATGAATGGAACAAAAAATTACCACTCAACCTGATAGCAAACGGTTAATGGACATGATCACTGGAAGACCAGCACCAACCTAATACAAAGGTACAATATTATAAGGACACAATTTCAACCATAATATATTATTTTCAATTGAAGCACAAATTAAGATACGGAGCATTACTAAATGTCTAGGTTGAATAAGAAGAAAGCACATTCCATGTCATAAAATACCATGACGAATTAATAGCAAGAAAAAGGACTGCCAAGGGATTAAAGCTAGTGAAAGGAGACCAATACAATGAGGAGACAAAATAAATGTTATAGAAACATCTCAACACACGCTATATAGAGGTGACTTATATTGATCTCAAAGTATCGGAACAGAATTTTAATTAAAAAATAGTATATGAGAGGCAGCAGGACTTGGAGAGACATGAGAATAAGTAGGAAATAAAACAATTACAAGTATTTCAATGTGCATAGCCACTCACTTGAAACATGGTGATAACTAACAACACACAAACACACGAACACATATTATTCACAAATTCCCTTCATCCTCAAAGGAAATTTAAAAAGCGCTTCAACAACTTTATGTCTAGACAACTACTTTGGAGGGAAAAGAGAGGGTGTTAAAAAATTTTGATGAAGTGGAGGTAGCAAGTTTTAAGTGAACATTACTACATTAAGGACCTCTCGAAAAGGATAATCTAGAAAGATAATTATTTCTGTGAAACGGAAAGAATAAGAATGCATGTTTTGACTTACAAGGAAACATTAAGAAGAGTGGGCAGACAAACTCATTCACTCATTCCCATCAGGCTTGTTTTTAAACTCCGAAGAGCTCGATACTTTCGGATCATCATCACCACCAGAATCAAATAACCTGTAATCATATAGGATTACAAACCACAACAGATGTAAACAATCTTTCAAATAACTCTCCAAAACATAAAATCAAACAAGTGGTTATTCCCCAAAAAAAAGCACGACTAATTATAATTTTAGTGGGTATCTTAAACCAATCTCTCAAGAATAAAATCAACAAGAGTAATTATAATTAAGGTACGTATTTTAAATTTCGAACAACTCCATTAAACATAAAATCAAATGGATGGTATGTGTAAATGCACCTAAGAGAGTTAAGAGGGGGGGGGGGGTGAATTAAGTGATTTAACAATATGCGGAATTTAAAACTTTAACCACCTAATTTTGAGTTTCTTGTAGCGTTTTAAAGATCGGTTCAATTACCCTTAAATTATTTGCGTGAAACTAATCAACTGATATTGCTTGATTAGTCCCCCGAAACAAGTTAAGAAACGGTTTTGTAAGGTAAGGAAATAAAGTGCAAGAAATAAAGGAGACATAGGGATTTTTTACGAGGTTCGACCCAACTATGGTCTACTCCCCGCCTACACTCGTAGGATTTCCTAAATCTTCACTATTAATCGCACTTATAACCTACCTCTAGATTACAAGCCACTCACTTGTCTCTAACTCTAGAAAACAAGATTCAAACCCCAACTGTTTACTCCAACAGTTGCTAAAACCCGAGTACACCCATATCCCAATCTTACCAAACTCTCAGTAAGAAAAATTTCACAAGAATTATCTCAGAAAAACTCAGAAGAGTGAAAGAGATAACAACTCAATCCTACGTAAGTCACAACTAGCAAACTTGAATATGAACTAGAGTCTCAAACTGTTTCCAAAATTGTTTCCAAAGTTGTTTCTCAAGAAAAGATTTTTCAATTTAAGCACACACTCTTTTTCTTCTCTCTTTTCTCTTGCTACGTATAAGAAAGAGTTATTCTGTTTATATAGAAGGAAACAACCTTCTTCTCCAAGCAGAATATCAAAATCTCATAAAAAATATTTAGTCAATCAAATCTCATTTTAAAAGTTAAGAAAATATAAATTTACCTTAATTTGAAGATCATGAGATTATACAATAAAATCCTTTTCAAAAACTGGCATAAATAATATAATCAGAAATCTTTTCATAAATAAAAAAGATACCATATTATATTATTCATTCCCAAAAGTTTAAAATCAAATCTTTTATGAAACAATTTAGGAAAATGTTTCCTTGAGAAATTTTATGAGACTTAAGCACGTATAATCAAATTTGAAATTGTGACATACTTACAAGAAAATCTAGAAAATAAAATAAACTGAAGCTCTTGAGATTTTCTTGCTTGTATTATGAACTTGATCATGTTCCAGCTGTCTTAGGTAGCTCAATAACTCTAGCAACCTGCAACCAACTTGTAAAACACAACCAAGCATATATGTACCAAAAATAATAATGAGCTAATTAGCATATAGTACATAATTAAAAGGTTTGTTATCATCAAAACTAGGGAGTCAACAATTTCCCCCTTTTTGATGATGACAAACAAACAACCATATATCCAGTTGGAACAAAATAAACCACATGTAAACACTACAAGTATTGAACATAAGGTTTCCAAACATTAGAAACGCAACCTGAAAAATATTGAAAAAACATAGAGAGTGATAACACATTTCAGGAAACAGTTTCTGATCCTATTTCAAGAACAAACAACAATTAGCTCAAAATAACCAAAAAGAAACAGAGAAGTGTTAGAAACAGAGCTAAAACAAGGAGAAAAATAAAGATTAAAAGAGACAACTTCAATATCTTTTTCCCCCTTTTGACATCATCAAAAATCATCAAACACAAGAATAGAGTTAAGCAAGACTAAAAGATAATAACTAGCCAAATTCACAGGTAGTAGTCCAAAAAGTCATATTAGTATTCGTAGCTCAACCGCTATCTAGGGATGCTGGTGCTACATTAAAGTCCAACTCACAATCCACATCAATAATATTAGAACCTAGCAAAAGCATAAACAAAAAGATGTAAAAAGATCAATAAGGTTCAAAAGGCTTTTAGAACAAAGAGGAATAGGTTGGCTTAGGACAAAGGTTAATTTTGTGAATGTGAAGAGGGAGTGTGAGATAGGAGGGAGATGAGCTGATCAAATTTTGAAACAAGTTCTTGATGATGCCTCTTGTTGTCAGCTTGAATGGTACGCAAAAGCGAGTTACCAACGGTGGCAACCCGGTGAAGTGAGACCAATCTCCGATCAAGCGAACCAAGGAGCCCTATCATAGTACAGTCATCCTTTCCCAGAGAGCCATTAGGATGTTCACGCTCACAATCTTTCTTTCGAACATCCTTAAGTCGAACCAATTTATCATTGTCAATGGCTAAGAACATCATGTGAAGATTACTAATACGCATCTCAGAAGCAGCCGTAATACTAGTAGAAGAGAATCCAGTTAAAACAACACCACACTTACGGAACACGGGAGTAAGCCACATGCCGTAAGGCAAGTCATGAGAAGAGGCTTTCGACACATGAAACATATGCAAAGTGATAATAGTAGGGAGATCGATAGGTGTCCCTAATGAAAGCAACTCCATCAAAATCAAATCCATATATCGTGTCTCATTTCTTCATTGTCCTCTAGGAATGAGAGAGCGAATAACAACAACCAACAACAATTTGTGAAAAGGTGAAAGTAACAACCCGTCAACAGCATCCGGAATTCAAAGTCAGCATCGATATTTTGTTTTTTTTTTGTTTTTTTTTGTTTTTTTTTTAAATAAAAAGACTATCAAGAACTTTTCAGATGACAAACTGTGAAAAAATAATCAGCTGTAGGGTGGCTTTTTAGGCTAGAATGTGGGGCCAAGATAGGTAGCAAAATATGACCAATTAATTTAGAAAGAAAATGTGATAAATAATTTAGCAAGGAAGGGAATGGGAAAAGAAGACGTCTTGATAAATTTAATCATGTAGGATCAAAAGGTTTCGGGAAATGCCTTTACTAAATTAAAATACCACATCCTTGGCAACTTAGGACTCTAATATCAGGACAGCATCCATAGACTTTAGGAGTCCTTCAACCATTTATTTCTCAAGGACACAATTAGTGAAAAAATAACTAGAAATTACACAGTCAAACATAAAGACACACTCTAATCATGCATATGTGAGTAATCTAGTCAAAAATAGAAGAAAGCCAACATGTAATATGTCTCAATTAATTTTTATCATTCCAAGTTCAAGTCTTATTCTTTGAAATCTTTCTCTGCTCAAAGGTTTAGTAAAAATGTCAGCCCATTGTTGCTCAGTTGGACAAAAATCAAGACTTATACAACCTTTTTCTACATTGTCCCTTAGGAAGTGGTGTCTAACGTCAATGTGCTTAGTCCTAGAATGTTGAACAGGATTTTTGGAAATATTAATTGCACTAGTATTATCACAAAGAATAGGTACACGACCTACAAAGACACCAAAATCCAACAATTGTTGCTTAAACCATAATATTTGAGCACAACACAAAGCAGCAGCAATATATTCAGCTTCAGCAGTTGAAAGAGCAACACAATTTTGTTTCTTAGAAGCCCAAGAAACTAAACAAGGACCAATAAAATGAGCCATACCTGATGTGCTTTTTCTGTCAACTAAATGACCTACATAATCAGCATCTGAAAACCCAATGAGATTGAAATTTGCACCCTTTGGATACCACAGGCAAAGATCAGAAGTACCATTTAAATATCTCAAGATACGTTTTACAGCTTTTAAATGAGATTCTTTAGGACAAGCCTGAAATCTAGCACACAATCCAACACTGTAAACTATATCTGGTCTACTAGAAGTAAGGTAAAGAAGAGATCCGATCATACCTCGATATATAGTTTCATCAACTTTCTTACCCTTTTCATCCAAATCAAGTTTTGAATTAGTAGATATAGGAGTTTCATATATCTTGGAATTCTCTAATTTATACTTCTTCAGTAGTTCTTTGACATACTTCTGTTGATGGATCATTATGCCATTCTTGGATTGTTTAATTTGCAAGCCAAGAAAGAAACTTAACTCACCCATTAAGCTCATTTCAAATTCACTTGTCATCAGCCTGGAAAATTCATCAGATAACATTTTGTTAGTTCCACCAAAAATTATATCATCAACATATATTTGCACAACTAACACATGTTCCCCCTTAGTTTTTATAAATAAAGTTTTATCAATTTTTCCACATTTAAAACCATTTTCCAATAAAAATTTTGAAAGTCTCTCATACCAAGCTCGAGGAGCTTGTTTAAGACCATAAAGAGCCTTATCAAGTTTATACACATGATTAGGAAAATTTTGATTTTCAAAACCTGGGGGTTGCTCAACAAAAACATCTTCCTTTAAATAACCATTCAAGAAAGCACTATTAACATCCATTTGAAATAATTGAATATTAAAAGAAGCAGCAAAGGCAATAAGCATTCTGATAGCTTCAATTCGTGCCACAGGAGCAAATGTTTCATCATAATCTATTCCTTCCACCTAATTATACCCCTGTACAACTAATCTAGCTTTATTCCTTGTGATTATGCCATTATCATCCAACTTGTTCCTAAAAACCCATTTTGTACCAATCACAGTTTGTGATGTAGGCCTTGGCTCNCTTGTTATGTAGGCCTTGGCTCCAAGTGCCACACACAATTCCATTCAAACAGGTTCAATTCTTCCTGCATAGCCAAAATCCAATCAGAATCAGTTAAAGCCTCTTTGTAATTCTTAGGTTCTACTTCAGAAATAAAAGCTGAGAAAGCACAAAAATTTTGAAGAATGGATCTTCTAGTTTGGGTACCCTTGTTCATATCACTGATAATTAAATCTAAAGGATGTGAACTTTGGTGTTTCCATGGTTTAGGTACAAAGAGTTGAGTTGAGGAATCAGTTTGTGGAACTATTTCCTTACCCTCTTCCAAACTAGATTGCTTTTGTGAACCTGTTTCATTATATGTTCCCCCTGATAATTCCAAATTATTATCATCCTCGTTGACAGTTTCTGAACCTGTTTCACTAAAAGGTTCCAAGTTCACATTATGCTGTGAAACATTTTCAGACACTGTTTCTTCAGGATTATTAGAATTATCATTATCAGGAGGTGCGACTCTGTTTACTCCAGTAGATTCACTTTCATCATCTCTTGAATAATATTTTACCAATCCAATTTCAAAATTATCATCTTCAACCTGCACAACTTGGTTTAAATTGTCAGTTTCATCAAAGATTACATGGATACTTTCTTCAACACACATAGTACGTTTATTATATACTCTGTAAGCTTTACTATGTGAAGAATAACCCAAAAACACAGCATCATCACTTCTAGCATCAAATTTTCCTAAATTATTCTTACCATTGTTGTGAACATAGCACTTGCATCCAAAAGATCTCAGATGTGCAATACTCGGCTTCTTACCTTTCAACAGCTCATATGGAGTTTTCTTGAGTATAGGACGAATCAAGGCACGATTAATGATGTAGCAAGCCGTATCTACTGCTTCAGCCCAAAAGGACTTTGGAAGACCACTAGACAATAGCATGGTTCTGGCCATATCTTCCAAAACTCTATTTTTCCTCTCCACAACTCCATTTTGTTGTGGAGTTCGAGGAGCAGAAAAGTCATGTCCTACACCATTTTCCCTGCAAAAAGATATAAACTTTGAGTTATCAAATTCTGTGCCATGATCGGATCGTATTGATGATAATTGATAATTTGTTTGCCTTTGAACCTTTCTCGCATAAGTCAAGAATTCATCAAAGGTCTCATCCTTAGTTGTAAGGAAGATGGTCCATGTGAATCTTGAAAAATCATCAACTATAACCAATACGTATCTATTTCCATTTCTACTTCTAATGGTCATTGGACCACATAAATCCATATGTAAAAGCTCAAGAGGGCGTGACGTACTTACCATATTCTTTGGCTTAAAAGAGGATCTTACATGTTTACCCCTTGCACATGCTCCACAAACTCCAATTTTTACAAACTTTATCTCAGGTAACCCTTCAACAAGTTTCATGGATCGGAGTTTGTTGAGCAATACATAGCTAACATGACCGAGTCTCATGCCAAGAGATGGGTCATCATTTGTCACACTCAGCATGTTCAAGTTATTTTAGGAAGACTACTCAAATCAACTTTATACACATTATTACACCTTTTTCCTTGAACAATTACTTGACCTGAATCCTTCTTGGTAATACACAAGAATCAGTAGTAAATTCTACCTTGTTGCCTCTATCACAAAGTTGAGAAATACTGAGAAGATTATATGCAAACCTTTTACATAGCAAACATTTTCAATAGAGTGTGTAAGTGACTTACCGACCTTTCCACTGCCATTACCTCACCTTTCTTGTCATCGCCAAAAGTCACATTACCACCCTCAAAGGCGTTGAGTGAGAGAAATCGAGACTTATCTCCTGTCATATGGTGAGAACATACACTATCAAGGTACCATATACTACACCCTTTATTGTTTCCCCTCACTCGTGCCTGCATACAAGGATTAAGCCTTAACTTTAGGTACCCAAATAAATTTGGGTCCCTTAGTGTTAGAAACCTGTTTCAATAAATCCTTGCGAATCCAAATCTGCTTAACTGAATGATAGTTCTTCAAGTGCATGTTGTGTTTTGCATTACAATCATAAGCCTTATGGCCTTCTTTACCACAATACCAACAAAACACATAATCAGGATAATTTACATACTTCCTAAAGTTGTTTCTCTTACTGTTTCCTTTTGCACCTACATCCTTTTTACTTGCAGTATAACCTAGACCTCTCTTATCACCATTATGAGTTAAATTAATGATATTATTAAAGTTCTTATTTCCAGTGAACCATTTTAGGTTTTCTTTCTTAGAAATTTTGAGTTCTTCATCAAGAGCTTTAATTTTTTCAAGCAAATCATTATTTTCATCAATTTTCAAAAGCAAATCATTTTTGGATTTTAAGAGATCAGATTCTAAAGCAAGCAATTTATCGGACATATTAACAGAGGAAACAGTATGTGAAACAGGTTCATGCACAAAAGAATTTTTCTCCTTAATACTACTCATCATGTTTGTTTGCAAATTTATTTCGTCAAGAAGATCAGCAATCTTTTGGTGTAAATTAAGATTTTCATGTTTCAAATAGTTGCATTCATCTTCAAAAGCATCTCTATCTTTTTTAATTTTAATCATATCAACTTTCAATTTTCCAAAAGATTCATAAAGCTCCTTAGAGTCATCAATTAAATGTTTGAAAGCTTTAACAAGTTTTGATCTAGACATAGAGTCAACCTTAGATTTAACACTTTTAAAACTTACCTCAAGATCACTGTCAGAATCAGCATCACTTTCACTTGTAGCAGCCATTAAACAGAGTTCATCATTGCTTGGAAACAGTTTTGGATGTTGAATGGGAAACGGTTTCTGAACCTATTTCTCTGCCTTAGCCATTAAACACAAATTTGCTTCATGGTCAGGTTCACTATCTTCATCTTCTCCAGAATCCGATTCGCCCCACACTGATTCTCCTCTTACTGCAGCAACCATCGCCTTCTTAAACTCCTTTTTCACATTCTTTTTGTCCTTAGCTCTTTCAATTTCCCACATAGGACATTCATTGATGTGATGATCTGTATTACCACATTTAAAACAACCCTTTTTATTAGTAGAAACAGATTTATTGGATTTTGAAGTCTTACCATTACTTGAAGATTCCCTGTGAAAATTTTGCTTATATTTCTTGTAGAATTTTCTCAATTTTCTAGTCAGTAACACTAATTCTTCATCATCAGAATCTGTTTCATCTATCTTCATTGAAGCTTTCAATGCAACTCCCTTATCCTTCTTTAAAGTGTCATTGTTTTGAGATTTCAAAACCATCTCATGGGTCATAAGAGAGCCAATAAGTTGTTCAAGAGGCATTGTCTTTAAGTCTTTAGCCTCTTGAATCGCAGTCACCTTAGGCCTCCGACTTTTAGGAAGAATCCTCAAAATTTTCCTAACCTGATCTTCTGTAGAATACACTTTCTCAAGGGATTTCAACTCATTAGTAATGTTGGTAAAGCGAGTAAATATGTTATTAATTGATTCATCATCATCCATGTGAAATAATTCATATTGTTGAACTAACAAATCAATTCTAGATTGCTTTACCTCACTAGTACCTTCATATGCAAGTTTAATCGTATCCCAAATTTCTTTCGCCGTAGTGCAAGCAGAGATACGATTGAACTCATTCGGGCCAAGTCCACATTGAAGCCAAATAATAGCTTTAGCGTTCTTTTCCTTCTTTCGAATATCATCGGAAGTCAAATCTTCACTATTAATCGCACTTATAACCTACCTCTAGATTGCAAGCCACTCACTTGTCTCTAACTCTAGAAAACAAGATTCAAACCCCAACTGTTTACTCCAACAGTTGCTAAAACCCGAGTACACCCATATCCCAATCTTACCAAACTCTCAGTAAGAAAAATTTCACAAGAATTATCTCAGAAAAACTCAGAAGAGTGAAAGAGATAACAACTCAATCCTACGTAAGTCACAACTAGCAAACTTGAATATGAACTAGAGTCTCAAACTGTTTCCAAAATTGTTTCCAAATTTGTTTCTCAAGAAAAGATTTTTTCAATTTAAGCACGCACTCTTTTTCTTCTCTCTTTTCTCTTGCTGCGTATGAGAAAGAGTTATTCTGTTTATATAGAAGGGAACAACCTTCTTCTCCAACCAGAATATCAAAATCTCATAAGAAAATATTTAGTCAATCAAATCTCATTTTAAAAGTTAAGAAAATATAAATTTACCTTAATTTGAGGATTATGAGATTATACAATAAAATCATTTTCAAAAACTGGCATAAATAATATAATCAGAAATCTTTTCATAAATAAAAAGATACCATATTATATTATTCATTCCCAAAAGTTAAAAATCAAATCTTTTATGAAACAATTTAGGAAAATGTTTCCTTGAGAAATTTTATGAGACCCAAGCACGTAAAATCAAATTTGAAATTGTGACATACTTACAAGAAAATCTAGAAAATAAAATAAACTGAAGCTCTTGAGATTTTCTTGCTTGTATTATGAACTTGATCATGTTCCAGCTGTCTTAGGTAGCTCAATAACTCTAGCAACCTGCAACCAACTTGTAAAACACAACCAAGCATATATGTACCAAAAATAATAATGAGCTAATTAGCATATAGTACATAATTAAAAGGTTTGTTATCATCAAAACTAGGGAGTCAACAGTATGCATTAAAACTGAAATTGAGTAACACCAACAAGTCAACAACATAATTACAGTGAAAAACTTAAAAATTTCATTGAGGCAAAAATTCAAACAGTTGGTGTGCATTATTTAAAACAAAAAAACAAAATAAAATAAGAAGAGAGAATGAATTAACTCAGAACAAGAATGAAGGAGGTTATCAATATCATCATCATTAGAACCAAAAACCACCTGAAATCGCCTCCAAAAGCCACCAGAAATCGCCTCCAAAAATCGCCTCTAAAAGCCACCAAAACTCGCAAAATTTGAACACCAAAATTAAAACACAAAATAAAACTTGAAAATGAAAAATAAGACCTAAAAAGGAGAGAAAATTGAAAATGAAGAGGGAGATGATATTTAGGTCTTAGATGATATCGCTGAAAATCGCATAAAAATTTTCAAACATAAAAAATAAAAAAACAGAACAAAATTGCTTCATAAATTGAATTCATGAAAAATTTTAAAAAACCCCAACACAAAAAAACAAACATAAGCTCGACTTAATCTTGACTCTCCACCTTCCGAAAAACCCCAACACAAAACCACTCTAAAAACCCCCAACACATAACTAAAAACACAATAACAAAAACCCAATAACAGAAAACATAAATCAACAAAAATATCAGAAAACCCAATAACATTTTGAGAAGAACAAACAACAATCACGAAAAAAAAACATAAATCAAATAACTGACTGAGTTATGAATGAGAGATCTTCGATCTTCGAATGAGAGATCTTCGATCTTCAAACAGTTTGTCACCTGATTCTCTTGACCTTCGAATGAGAGATCTTCGATCTTCAAACAAAATCAGAAAAAAAAAAACATAAATCATAAAAAACAATTAATTTAAAACTGCAAAAAACAAACCCAAAAAAGAGAAATTTTACCTCTTATGTGAAAATGAGAAAGAGAAGAAATGAGAATGAGAGAGGAAAAGGCGAGAATAAGAGAAGAAAGAGGCGAGAATGAGAATGAGAATGAGAGGGAAAGATGTGAGAATGAGAGAGGGAGTTAGAGTTAGAGAGATTAAGAGGGAGAAAGATCAGAAAGAAGATAAGGGGAGGTGGAAAAATGAGGGAGTAGCTTTATATAGGTGGTAATATTATGGGCTTGGGCTAAAGGTTATTTTAGCCGGTTTTTGGGGTTGGATTATTTGTTGCGGTTCAACCGCAGCAAATAACATAAGAAAACCGCAGCAAATAACTATTACTATTAATATATATATATATATACTATTTGCTGCGGTTCTTTAAAAATCCCAAAGAACCGCAGCAAATGTGGCGCAACAAAATCCAATTTTTGTACTAGTGAACTAAGGAAAACAATGAAAAGAAATAAAGTAGAACCTGAAATTGAGATTGCATTGAATGAATGATTAAGTTCAACAAAAGTAACTTGTAGAGAGAAAACTGAATGAAAACCCTCTTTGGAAAATAAATTGTAGTCTAATGTAACGTGTGTGAAGCTTAAAACAATAGCTATTCATACAAAAAGGTACAAAACCCGAGCTAAAAAGGAGAAAACGACCTCTCGGACGAACCGCCTAACCAACCGGGCAAACACTGCCCGATCAGGCGCACGAAGCGAACAGTTTGGCCTTGGGAGAAATCCGCCCGACTGCCTGGGTGAAATGACTTCTCGCCAAACTCAAGACAACTCGTCTTCTAGCTATTCGAGGCTTCATCATAGCTCCCTAAATACTTCAATACTAACCCATGACTCCTCATATCTAGTTGTAGCTCATATAATTGCCTCGGAATCAATGCAAAAACACTGAAATCCTGCAAAATTTCACCAAAAGCATAAACAACTCCATACAACCAAATATTACCTGAAATAGCTCTGAAGAGCATAGGATAGAGTCGAAATAAACCAGAAAAAGGGGGTAAATTACATGAATAAATTACACTTATCAGGCACAGTAGAAAGTTTTTGGCAACTTTATTTTTAGGACCTTGAATCCCCAAAAATTAGTGGATAATAGCACTTGATTAAGCCCTTTGGAGGGGCTGCATCGGGCTTCGCCTTATTTTCGCCCTGTTTTTTTACTACTCCTATGAGCCACCACAGGAGTTCCCAATCTCGGTTCCGGACCCTAAAACTTGTTATTATTCCTTTTATGGCCTTTTCTGAAAAACGAAAACCTGTTATTTCCGAGACCCTTTTAAAACTTGTTATCATCCCTCTTATGACCTTTTCATCCTAAATCGCTTGGTCAAGGTTCATATTTTAACCATACGGGCTCCCCGAAAAGTTTTTGGCAGAATCTTAAAAACTGTGGATAATATACTTTGATTAAGGTCTCCGTAGGGTCTACATCGGGATCCGTCATATTTTTGCCTTATTTTTTTTACCACGTTCTATCGGCTACCACAGGACTCTCTACGACTGGTCTCGATCCCTAAAAACATGTCATCATCCATTTTATGACCTTTTCCGAAGAAAGACAAAGCAACTATTTTTGAGACACTCTAAAAACTTGTTATCATCCTTCTTATGACCTTTTCACCCCAAATCACCTCGGCTGTGTTCATATTGTAACCATAAGGGCACTACGGAAAGTTTTTGGCAGCTTTTTTTCAGGATCAAGAGTCTTAACAAGCAATTGATAACAATCTTTGATTGAGGTCTCCGGAGGAGCCGCACTAGGTTCCATCTTATTTTCACCCTAATTTTTTAATTTACAATGTGCTCTGGGCCACCACAGGACTCTCTATGATCGATTCTGACCCTAAAAACCTGTTATCATCCTAGTTATGACTTTTTTTGAAGAACTGAAAAACAACTGTTTCCAGAACACACTAAAAACTTGTTATCATCACTCTTACGGCCTCTTAGAAAGTTTTTTGCAACTTTTGTCCAGGATCACGAAATCTTAACAAACAATGGATAATAGCTTTTAATTAAGGCTTCCGGAGGGGCCGTACTGAGCCTTGTTTCATTTATTCGCCTTGTTTATATTACAACGTGTTACGTGTCACCACAGTACTACCCAAGATCGGTTTCGGCCCCTAAAAACAGCAATAGGCAATTCTGAAGAACAAAAACTACTATTTCAGGGAGTCTTTAAACACTTGTTATCATCCCTCGTACGAACTTTTCACCCTAAGTTGCCTAATATGGGTTCAAATTTTGTTCATATAGGTATCCCGGAAAATTTTGGGCAACTATTTTCCCAGGACTCCGGAATATAAAAAAAATGGTGGATAATCGTGATGTGTGATGTCGGTATTGCTCTTCTTGTCTTCGCTAATCGTGGTCGTCTCTATAAATTCATTAGTGGCTCACCTTCTTCTTCAAGATATGTTTACCAATATTACACTACTTTTCAATTTCTTTTTTTTTCTTTTAAATTTATATATTTGAGCCATTGATTGAAGCCTCTAGAGGGGCCTTCTCGGGCCCCATCTTTTTTTCGACAAGTTTTTTTACACTTGCTATTGGTCACCACAAGAATCCCAAGATCGGTTTTGGTCCCGCAAAACCTATTATCATCTCAATTATAGCCTTTTCTGAAGAATGGAAAAACATGTATTTTCGGACACTCTACAAACTTCTTATCATCCCTCTTAAGGTTTTTTCACCCCAAATCGCCTAGTCGGTGTTCATATTCCAACCTTAAGGACACCCTGGAAACTTTTTGGTAACTTTTTTGTCCCTGAAGTCTTAAAAAAGTTTTTTTTGTCAACAACTACCTAGATATTAGCTGTTTGAGTCAACAGCTACCTAGGTTCTACTTTAATTTACACAACTACCTATATGTTTCAATTTTTTGTCTAACACCACCAACTAATGTTTTCCATCTAAATTGAACGTTAGTGGGTCCTATTCTTTACACTTCCATCCATTACTCTTTACAAAATTACAAATATGCCATTATCATCCATTCTATCCTAACAAATGAACCTCTTCACTAAGATTAAGGTTTGCTTTTAATCACATCACAATTTTTAATGGCAACAATATCATGAAGGATTCCACCCTCCAATGTCTGCCTCCTCAACCACTACTTCATCCTCGATTACTGCGCCTTCGACTGCAATCCCATCCTCTCCCTCGTCCTTAACCATTACTCCATCCTCCATTAATACAAAACTTCATTAGAGAACCATTATCATGAAGGATTAACTCCACTCCCTCATTGTAAGTACCTTATCCCTCCAACTCTCACGGTCAGTCGTTGTCGCTGTCCTGATAACGAGAATCCCAACATTGTCTACTTCATCGCTGCCGTTGAAATTGGTAGCCCAGAAGTGGGCCGCGGGTTCAATCGAATCGTGAACCAACTTGAAATTACAATCACAACTAGTTCCTTACTTCACCATTTAAATTCAATCCCCATATTAATTAATTATGCTAAAATGTGAGGTATGTATCAATTAACCCTCTTAAAAGTCCAATTTTTTTTTTTTTTTTCAGATTTCACCTTCTCTTTGTAATTATAAGCTATCGAATTTTTTGCAGAGAAATCATCAGAATTCGTTTCAGCAAAAGTTTCTTACAACTCATTAAGTTAGAGCTTATATATGTATTAAAATTAAATTGACAAAATATAGCTTAATTGAGAAATTAGTTAAAATTGCAATTGGGAATTAATTGGATTAAAGGGCATAATTGAATAACGGGGGTGAGAAGAACAAGATTGATTTGAATGCAAGGGTATTCTAGTAATTTTGTTGAACAATATTAGAGGGAAAATTAACTTGTGGGACCCACTAACGTTCATCTTGGATGGAAAATGTTAGTTGGTAGTGTTAGACAAAAAAATTGAAATATGTAGGTAGTTGTGTAAATTAAAATAGAACATAGGTATTTGTTGACAAAAACAACTAACTTCTAGGTAGTTTTTGACAAAAAAAACCTTAAAAAAAATATATGGATAACAACCTTTGATTAAGGCCTCAGACAGGTGCACCAGGCTTTGTCTTATTTACCCCTTTTTTACCATATGCTATGGGACACAACAAGACTCCCCAAGATCGATTTCGACCCCTAAGAAATTGTTATCATCTCTCTTATTGCCATTTTTCAAACGAAAAATCAATTATTTTCAGGATCCTCTAAAAACTTGTTATCATATTATATTTTCGAGACTTGGTTCATATTTTAACCATACAGGCACCATGAAAAGTTCTTGGTAACTTTTTTTTCGAAACCCTGGTATCTGAAAAAACACTAGACAATAGCCTTTGGTTGAGTTCTTTGGAGGGGCCTTCCTGGGATCTATATTTTCGCCTTGATTTTTTTACCAGGTGCTATGGACCATTAAAGGGCTCCCCAAGATCGGTTTCAGCTCCGAAAATCCTGTTATAATCTCAGTTATGGCCTTTTCTATGGATCAGAAAAACAACTATTTTCGGAAGCCTCTAAAAACTTGTTATCATGCCTCTTAGAAACTTTTCACCCCAACTCGTTTGGTCTAGGTTCGTGTATTAACCATACATGCACTCCGTAAAGTGTTTAGCAACATTTTTTTCGGGACCCCGAAATCTCAAAAAATAGTGGATAATAGCTTTTGAATGAGGCATCCAGATAACTACTCATTGTTGTAATTGATAACTAGGTTTATTGTTGTAACTACTCATTAAATAGTTTGTGATAATAACTTTTATTTCTATGTCTCTTATTACCCGTTACACTTCATTTTCAAGAGTACATATGAAAACTTTGACCAGTTTCTATGACAAGTTAATATTGTGTAAATACTCATAAAGTCATAATATTGTTAAATTTGCCTTAATGTGTACTTATTTTTTAGCGGTGCCTCAATGTGTACTTTATTATCATCTATGAGTAATATTTATAAAAGACATGACACAAGTGAAAAAAAAAAAAAAAAGGAATTGCATAATTGTTATTATGGAATTGAATTTCAATACCATCTTTGAAGTGGTTATGATCGATAATAGATAGTTACTAATAGGAAAAATTCACAAATTAGTGGGAGTAATTGGCAATCACAATTTATGGTAAATAACTCATTGCCCCAATCACAATTAAGAAAAAATTGATCTGGACTTTGCAATAAGAATATACTCTCAATTAACCAATATATAGAAATGCCTTATATAAGGAGAAATATTTTACATGTAACTAACAAAAGAAAACGTGATTTAAAGTGTAAATAGAAGCTAAAAAAACAAAAAGTAAGCTATGAAATTGAGTTACTATCAAATATAACATCTCAACTTTAGGTGTTGGAATTTCCAGCTAAATTATTAGGTTGTTTCATTTTAGTTACCTCATGAGCTTCATAACTATTTTGGCTTATGTCATTGAACGTAGACTAAGTCCATGCTATTTTGGAACTTTAAGAAGAGAGTAAAAATGAGTAAATTGAATTGAACAATATAGACGAGTGGTTGTGACTTAAGTCTTAAAACATAATAGAGGTAAACATTAATGAGTAGATGATATGTTACTATGTTAGTTAAGAGTTATAATTTTGAAGTTAAAGATGCGAAATGAGTGGCAAGAGATTGGAGACACGTGGATCGAGGGAGAAGATAAATTACAGGAACCACTAGCAGCAGGGAGTGGACCCTAGTAATCCCGACTGGTTCTCATTGGGTATGTTTTTCCATTTCTCCCTTAATCAAAATCAAAATCCAAATCCAAACTTAAGGTTTAAATTTATGACATTGATATTGTTTGCACCTTCCTGTATAAGCAGGTTGTATTCTAATATCTAATATAATGGCGACAGCCAACAGTTCCCAGCTATGCCACTACCATTGCCATACTTATTCTAATTATGTTAATAGAATTAATCTTAATAACCCAATTCTGCCAAACCTCAAGTTCAAACAATTAGCTGCAAATAATGGTGTGTCATCAGCAGAGCAGCAGGTATCTGTTTCTGGTGTAATCCTCAAAACCAGTAACAGCAGGTACAGATACAGGTTTGTTGTCAAAGCCACTGAAACTGATTCATCATCTTCATCAGGCCAACAACAACAACAACAAATCCCCGACACAGACACAGACACAAACACGGACACAGAAGACGTGTACGAGGTGGAAATAGAACAGCCTTTTGGCTTGAAATTTGCCAAAGGACGAGACGGCGCTACCTACATAGATGGCATAGCCCCTGGATTTTCTGCTGATAAAACAGGCAAGTTCAGCGTGGGTGACAAAGTCATCGCAACCAGTGCAGTGTTTGGAACCGAAATATGGCCAGCTGCAGAATATGGAAGAACTATGTACACTATCCGTCAGAGGATTGGCCCTCTTTACATGAAAATGCAGAAACGGTTTGGCAACCTTGATTATGCTTATGCAGGGGAGATGTCCGAGAAGGAGATTATTCGCGCTGAAAGAAACTCTGGTTTCATAAGCGACCGTGTCAGGGAGATTCAAGTATTACTTCCACTCCTTACTTGATTAAACATCTTTATCTTATGTTAATTTTTTTTTTACTCATAAGTCACAGCCAACTACTTGTGGATTAGATGCAAAATTATCAGAGAAAGATGGAACAGAAACAGAGTAGGGAAAGGGACCTTCGAGAAGGCCTTCAACTTTACAAGTAAGTGGACGACCGGGAGTAAATCAACTCATTATTTTAACTCCAGTGCTCTTCAATCCTCTTTATGACATTTTTTTTTTTTTCTTACAGAAATGCACAATATGAGGAAGCCCGTGAGAAGTTTGAGTCTGTACTAGGCTCCAGGCCAACTCCAACCGAATCCTCCGTTGCTAGTTACAATGTTGCCTGCTGTTATTCTAAACTCAATCAGGTAACATCATTCTTAGATTCCCTCTATATACTTTGCTCTTTTCGGAATCCATCTTTCTTCATGGACCGACAAATCATTCATCACAATACATATTTATTAGTGCCAATATATTTACAAGCTCTATTATTTACAGATACAAGCTGGGCTATCTGCACTTGAAGATGCGTTGGAAGCAGGATATGAAGATTTCAAGGTAATACTCTCCCCCAATAAAATTTAAAAAAAAAAAAAAAATTCCCTTGCAATTACAAATGCAAAATACTAACATTTCTGCTTTCCAAAATCTTGTACAGAGAATTCGAACTGATCCAGACCTAGCAAACCTTAGGACAACTGATGAGTTTGAGACCCTTCTGAGAAGGTTTGATGAATCATTCATCAACGAGAATGCAGTCAATGCCATTAAATCTCTCTTTGGTATATTCAACCAGAAGTAGAAAGATAATTCTTTTTCCTATACAAATATTTTGTATATTTGCTTACACTGTTTGATCAAGAGACATGTTTTGAATGTAGAAAGATTCTTCCTTCCCATCCCCTAATTCTCCATTCATCTACCATATTAATACATCCTTTATTAATTTTGCTTCTTCTTTGTGGAATGCTCAAGGATTTTGCCAAAAGAATCGACAGACCATCTCACATTATACTTGCATACAAAGCCCTTACCCTTCACAATATACTCTGTATTTTTCTGCTTCATTGTGTCAATCGATGGAAGTATATGTAGTAGGCTAGAAATATTGTTATAAATTCATTTTAAGTTGTTTCGCTACTCATCCTCAGATAATTAAGCAACTCAGACTCTTGCTGATACACAACAGAGTCATCGTGTGCTGATGCACTTACATGTAATAGCTTAAGTGTTGCGAAATTGGACCAAAGAATGTGGTCACGTTATAATACCACATAACCAATCGAAGTAAAGAATATAGAGAAGTTCCTTTTGTTTTTCTTTTTTAAAGCGAGTTTCTTTTACAATCCTGTGATTGATAGTATGTTTAATCTGACCACAACTATGTAAATTGGAAATTGCAAGAAGTTCATGGTTTATTTTAGGAAACAAATTGTTTCTGATGTTGATATCAATGGCTAGAATTTTAAAACATTTGGTATCATGTAAGACAAGGAGCTCTGACACTTCATTATGCTAATTTTTAAATATAGTGCCTAAAATAGTAACAGAGTTGTGGAACAGCTAAGGACTATGAAACTTTCTATAAATTTACGTGTCCTAATTGATTGAAGTGTTAAACTTTAAATGATCATACTAGTATCAACTTACTATTAGCTGCTTGGTCCAAAGGTCACTGCAGCATACAGCTTTGTCACATTTACTAAATAATCATTTGCACTCCGTAGTAAACATAGCTCCTCTCTCCAGGCTCTATGAGAAGGACTAAAACGCGCCATAATGTTACACTTTCACACCCTTATAATTGAAGGAGACACTATTACAGTGATTAATTTTGTGAAGAATAACTGGCGAATTCCATGGAAAATCCGCAACATTATACAAGACATCAGGATCAGACTTGACAACCTTAAAAGACTTCAAAATCAATCATTGCTTTAGATAGATTAATCAACTAGCTGACTACTTATCTCACCTAGGCCATATATATCAAAGTCTTAATTGTTGGTTTCACCCTTTTGACTTAGCTCTTTCCTTCATTTTAAAGAAAGATGCTATAGGACATCCTTTTGATAGAGGATAGTCGGCTTTCCCTCCTAATAATAGAAAAAAAAAAAAAAAAAAAAAAAAAACCTTTTCTTTATACTACAGTCAAAAACAACAAGAGAAACAGACCGACTTATCCTCAAACTATCAAAAGGAACTGTCCACTATAGCCACTTTCTTTTAAAATGAAGGAAAGAGCTAGTCAAAGGGTGAAACCACCAATTAAAGACTTTGTATATATATGGCCTAGGTGAGATAAGTAGCTCAGCTAGTTGATTAATCTATCTAACCAATGATTGATTTTGAAGTCTTTTAAGGTGTCAAGTCTGATCCTGAGATCTTGTATAATGTTGCGGATTTTCCATGGAATCGCCAGTTTATTCTTCCAAAATTAATCACTGTAATATGTCTCCTTCAATTATAGGGTGTGAAAGTGTAACATTATGGCGCGTTTTTAGTCCTTCTCATAGAGCCTGGAGAGAGGAGCTATGTTTACTAGCGAGTGCAAATGATTATTTAGGAAATGTGCAAAGCTGTATGCTGCAGTGACCTTTGGACCAAGCAGCTAATATGTAAGTTGAACTAGTAAGATCATTTAAAGTTCTATTCAACACATTCAATCAATATATGGACGTAAATTTATAGAAAGTTTTCATAGTCCTTAGCTGTTCCCACAACTCTTGTTACTTTTAGGCACCATATTTTAAAAATTATCTAATGAAGTGTCAGAGCTCCTTGTCTTACATGATACCAAATGTTTTAAAATATCTAGCCATTGATCATCAACATCAGAAACAATTTTTTTCCTAAAATAAACACATGAACTTCTTGCAATTTCCATTTACATAGTTGTGGTCAGATTAACATATACTATATCAATCACAGGATTGTAAAAGAAACTCGCTTTAAAAAAGAAAAAAAAAGGAACTTTCTCTATATTCTTTACTTCGATTGGTTTATGGGTAGTTAAACGTACCACATTCTAATGGCCTTGCACCCTAATTTGTCATAGTAAATTAAATTAATGTAAGTGCATCAGCACACGATGACTCGTTGTGTATCAGCAAGAGTCTGAGTTGCTTAATTATCTGAGGATAGTAGCGAAACAACTTAAAATGAATTTATAACAATATTTCTAGCCTACTACATATACTTCCAACTTCCTCGATTGACACAATGAAGCAGAAAAATACAGAGTATATTGTGAAGGGTAAGGGGCTTTGTATGCAAGTATAATGTGAGATGGTCTGTCGATCTTTTGGCAAAATCCTGAGCATTCCACAAAGAGAAGCAAAATTAATAAAGTGTATTAATATGGTAGATGAATGGAGAATTAGGGGATGGAAGGAAGAATCTTTCTACATTCAAAACATGTCTCTTGATCAAACAGTGTAAGCAAATATACAAAATATTTGTATAGGAAAAAGAATTATCTTTCTACTTCTGGTTGAATATACCAAAGAGAGATTTAATGGCATTGACTGCATTCTCGTTGATGAATGATTCATCAACCTTCTCAGAAGGGTCTCACAACTCATCAGTTGTCCTAGGTTTGCTAGTGTCTGGATCAGTTCGAATCTCTTACAAGATTTTGGAAAGCAAAAATGTTATATTTTGCATTTGTATTGCAAGGGAATTTTTTTTTTTTTTTTTTAAATTTTATTGGGGGAGAGTATTACCTTGAAATCCTCATATCCGCTTCCAACGCATCTCAAGTGCAGATCCCAGCTTCATCTGTAGAATAAAGAGCTTGTAATTATTGGCACTAATAAATATGTATTGTGATGAATGATTTGTCGTCCATGAAGAAAGATGGATTCCGAAAGAGCAAGTATATAGAAGGGAACATCCTAAACATATAATTTTTATCCGTCAAGGACAGCTATACTATGCACTGTACGCACCTCAACGCGATAGAGACACAGCCGTTAGAGCGGCAAACAATCTTTTCGTCTTATTCGCACACTTACCTACATACTGCTTGAGTGATACGTGCAAGTGTACAACTAGCTGGTTGATCCACACAGCTGTCAGCGGCCCAGCTCTAGACGCTACACATCAGAACAAGTTACCACCTACACCCCGTCTTCGTTCTCCACATATACTCGGTACACTTCTAAAACTCAATTAGCCTGGTGATACGTACCACGGGCGGACAGGGCTTCCTCATATTGTCGATCATCACTATACAAGCTTCGTAAGACGTGACTACACACAACAAAACAACACATTACTGCATAAAAGGTGTGGTAAATTAAAGGAGCGCAGAGCACTGCTGAAACACTCTTATTTTGTGAAATGACTAACTACGAATGGAGTTTGATGTACAATCTTAGACTGGATGCAACCCTCCTGTCATGGCGCCACTTCACATTATTAACACCAGATTGATTTATGCGACACAGGCTGCTTCTCTTTCTCAGTAAGTAGAGCCTACATTTCTTCCACCATTCATGGTTTCTGTTCCATCTTTACTCGATAATTTTGCATCTATGTCGCACAAGTAGTTTGGCGTTGTACTTATGAGTAAAAACAAAAATTAACATAAGATAAGATGTGTTTAATCAATCAGTAAGGAGTGGAAGTAATATTGATCTCCCTGCCGCGTGCGCGTACTGAAACCGAGTTTCTTCTTTCAGCCGAATAAATCTCCTTCTTCTGCGACATCTCCCTGACATAAACATAATCTAAGTTTGCCAAACCGTTTATTTTTTTCTGCTTTTCATGTTAAAGAGGGGGCCAATCCTCTGAGGATGGTCATTTTCTTCATAGTCTTTCCAACTATTCGCAGCTGGCCCTATACATTCGCGTCCAACACTATACTGATGGGTTTGTCGGATGACTTGTCTGCCACCCACGTGACGGTTTCCTGTTTTAAAATGCAGCAAAAAAACCGGGGCTATGCCATCTATGATGTGCATGTAGCGCCGATCTCGTCCTTTGGCCTAAATTCAGCACAGTGTCTCACTCCTAATTTCCAGACTCGTGTTTCCACATCGTACCGTCTTCTGTGTCCGTGTTTTGGTCTGTTTCTTGTGGGGATTTGTTTGCATGTGTCTCCGATATGAAATTAGTGATCGTTCACGGCTTGAACAAACGTGATACTACCCGTGTTACTCAATAACGTGGTTTTGAGGATACAACCGTATCGTACCTGCTACCCTGTTTTGGAGGACCTGCGACTGATTCGAGCCAACACACCCATTATCTGGCAAGCTAATGTTTGAACATTGAGGATTTGGCAGAATTGGGTTATTACAGATATATAATCGCCTATGACCATCATTAGAATGAGTAATGGCATGTGTGTTGGCATAGCTGGGAACTGTTGGGCGTCGCCATTATATAGATAATTAGAAATTACAAACGCCGCTGTAGACAGGAAGGTGGCAAACAATATACATGTCATAAATTTAACCGTAATTTGTTTGGATTTGATTTTGATAGAAAGGGAGAAATGGAACAAACACTTACCCAATGAGAACCCAGTCGGGATTCCTAGGGTCACTCCTGCCTTGCTAGTCGGTCCTGTAATTTTATCTTCTTTCTTCTTCTCCTTCTAATCTTGCTCCCTCTCCCCTCGATCCACTGTTCCAATCATCTTTGCCACTCATATTCGCATTTTAACAACTTCAAAATTATTACTCTTCAGACTACAATGTAACCTCAACTCACTACTCATTAATGTTTCACCAGCTATTATGTTTTTAAATTACAGAGAAGAAAAGACTTAAGTACAACCACAACTATCGTCCTATTCTATATTTGTGTCAATTATTCAATTTACCCTCATTTTTACTCTCTCCTTAAGTTCAAAATGCATGGGACTTAGTCTACTTTCAATGACATAAGGCCAAACAAGTTATGAATGAGCTCATTAGGTTAACTAAAATGAAATCACCAAATACTTAATTTTAGCTGGAAATTAATTTAATCTCCAACACAAAAATTCCAACACCTAAAGTTGAATGTTTACATATTTGATAGTAAACCCTCCATTTCATTCGACCCCACCCCGCCTCTTTTCATCTTCTTACTTTTTTTTTTTTTATCTTCCCCTTGTTCCCCCCTTTGGCCCGTAACATAACATTGATGGTGTGTCAGTGCACACAGGCACTGGGTGGCAGTCAACTCCACCGCGATCTGTTTTCTCATTTTGTAGTTATACAATGTAAAATATTTCTCCTATATAAGACCGCAGCTATTATATTTTTGTTAACTTGATAGTATATTATATTTCTTATTAATCGTGACAGTTGATGTCGAACTCCGGAAGCAAAGTCTCATAATCAATTTTGTCATTCTTAATATTGTGATTGGGCAAATGGTTAAGTTTCCCATAAATTGGTGATTGCCAATACCTACAGTTAACTACCTCCCACTAATTTGTGAATTTTTCTCCTATTAGTTAACTATCTATTGATCGATCATTGAACCATGTCCAAGTTTTCACAAGATGGATTGTAAATCGTTTCCACGCATTTCCCATAATAGCAATTATGCAATGCAAATTCTTCCTGATTCCTTTTTTTTTTTTTTTTTTCACTTGTTCATGGTCTTTTATAAAAAAATACTCAATAGTTCGTACACTGCACCTCGGATTCCTCTCACTCACCTCTGTCCGATAGTCAGGCAAGCCCAATAGTAGCCCTCTGATGGCAAAAAAAAAGATACGAATAGACACAATCAACCGCTATAAACATCACAGCTACAACCTACATATAAGAATATAACGCGCCAAATTCTATAATTGTAAAACACAATGATGTAACTTTTAATTAGTATTTTACACAATATTAACTGTCATAGAAATGGTCAAGTTTTCATTGTACTCTTGAAAAGAAGTGTAACGTAATACGAGCATAGAAATAAAAGTTATTCTCACCAAACTATTTAATGAGGTGTTAACAAAGCAAAATAAACCTGTGATGCAATAAATACAACATGAGTAGTTTACTGGATGCCAATTTCAAAAGCTAATTATCGAAAATATTTTTTGAGATTTTCGGGGTCCCGAAAAAACTGTTGGCTACAACACCTTTAACGAAGTGCATGTATGGTTTAATACACGAACTCAGACCGCAAACGAGTTGGGGTGAAAAGTTTCTAAGGAGGCATGAAAACAAGTTTTTGGGCTTTTTTCGAAAATAGTGTTTTTTTTTCCTTTTTGATCCAGAAAAGGCCATAACTCGTGAGATTATAACCGGAATTTTCGGAAGCTGAAACCGATCTTGGGGAGCCCTTTAATGGTCCATAGCAACCTGGTAAAAAAATCAAGGCGAAAACTATAGAATCCCCAACCCACCGAGGAAGGTCCCCTCAAAGAACCTCAACCAAAGGCTATGTTCTTATTAGTGTTTTTTTTTTTCAGAGTACCCGAGGCAGTCCCCTTGGCGAAAACAACAAAAAGTTACCAAGAACTTGTTCCTAGGTGCCCGTAGGTTAAAATATGAACCAAGTTCTCGAAAATATAATATTGATAAAAACAAGTTTTTAGAGGATCCTGAAAAAATGTGATTTTTCGTGAAAAATGCACTAAGAGAGAGATACAATTTTCTTAGGGGGTGCGAAAATCGATCTTGGGGAAGGTCTTTGTGCGGTCCATGAATTGGTAAAAAAAGGGGTAAACTAAGATGCAAGCCTGGTGGCACCTGTCTAGTCCTTATCAAAAGGTTGTTATCCATATTATTTTTTTTTATAGGTTTTTTTTTGTCAAAACTACCTAGAGAGTTAGTTGTTTTGTTTGTTCAACAAATACCTCTGGTTCTGTTTAAAATTTTACAAAACTTTAAAATTCCTACACATTTATTTCATATGTTTTTCTATATTGTCTAAACACAATAACCAACTAGCAATTTTTAATCCATCCAAGATGAACGGTAGTGGGCCCACAAGTTAATTTTCTCTTTTTTTTTTCGTCTTCCCCTCTAATATTGTTCAACAATAAACAATTACTAGTAGATTGAACACCCTTGCATTCAAATCAACTCTTGTTCGTCCACACTCATCTCCCGCTCCATAGTCTGTTTTCTCCTTTCCCCCTCTTATCTTTGTCTACCGAGTAAAATCTACCCCTTATGTTATGGCCATGTAAAATCGAATTAATTTCCCATTGACAATTTCTAAACTATTTCATTCAATAAGCTTATTTTGTGTCAATTTAATTTTAATACAACAGTATAAGCTCTAACTTCAATTACAGTACACTAATGGTTGTGGAAGAAACTTTTGCATGAAACGATTCTGATGATTTCCTTCTTTGTTCGTCGAAAAAAATCGATAGCTTATTAATTACAAAGAGAAGGTGAAAACTGAAAAAAAAAAAAAAAAAAAAAATTGACTTTTTAAGGGGTTAATTTAATAGAGTTAACAAATTAACCATCCAATTTAGCATAATTAATTCAATTAATATGGGGATTGAATTTTAAATGGTGAAGTAGGAGAACTAGTTGTGATTGTATTTCAAGTTGGTTCACACGATTCGATTGACAGGTTAAACCGAACCCGGCGAACAAGCCCCGCCGACCCTCTGTAACCCATATGAAACCGTGACCCAAATTATTGAAACCCCTGATGAACCCGCCGCGACCGCACCTTCGGCGTCTCAGTGACCCGTCCCCCTGCTTGGCAAAAAACAACGCAACAATCATCAACGGAGTCGTGAGGATTTATCTCGTTATCAGACGACAAAAAAAGCGACAACGACTGACGTGGAAGTGGGAAGGATAAGGTACTTACATGAGGGAGTGGAAGGTTGAATCCTTATGAATTGGTTCTCTCAATGTAGTTTTGTATATAATGGATGTGGAGTCAATGGTAAAGGACGACGGAGAGGATGGGATTGCAGTCGAAGGCGCAGTAATCGAGGATGAAGTAGTGGTTGAGGAGGCACATTGGAGGGTGGAATCCTTCATGATATTGTTGCCATTAAAAAAATTGTGTGTGATTAAAAGCAAACCTTAATCTGTAAGTGAAGAGGTTCATTTGTTAGGATAGAATGGATGATAATAATGGCATATTTGTAATTTTGTAAAGAGTAATGGATGGAAGTGTAAAGAATAGACCCACTAACGTTCAATTTAGATGGAAAACATTAGTTGGTGGTGTTAGACAAAAAATTGAAACATATAGGTGGTTGTGTAAATTAAAGTAGAACCTAGGTAGCTGTTGACTCAAAACCTAATATCTATGTAGTTTTTTGACAAAAAAAACTTTTTTAAGACTTCAGGGACAAAAAAGTTACCAAAAAGTTCCAGGGTGTTCCTTAAGGTTGGATATGAACACCGACAGGCGATTTGGGTGAAAAAAACCTTAAGAGGGATGAATAGAAGTTTGTAGAGTTTCCGAAAATACATGTTTTTTCCATTCTTCAGAAAAGGCTATAATTGAGATGATAAAGGTTTTGCGGGACCAAAAACCGATCTTGGGATTCTTGTGGTGACCAATAGCAAGTGTAAAAAAACTTGTCGAAAAAAAGATGGGGCCCGAAGGCCCCTCTAGAGGCTCAATCAATGGCTCAAATATTAAATTTAAAAAAGAAAAAAAGAAATTGAAAGTAGTGTAATATTGGTAACATATCTTGAAGAAAAGGTGAGCCACTAATGAATTTAAGAACGACCACGATTAGGCAAGACAAGAGAGAGCAATACCGACATCACACATCGATTATCCACCATTTTTTTTATATTCCGAGTCCTGGGAAAATAGTTGCCCAAAATTTTCCTATACCTATATGAACAAAATTTGAACCCATATTAGGCAATTAGGTGTAAAGTTCGTACAGGATGGTGATAACAGTGTTTAAAGTTAGACTCCCTGAAATAGTAGTTTTTTTGTCTTCAGAATTGCCTATTGCTGTTTTTAGGGCCCGAAACCGATCTTGGGTGTACTGTGGTGACACGTAACACTTGTAATATATAAACAAGAAGTCGATAAATGAAACAAGGCTATCGACGGCCCTCCGGAAGCCTTAATTAAAAGCTATTATCCATTGTTTGTTAAGATTTACGTGTCCTGGACAAAAGTTGCAAAAAACTTTCTAAGAGCTAGAGCTAAGAGTATAACAATTTTTTTATGTGTTCTGAAACAGTTGTTTTTCAGTTCTTCAAAAACAATCATAACTAGGATGATAACAGGTTTTTTAGGGTCAGAATCGATCATAGAGAGTCCTGTGGTGGCCCAGAGCACTTGTAAATTAAAAAATTAGGTGAAAATAAGATAACTATGCGGATGGAACCTAGTGCGGCCCTCCGGGACCTAAATCAAAGATTGTTATCAATGGCTGTTAAGACTCTTGATCGAAAAAAAAGCTGCCAAAAACTTTCCGTAGTGCCCTTATGGTTACAATATGAACACAGCCGGGTGATTTGGGGTGAAAAGGTCATAGAAGGATGATAACAAGTTTTTAGAGTGTCACAAAAATAGTTGCTTCTGTCTTTCTTCGGAAGAAAGGTCATAAAATGGATGATGACATGTTTTTAGGGATCGAGACAGTCGTAGAGAGTCCTGTGGTAGCGATAGAACGTGGTAAAAAAAATAAGGCAAAATAGACGGATCCCGATGTAGACCCTACGAGACCTTAATCAAATTATATTATCCACAGTTTTTAAGATTCTGCCAAAAACTTTTCGGGAGCCCGTATGGTTAAAATATGAACCTTGACCAAGCGATTTAGGATGAAAAGGTCATAAAGAGATAGATAACAAGTTTTAAATGGTCTCGAAATACAGGTTTCTCGTTTTTCAAAAAGGCCATAAAAGGAATAATAACAAGTTTTAGGGTCCGGAACCGATATTGGGAACTCCTGTGGTGGCTCATAGGATATATAAAACAGGGCGAAAATAAGGCGAAGCCCGATGCAGCCCCTCCAAAGGGCTTATAATCAGTGCTATTATCCAATCTATTTTTGGGATTCAGTCCTAAAAATAAAGTTCCAAAACTTTCTACGTCACCGTGCCTGATAAGTGTAATTTTTCATGTAATTTACCACCCCCTTTTTTTGGTTTATTTCGACTCTATATCCTATGCTCTTCAGAGCTATTTCAGTAATTATTTGGTTGATGAGTTTTGTTATACTGTTGTCTTTGGTGAAATTTGCAAGATTTCAGTGTTTTTGCATTGATTCCGAGGCAATTATGAGCTACAACTAGAGTATTGATAGGTATCTGGTTAGTATTAAGTATTAGGGAGCTATGATGAACCTCGAATAGCTAGAAGACGAGTTGTGTCTTGAGTTTGGCGAGAAGTCATTTCACACCAGGCAGTCGGGCGGATTTTCTCCCAAGCCAAACTGTGTCGCTTCGCGCCTGATCGGGCGCAGTGTTTGCCCGGTTGGTTAGCGGGTTCGTCCGAGAGGTCGTTTTCGTTTCTCCTCCTTCTATTTAGCTCGGGTTTTGTACCTTTTTGTATGATAGTAGCTATTGTTTTAAGCTTCACACACGTTACATTAGACTACAATTTTTTTTCCAAAGAGGGTTTCTCATTCAGTTTTCTCTCTTCACAAGTTACTTTTGTTGAACTTATCATTCATTCAATGCAACCTCAATTTCAGGTTCACTTACTTTATTTCTTTTCATTGTTTTCCTTAGTTCACTAGTACAAATTGGATTTTGTTGCGCCACATTTGCTGGCGGTTCTTTGGGATTTTTAAAGAACCGCAGCAATGATAATTATTAATATATATTAATATATATGTATTAGTTTTGCTGCGGTTTTTCTTATGTTATTGCTGCTGGGTTGAACCGCAACAAATAATCCAACCCCAAAAACCGCTAAAAATAACCTTTAGCCCAAGCCCTAATATTACCACCTATATAAAGCTACTACTT
>PYUH01000151.1:1017923-1032551 GCA_016808085.1 Suaeda aralocaspica
AAAAAAAAAAAAAAAAAAAAAAAAAGCTCCTCTCTCCAGTATCTTATGCATATCTTTGCCCACTAGTTCTTATACAGTTCAAAACGGGATGAAATCTTGACAACTCTATGCACTCTGTACTGTTTTGACCTAGTCGCTAAAATTGAGGACTTGTGTATGGTCCCAAAACCTCTTTCTACTAGCCTACCAGGCAACAAACGGACCTCCTAAATTAACAAAAGAGAGTTGATGCATGCAACTTCTTGAACAGCAGAACAAAAGAAAATCTAGAAGTTGATTCTCTTCGAAAGTGTACACTAGCATTCTCAACGTTGTCTTGCTTCTTTCACCACACCAACTCTAAAAGAGCTGAATGGAGGCTTATGAGCTTATTTAGAACAACCTTTACTATATCTACACTCATTTTCAGTTTGCCTTAAGCCCTTAGCTAGGAGAGGCCCGAAGCTAAAAATAGCAATGATTATAAAAAATTAAAGAAAAAAAAAAAACCTTCTGTTTAGAATTTTGCTGCTGTTCCTTGGTTATTTACTTCATCCACCTTTCGATGTGAAGGCAGAATTTCCGTTATCATTGCAGTTTCCAGAATTAAAAACTATACTACTAAGTATAATTGACGAAGCTGAAGAGTAAGTTGCTTCATTGGATAGTGGGTGCTATGAGAAAATTTCCATTTTTATTGATTTTTAAGGCACCTCATACAGGACATTCTTCCTCTTTTACAGTTCTACTGACATATAATCTTAGTTATCCAACAATACAAAGAGCCCGGTACATCCAAAATAATCAAAAAATTGAACACTCATCACATTAACAAAATTCTTTTCCTCGGACACCAATTTGGGAAAATGAACCCCATCCTCCATACCTGCAATTCAGTATGCTATCCTTCATAACTTCAGCTCCAATTCATGTTTACATCTCAGTTATTAGTTCTGAACCTTAAGGACAGGGAATGCAATAACATCTCGAATGCTGGCTGAATTTGTTAGTAGCATCACTAGCCTGTCAATTCCCAATCCCTGTCACATTAAACTCATCTCCATTAATTCACTCAACCATTTGTAAAATCAATGTTTAAATATCTATCTGAGTACTTTGCCATTAAGAAAAAACCTGTCTTATCATACTCGGAAGCCAGGAACAAAACTTTGGAAAGTAACGTTGTGACTCTAGAAAGTGGAGGACACAAACAGGTCGCTCAAACTGGGTTCAGTTCAGACCATTATGTCATATTCTAGTTGGGTTTAGGCTAGGTTTAATTAAGGAGAGTATATGCTCGTATAGAATTTGTCTAACCTACTTTTGATTGGATCAAGGTTGGGTTATTCAATTTTGGGTGCTGTCCGGCTCAAATACAGGTCATTACAATTGGGTCAGAATAAAATGCTAATCACAGATCTGATTCATCTGAAGTAGTCTTATTTCAGTAATAGACTTATGATGAAAATGGCTTTTCCATTTTGTAGGAGAGATGTTAAAAGGTGTTCAAGGGGCTTGAGGTGTGAGGTCCACAGCATACCCAAGGGGCAAGATTTAGGCCTTACCATGCAGTTTAACAATGATGTATGGATTGCATAACGACCTAAAAAAAACTATGCACCAAAATAGGTTTACAGACCTGAATCCCCCTCCCCACACTCTTTTTCTCTCATTGGCTAAAAAAACCTCCCTCAATTACATTAAGCAGCTTGTTGAATACTTGTATAATTGATAAATTGCAAAATTTCAACACTGGTAATTTAATCAACATCTTAAACATAATAAAGAAACTACTTTATTGATAAATTGCATAATACAATGTGACAGGGATTTATAGCATAAACGAAATAAAATGACATTAAAAAAGAACAGAGAAAACAAACCATCCCAGAAGCTGGAGGCATTCCATACTCCAACGCTGTCAGGAAATCTTCATCAAGAGTCACCTCATAAGAATCATCTTCAGTTTCCACATTCTTACGGTCTGCTTCTGATTGCTTATTGTTGTGCTGCTTCACTTGCTCTTCTAGACGAACCCTCTGAATATAATATAATATAATTAATTAATTAATTAATTAATTCATTAAAAAATAATAATAATTGCTTGATCAGCTCGAACTATCCAATAGCATACCACAGTTAAAACTTAAAAGAGACATTGTTGAAACAAATCTCAATATAAAATTATTTCCATTTTCCAGTCATATGCAACGCTGCCGCAGCTTAAACACGTGTCACAAGAGCGTCAATTTGTCATTTAGTCCCAGAATAAAATAGGCTCATTAGCAGTGGCAAACTTTATGAATCTTTTAACATAATTCTAGCATAGCACAACTATTTTTTTGGCCATCATACTAGTATGATTTGATAGTGACATTATTAGTAGGAATAACATAAATAATCCCATCTTTGGGCGATTGACCCCAAATAATCCCACCTTTTGAAAATATCAAAATAATCCAAACTTTTGCCTTCGTTCTCCCAGTGCACCCTTTACTATCTTGACTTGCTTCTCTAGGTTAGTAACAAGTTAATGAGCCTGCTACCAACCATCTACCTAACACAACCATGCTGCCATCCTTCCACTCTTGATTGCCACCAACACCACCTGCACCATCTTCCCTGAACTATCAAACACCTCCAAAGCCACAGCTGATTGCTGCCAGCCTGCCACTACCAATCCAGCACCCACGAAAAAACAAAATTAATTGAATCTTCAATTAAGGAAGATTTTCGCTCTACATCGCAAGTAATGCTAAAGCAAAACTCAATATAGTCGCCATTTTTTTTACTTAATCCAATTGAAAAAAAAAATTAGTGAATGAAGGAAATTCGATTGAACAACAATCGATTAAATAAATCAACTGTATTTGTGACATGAGTCTGTGGCGCGGTGGCGAGACCACGCGGCGGCATCTTCGATGGTTGATTACTTGTTCTGCAGCTGATACCTAGGGGTTTGCTGTTGTTGTGCTGTTTTTAGTAGTGAATTTTGGAAATTTTAAGAGTTAAGGAAGAAGATGATGTGTGAGCGACTTACAGTTTAGGGTGATTTCGCAGGTGAGTGGGGATGGTTTTGTGAGTGGTGGTATTGATGATGACGTTGGTGCTGGCTTGGGGTGGTTGCTGCTTGTGTTGTATGGGTGTGGGTGGTGGTGGTTGAGTGGTGATGAGGGAAAGAAGAAATAGAGAGAATGAAAGATGATTAAAACTTTTTTTTGGTTGGAGTTTAGACTATTATGTATGATTAATCATAAATTGATTGTAATTAGATGTGATTGGTAACCTATTTAGTCATTTGGTGCATTGTTAAAAATAGAAGTGAAAGATTGAATTATTTTGAGATTTTCCAAAGGTGGAATTATTTGGGGAGGATGTGGTGGTCATAGTGGACTCGGGAGCCACGCATAATTTCATTTCTACTACGACGGTGGAGAAGCTCGGGATCGTAGTCACCGGTGGAGGAACGTTTAGGGTTTCCTTGGGTAATGGAGAGTCCGTGCAAGGGCAACGCCAATGTGAAGGAGTGAGACTAAAGTTGGGAATAGTGATTGAAGTAAATGAGGACTTCTTACCCCTTCAACTTGGCAACTCAGATGTGATACTGGGAATACAATGGTCGGAAAAGCTCGATTCAGTGGTAACCACTGAATCGCAGGAAATGAGCTTTAGGAAGGATGGAAGAATGGTAACAATATCGAGAGACCCTTCACTCTCGCGCATCGGAGTTACACTCAAAGCAATGATTCATAATCTTCGAAAGGAACAAGGGGGCTTCTTAGTTGAGTTATGCCAAATTGAGGATCGACGAGAAAGGGCAGAACAGGGGGTAGAGACAGAGACAGCAGTACCCGTTTTCTTGGAGGGTGTAATTGCGAGGGTTTTTGCAGCACCCAACGGGCTGCCACCATGCCGTGGTCATGAACACCAAATTCTCCTCAATGAGGGCGGCAACCCCGTAAGTGTTCGACCTTATAGATACCCACAGTTTCAGAAAGATGAGATTGAAAAGCTCACAAGGTTGATGCTCGAGACTGGAAAAAAAATTCAACCGTCTACAAGCCCCTTCTTTAGTCCGATCTTGTTAGTAAAGAAGAAAGATAGGTCGTGGCGCTTTTTGTGTTGATTATAGGGCCCTTAACAAGGAAACGGTCCAAGACAAATATCCGATTCCGGTTATTGATGAGCTCCTTGATGAGTTACATGGTGCAAGAGTCTTCTCCAAGCTTGACCTTAAGGCCTGGTTATCACCAAATCCTCGTGAAGGCTAAGGACACCCACAAGATAGCTTTTAGAACACATGAAGGTCACTATGAGTTCTTGGTGATGCCGTTTGGGCTCACCAACGCACCGGCGACTTTTCAGTTCTTGTAATCTTTTGATGATATATTAGTCTATAGTGCTACTGAAGGTGAGCATGTTGAGCACCTTATGCTGGTGTTAGGAGCCTTGAAACAACAGCAATTCTACGAAAGCCTCAAGAAATGCGAATTCAGGAAAGAAAAGGTGGCCTATCTTGGTCATGTGATTTCTAGTGAAGGGGTGGCGGTTAATCAAGTGAAGGTGGCTTCTATGCTTCAATGGCCATTACCAAGAACCTTCAGAGAATTGAGAGGGTTCCTAGGCTTGACTGGTTATTATCGAAAGTTCATAGGTCACTATGCCCACATCGCACAGTGACTCACCGAACAACTAAGGAAGGATAATTTTAAATGGCGTGAGGAAGCCACCCATACCTTCCAACAACTCAAACATGCTATGACCACGGCACCGATGTTGGCCATGCCCAATTTCGATAAGCCATTTGTAGTTGAGGTCGATGCCTCTAGGTTTGGACTTGGGGCGGTGTTGATGCAAGAAGGGAGGCCCTTGGCATTCTTCACTAAAGTGCTAGGGCCCGCTGGGAAGGGAAAATCGATCTATGAAAAAGAATTGATGGCCATTTGTTTAGCGGTACAAAAGTGGCGGCATTATCTATTGGGTTGGAAATTCGTAGTGAGAAGTGAACAACAAAGTTTGAAATTCATCGTACAGCAGTGAGAGGTTGGAGTGGAGTACCAAAAATGGATGAGAAAATTTATTGGGTTTGATTTCGAGATACATTACAAACCGGGAGTGGCCATTTGAGTGGTGGATGCTCTATCTCGCAAGAGAGAAGCAACGACTCAGCTAGGGACTTTAATTACTACATGTGCATGAGATCAGGGGCAGTTGGAAGAAGCAATGGTGAGGAACGCTACCCTCCAGCAGTGGAGGCAGAAGCTGGAAGACATTGCAGGAATGTCAATTGAGCAAGGGAGATTATTGTACAAAGGGTGGTTATACCGAAGAATTCTGACTTGAGGAAAGGACTACTACAAGCTTTTCATGATTCACCGAAAGGGGGCCATGTGGGAGAAACTAAGGGCATGTTTACTTCAACTGAAAATAGCTGAACTAAATTGAACTGATTGGAGCTGAGCTGAAATTTTTTTATGAAGGATTAATGAATAGCAAAATAAGAGAAGAGCTGAGCTGAACTGAACGGATTTTAAGCTGAAGTAAACACGCCCTAAGACGTATTTGCGTTTGGCGGCGGAGTGGTTTTGGCAAGGAATGAGGCGTGATGTGTCTAATTATGTCCGGTCTTGCGTGATTTGTCAGCGCAATAAGCACTCACAACAATTGTCGGCAGAGTGTTACAACCCCTTCCAATTCCCGATGCTATTTGGGAAGACATCTCCCTCGATATTGACAAAGGGCTGCCTCGATCACGAGGGCATAGACTCGGTGTTGGTAGTGGTGGATTGGCTGTCGAAGTACGCTAACAAATTCGGGCTAAGGCACCCCTACTCAGCAGTGTCGGTGGCGGAGGTGTTTGTGAGGGAAATTGTGAGGCTTCATAAGTTTCCAGGAAGTATTGTTTCCGACCGCGACCGCGTCTTCTTGAGTGTGTTTTGGAAGGAACTGTTCAGGGCCCATGGGACCGAATTGAAAAGGAGCACCTCTTACCACCCACAAATCGACGGTCAAATGGAGGTGGTCAACAAGATGCTAGAAACATACTTGCGGTGTTTCGTGGGGGAGCAACCAAAGTCATGGGCAAAATGGCTTCCTTGGGCAGAGTACTCATATAATACTGCTGTCCATGCCTCTGCCTCAACAGGGATGTCACCATTCAAGGTGGTTTATGGAAGGGATCCGCCTACACTGTGGAAGCTTGGTCGTGGCCATACTCCGGTTGACAGCTTAGAGGAGATCCTTCAAGAGAGAGATTTTATGTTGGAGGAACTCAAACTCAACTTGGTTAGGGCACAACACATAATGAAATCCAATTCAGACAAGAAAAGGTGTGAGGAAGAGCATCAAGTGGGTGATTTTGTATTCTTAAAGTTACAGCCATATCGGCAACGCTCATTGGCAAAACGACCCTTTGAAAAGCTTGCAGCAAGGTTTTATGGACCGTTTGAAGTGGTGCAGAGGGTGGGTAAGGTGGCATACAAGTTGCAGTTACTAGAGCAGTGTAAAATACACTTGGTGTTCCACATGTCTCAATTAAAGAAAGCTGTTGGGAGTTTTTCAACTTCGGCCACCATTCCCGTTCAGATCACACCGAAGTTAGAGCTCATTGTTGAACCACAAGAGGTCTTAGCTAAGAGAGGAGGAACAGAAAACGGACCACCATTGGAGGTGTTAATTAAGTGGCAAGGGTTATCAGATTTCAAGGCGACTTGGGAGGAGGTTGATCTAATCCAAGCTCGATTCCCGACTTCCACCATGAGGACAAGATGGGTCTTTTGGGGGCGGGTATTGCAACGAACCAGTTCACTGGCCCACCCAAACCACCAATACACCACCATTACAGCAGATAGCACAAGAAGACAACACCTTACAACCCTGCAGATTAACAGACAAGCTGGCACAACAACTTCAAAAGGCTACTAGCTGTTATTTTAACTTATGTAGTGGTACCTTGCTTTTTAGGAAGACGAAAAGGATGGTACTTAAGTAGTAATTAAAGCTTAGCCATGTCAACTAGCTTCTAGAGTAGTATAAGGAGAGTAGTGAGTCAATAGAGGACATTCAGAAAATTGTATGAGAATTATTTGGGGAGTTGTGAGCTAAACTCACTAATCTATCTTGTCCTTGTATCAGCATTTAATCATTAATCAACAAAGCTTTCTTCAATTACTTAGTAACCTTCATAATTAAATATACAATTACATTCAGACACGTTGTCCGTTGCATTCCCTTTTTCCAAAATTCGAGAGAGAGAGATGATAACAAATTTTTAGATGCCGAAACAATCGCAGGAAATCCTCTAGTGGTGACACTGAGCACGTAGTAAAAAAAGTAGAGCGAAAAGAAGACGAAGTCGTTTGACGAAGGCAAAAAACAAAGGCTATAGGCAAACGTTGTTTTGGCAGAAAAGTTGATGTGGTTAGCGATGGTGAAATACTTATTAAGTTATTTTATTATTTTAATGGCAAAGTATATTGGAAAGCTAGTGAGCCTAAAATTAGATGTAAGATGTTAACTCAAATTGGGTTAACATAGGACTATAGGAGGATAAGTGTTCAAACTGCTTTGGATGTGTAAGTCTCTATTTTCAACCCAACTCAGTTATGGTTACGACTCGGGTTTTTGGACATAAAGACCTTGTTCAAAGAACGGGGAACAAGTGTGGGGACACAATATTCTTGACATATTCAATTAGTGAATACTTTATTCTAAAGAATACAAGAGAGGAATACCTTACTTTTTAAAAATATTTTTGCATATGCTGACCTTAGTTGTTCGCAATTACGCAAACCTGCTTCAAACTAACTATTTTTTCTGGTTTTTTATTAAATTCTTAGAAGAACCAAAACAGTGGACACACATCATAAAATCCTCTTTAGCTCTATACATATTAGTTTTTTCAAACTATAAATGTTACATTATATAGGGTACCCGGTTCCGGAACTTGCTACCAAACAAAGAATGCTAATGGCTAAACGTTGAGTAGATAGGCATCTATGGCATATTTAAAGGTTGTGTAACTACCTGATCCATTGGATCTGTCAACTCAGAGAATGCATTTGCTAACTCACGACCACATATGAACAGTTCAAATCTCTCAGTCAAACCTACAGAGCTGCATCAAGAACAATGAGCATAATATAAATTAGAGGAATTAGATACACTAAAGAGATAATAAACTGTAAATATGTGTCAGTGATTCAATATTAACATGCCAGCCATACATGTATTGGTTCTGCTCTTTTAACTTTTCTAAAATCTATATCAAATAAAATTAAGTTTGCACAAGGGTTAATAAAGTTAAATAAGTTGTAAATTGAGACTCTCAAAGCCCTAGTTTTTTACTTCAAAGATCTAGGGGCTACTACCACCCTTTTCGACCAATAATAAGCCTTTTCAATCAATAATAAGCCCTTCGTTTTCCCTATTGGACTAGATTTTGTTTGTTTCTCTACTTTAATATTCACAATTTTATTTTGCATTTTTTTCAAGTTTCGTGCCAAATGTTCAATTAAGGTGTGTTTTAAGAGAATATTTAGGCTCTTAAAGGCCAAATACTCAAAATTGATGTTGAAATTGACACAAACAGGTTTAAATGTCTCGGTTTTAACGCAAGAAAATGACCTAATGTGCATATTTCAATTAGTTTTTGCACAAAAAATGTTCGATTATTGTATTAGGAGTCATTTTGATCCCTAAACATTAATCAAAAAATATTTTATTAGACAAAAAGGATCACAAATACCTTACACTAAAGTTTAATTTTTGAATGTTATGAGAGATAATAATTGCAAAAGTATGATGGTACCATGTGGAATGAAAGCCTAAACAATGGTACCATGCGAAAAAATCAATTTTAAGATGGTACCATATAGAAAATCCCCTCCTTTATTACTGAATTCATGTATTATAAAATATTAAAAGAAAAAAAAACACATTAGTTCAACTCAACAAAAATAAGGTGTAATAAGGTATGACTAACTCGCAACATAAATTTAAATTAGGACTGATACAAACTAATAAGGTATGATAATTCATATAAGCTATACATAAATTGAAAAGAAAGGACCCTTTGTCACATTGTGTTCGCTCTGCTACTGAGTTTTATCTTTGAAATCGATGTAGAACACTTGCCCTAACCTTTGAAAATCCACAAATTAAAAGTTATAGAACAATGTAGTATTCTAACCTACATTCCACGAGGTAACCCAAATCTTTAGAATTCGAATACGAAGGCTTTGTTTGATATTTGTGTGTGTGTGTGTGTTCTTGTACCATTTAAGGCAGCCACAAGGTTACTAGGTCGAGATACCTCGACCTGATGACGTCGCTTTCTCGCCCCCTCGTGGGCGAGTTCCTGTCTACCTTGGGCAGTTGACCTGTGGGCTCAGATTCCACTCCACCCCATTATAGTAAAGCTGCTTGATTTTTGGCAAATATCTGTAGCGCAGCTGAACCCACAAATTGTTCAGCGAATTACAAGCTTCATTTGGACCTGTGAGCTGCTAGGTCTCCAACTTTCTATTGTTGTATTCAGGGCCATGTTTAGGCTCAAACGCTTTGCAGGCACCAACATTCCCACTGGTTGGTGCTCATTGGAAATCAAGAAGGCTGACGAAGCTGGTGAAACAGCATCTTCAATCAAAGCTGGTTGGTGCTGAAACAGCATCTTCACTCAAAGCTGGAACAAGGCCAGCTTCCTCATGTTGAGCTAACTTTAGCATTTGATCCCTGTGAGAGACAAATGTCCAAGGATCAGAGGCCAGGTTCTTCCTGGCAACAACCAGGTCAGCGATTTTGTCATTCCAAGTTTTCAAAGTATACAGCTGATTGGGAGAGGTCCAAGAAATGTCCAGAGGCTCGAAGGTAGACCGGTCCAGCTTTAAGAGTGACCAGTCAATATGGTTGACAACATAATCTGAAAAGCAAACGATTAGCAGATCAGAAAAAGAACACCGGCAAATAAGAAACATAGCACAAGTTGAGTATGCTTACCGACTGAGTACTTGTTGGAGAGATTACTAGCTGCGAGGTACAGCTCCTCTCAATGTAGGTCGAAATGAGGCAGCCAGTTCAAAGGTGCAGGTGAAGACCTGCTCTAAGCTCAAGGGTTGTCAGCAGAGGCAAGAAAGTGGCAGTAGGTTTTTTGCTCTGCTTGTGACAGAGCACTAACTTCAAGGAAGGGAGCGAAGTGAGGGTCAATGAATTGGGTCCTCACTTTGTAGACATGTTTGTGGTCCTTCTAGAGAGAGACCCTTAACCATACGAATTCCTTGGTTCAGGAACCAATTAGGTTGGGGCTTAATTTTGAGAAGACAGTAGAAATGACATGACCAGCCTCGTAGCCTTCTTGATTTCCTTCTTGACTTCCAGTGAGCACCAACCAGTGGGAATGTTGGTGCGTACAAAGCGTTTGAGCCTAAACATGGCCCTAAATACAGCAATAGAAAGTTGGAGACCTAGCAGCTCACAGGTCCAAATGAAGCTTGTAATTCGCTGAACACTTTGTGGGTTTAGCTGCACTACATATATCAGCCAAAAATCAAGCAGCTTTACTATAATGGGGTGGAGTGGGAATCTGAGCCCACAGGCCAAGGTAGACAGGAACTCGCCCGCGAGGGGGCGAGAAAACGACGTCATCATCTCGACCCAGTAACCCTGTGGCTGCCTTAAATGGTACAAGAAAGCGGCTCAGAGGTCCCAATGACAATGCATCCTTCACAAATGGTTTTCCAAGAGTGAGGTTCATGGGGCCAACGAACTCCCCATGTTTAAGAGACCTTTGGGTACACTAAACCTGATCTTTAGGGTCCACGAAAACATGCAGAGCAGGGTTAAAGCTAGGGTCCGCGTTTGCCGGTTGCGCTCTTTCTCACGTTCTAGGATAGCCGACATCAATGAAGCGTCGGGAACTGCGTCAGGCTTGTCAGAGTCGCTTAAGAGGTCATCGATGTCACTCCCATGAGGAGAGTGAGATTGTAGATAATCCTCTTCGGCGGCAGGAGATTCGATTTGTGAATTGGGATTAGCCATGGAAAATTGTAACAAGGAAAGAGGTAGGAAATGAAGTAGAAAAAAGAAGGGGCGAGAACAAGGTAAAAAGAATTCGAGCCGAGAGAATTTAAGCTTGAGAAGATGAAGTTGAGAGAAATAAAGTGGGAGGAGTAAATTAAGGAGAGAGATTGCAACTTAATGAATGCACTAAGGAGCAACGGATGCCTCATACCTCGAAAAAGTAACTACCCACTACTTCCTCGACTTTCGTGCAAACCACAACTGCCACTTCATTGCTATCATTAGCCACCCACTACTCTAGCAATTGTGGAAACCACGCAATTCGTGGGAGTTTGAAATTCAAAATTTTGAATTGCATTCAACAAAAACTATTGACATACTCCTCAAAAGAGCGGCTCCTTGCTACGAATGAGGTCACAAGCTCCTAGATCTGAATTGTTTCACATTCAAACCTGGGGGGCAAGTTGTTGGGGAGCTATGACCTAGTCATAGCACGTGACCCCAGCATAAGAAGCACGTGACCACAAAGCAGGATACCTATCAAGTCATGAGTGGTAAAAATTACTGATCAGCTCTCCAGGAAGCTGCCTGATGGACCAGCTCCCTGGTAGGTCGTTATAATCCAACTAAAGAGCTTGACCAAGTAAGGCCCACCTGAGTGGGGCCCCACCAGGTCCCTTAAAGGGGATTTCCCTCCAAAAACACCAAGGAGACTAGATCAAATATAAATAGCTTGTCAAGGCAAGAGAGAGGTAAGCATTCTAAGATACACAAATACTTTCTTGCACAATCACTCTCTCTCTCTCTCTTTCTCTCTAAACTAACTTGAGCGTCGGAGGGGCGTTCCTCGGAAACACCCCCGAGGCCTGTTTGCTATTGTGTAGGAAACACCTTCGTTGGCAGGTTCACTCAGGCGGCTCTACCTAAGCTAGTGGACATCTCCATTAGCGTAGTTTCACCAAAGCTGGAACAAGGCCAACTTCCTCACGTTGAGCACCAACATTCCAACATTCCGACTGGTCCAAATGAAGCTTGTAATTCGTTGAACACTTTGTGGGTTCAGCTACGCTACAGATATCTACCAAAAATCGAGCAGCTTTACTATAAAGTGGTGGAGTGGGAATCTGAGCTCACAGGTCAACTGCCCAAGGTAGACAGGAACTCGCCCACAAGGGGGCGAGAAAGCGACGTCATCAGGTCGAGGTACCTCACATAAATATCACATAAATCCTCAAATATCCCTTGTTAATCTCCATAAATATCAAAGGAATCACCACCATCATTACTGCTCTTCTCTTTACATCCCCACCACCGCTGCAATTGCCTTTACAACCCTACGTTTTAGTACAAAAAGAATACACCAAACCCTCACCACCACAACTGCTCCACCTCTCCATCTCTCTCTTCCACATAGATCAAATTTTGACAAGATGGTGGGTGAAATTGCTTAAGGTCAAAATACAACCCCCACCCCCCTCTAACCATATAACAAAATTTCACCCACCAACTAAAACTTTACAGGATAGATTAAGGTCAAAAATACGTTCAGTTCAATCCAGTTCACTTATTTCTAGTTATCACTTATTTTATATTTCATTTTTTATCACTTATTATATTTATAAATATATATTTGTTTTAATTTTTAAATTTCATTTTTTATCTTAGTTTTAATTTTTATGTTCTTAACAAAAAGAAAAATTTTAAACATAAAAACTAAAAAAAAAATTGAAATATAAAATAATAAAATAATAATACAAGTAAATAATAAATAATAGGAAAAATAAAGTACAAAATACAATATCATTCAAAACATAAATATATTAAGATCTTAAGTTATAAAAAATTAAAATGAGTTTAGTGTGTTTTAGTTCAGTTCAGTTCAATGCCTTTCAAGTCTGTCACAAGCAGCCCAAAAGAACAGGGCCTCGGAGAACAATACCAAAACAAATACTTAATTTCCACATCAAGTTACCTTCTGTGTGGTTTAGCTAGAGGAGATATTTCAATGGGGTAATCTAAGACAAATGTCGGTTGAAGAAGCTTTGGCTCCACAAATATCTCAAAGACCTGGTGGAACAAATAAGACAAGTTTTTAGTGGATATAAAAGTACAAGTCACTTATTTTTGAGATGATAAACAAATCAATGAAAAAAGCTATCTTAACTCTCCGGACATATTATTCCTATCTTTTTCCCTCCACAAGAATTAGAAATTCAAAGGACTAAAGAGAGAAGTGACAAACAAAAAATCAAATTCTCAACTTTCTAGGTACAATAGAGCACAAACAAATTCATGACGTCCAATATCTTAGTACTTAACATTTTGCTACTAACCCACAAATAATGAATGTCTGAGGTAAAGAGATAGACCTAACCTCGTTAAGAACATGACCAATTGACGGGCAATTATCTATAGCAAATTTGTCCTTTTCCTCAAGGCTGGTTCCAAGTGTTCTTAAAGTAACTTCCTTGGCGGCTTCAAGATTTCCATCGAACTCATTAAAGTCTATTCCAGAGGCTTCTTTAACAAGATTGTGCATTGTTTCCCTCCGCCAAGGACGCTCTAAAGATATATCAATTCCCTGAAAGGAACTTTCAGCAAGGATTAATAAAAAATTAACAGCATTTAATTTATTCCAATGGATTTCAAATTTTTCTTTCTCATTTCTAAAACCCAATGATTTAGCAACAGATAAAAAGAATTCTAAAAAAATCAGATATTAAGGAACAAGTAAAAGAAATATAAAATATAAGGGAGAGAGGATCTAAAAGGGAAAAGTTTGGAACTCAAAAGAAGGGAAGGAAACCTAGCATGAAGAATGCAAATAGAATACCAAGTGCTAGTACATGCATGTGCAGCATGAGAGAAGAGTGGTAGACAGGTAGACTGACAAAACTCCACACTCACGAGCACACATTGGGAACAAGTGCTGGTTGTGCTTCCTCGCCCCTACATGCACGAGCCATGCACCTGCCCACAACCACATGCACATTCTTGCAACCACTCAAGTTAGTCATGTATGAATGAGGAAAACGCTATATGCATGCACTTTTATCTAGATAAGAGAATGAGCTCCAATTTTAGCAACACTCCGTCTGATATCCCACAACTAGAATCCCTCTCTTACCCCAGTCAAATTCAAATTTTTAATTACTCAAAACAAGATACATACATTGTATCTCAAGTGGCAATTTGGTGTAAATATGAGTAAGTTCATGGGTAAATATTGTATTTATGGGGTTTTTAAAAAAAAAGGAAAAAAATTATACAAAAAAGATGTCATTTTAAGACAAAATTTGTTAGTCAATCTGACAAACTAGGCATCCCTCATTAAGGCATGCACATGAATGCTTAAAGGGAACAATGGAGAGAGGAGAAAATTTCACCTGATACTCTATCGTAAGTTTTCCTTGTACTGCAAGAGCACATCGAGTAACAATTTCTTCCGTCAAAGCCATCATGCTCTCATAGTCGGAATATGCTTCATACATCTGAAGATTAAAAAAGTCAATTCATTTATGTCAAAATGACAATTTTGTACCAAGTGTTAACCAAAACGTATTTAGAGCATAGCAAGAAAAAAGAAGACAAGTTGGGAAAATAGCTTAAAAAAAAAAAAAAAAAAAAAAAAAA
>PYUH01000151.1:1043621-1089418 GCA_016808085.1 Suaeda aralocaspica
ATACTAATGCATAAAAATAAATCTCGGATATTATAAAATTTCCATTCTTATTTAACGGACCTTTTATCCCAATGCCTCTTTTATTATTTTAAATAAATAAATTAAATTAAATTAAAAAAAAAAGATCTTTCAAAAAAAAAAAAAACGTAGCGCGCTTAATTTAGTCACGCTGACAGCTCAACGTGACTAAGTTAGCAGCGCTACCCTAGTAGCGTTGTAGGGTTTCCTGCGCTACTGGGCCAGCGCGATTCGGCGTACTACGCTAGCAGCCCAGCGCGATTAGGGTTCCCACGCTGTTATAAAAACCTTCATTTCCTTCATTTCTCAAAAAACTTTTTTTACTTATTCTCTCCCTCATACTTAATTAATCCGATTATTGCTTTTAAACAACCTTATCTTTTATAATAATTATTTATTATTTATTTTAAAAAAGTTGCTACAAATTTTGATAATATTGAAACAATAATTCGACTGTGCCCAAATTAACACTCGACGACTCCAATCTTCATACGGGAAGTGGTACGTTTCATGAGAGCCCTAAAAATCAAACTTGTGGATTTGTTGTTGTTGGTTTTCCGAATCTATCATTTACCGCTTTTATCATTTTGTTTTTGTTAAAGGGCTTAATTTGAATTAATTTATCACATTAAACTAAGATAATTTTTGGACAAATTGTATCATGCTAGGAACCTTGAATTAATCTTAACGACGATTTGACTAAATTATTAGGTTTTATGTGATTTCACCTTAATAATAGTAATTTTGTGTTAGGTTGTAAATTATTATTTTGTGGTTCTTTATATGATTTGTGTATAATTGAGAGAAAACTAGTAATGGCCGCCTACGGGCTAATATGACACACTCCGCCATATTAGTACCTTCACCCCCGAATCCAACCTTTGGTTCGTAAGATCATAACTTGGAGTCATCCCCATTGGATCGAAAGGGTTATTCGTGCAATTTAGATTATCGTCCCGTATTCGTGTCCCATTCGTAATTAATCTAAATATACGGTTTATGAGTTTGATTCCTAAAACTCATTGGCGACTCCTTACTAGCATCATCCGTATTCGTATATTATTATCTCACTCGAAATAAGATAATAAAAAAAAACAAAAAAAACACCAAAATAGCGTAGCGCGACAGACTTTGTCACGCTAACGTCGCAGCGTCACAAAGCTTGCCGCGCTACACCTGCAGCGTGACAAACTTTGTAGCGTTGCACAGTCAGCGTGACAAACTCTGTCACGCTACCACGCTAGCGCGACTGAAATTCTTGCGCTCCTGTTTTTTTGCAAAATACTTCTAAAAAAGTCCATTTCACCTTTCCTTAAGCCAATTTTTTAGGTCTAACTTGACCTATGGACGATTTGGGAAAGGTGACCAAAATATTTGGGACCCTAAAATCCGGGGCCCCTACAGCATCCAATCACTTTTCTAGTTTAGATTATGGATAGTTTTCAAACACTATTGTTCACGTTATTATACATACTTCATGCATGGATGGCCATGAATATTAATATAATGTGATGTGAGAGTACTAACATGTGTTTCTTTCTATACTTGGTAAGAACAATACTTTATCCAATAGTCATTCGTACTTTGCTGAAGCATTGGTTATCATCATGTCACATGCTAGTCGTGTTGGAAATTCTATACTCTTCTGGAGTACTATATAAATTTTTGGTACAAATTTATTTTACTAAACATAATCTCTTTAGGAGATCCATCAAATGCATCTCTTTCTTGAATTTGCCATCATCAATTGTTGCTCCTTTCGTTTTTCATGTATTCTTGTTTCTGAAACACTACAAAAAAAAGGGTCATTTGCGACGGAAAATTTCCGTCGCAAAAGGCGTAAATTTCGTCGCAAACGACTTTTGCAACGGAATTCCGTCGGAAATTAGTCGTCGGAATTTTGCTTGTCGCAAAAACGGGAATTAGCGACGGAATTTCCGTCGGAAACATTTTGCGACGGAATTTCGTCGAAAAAAGTTGTTTAGTTTCCGTTTGAATTTGCGACGGAATTTCCGACGGCCGGAATTCCATCGGAAATGTCAAACAGCAAAATAAAAAAAAGGTGGTGAGGCAGCAATAGCCACCCCACCACCTCAACAAACCCACGCCACCACCACGCTCAAACCACCACCCCGCCCAGACCACCACGCAACCCCACCACCACACCGAGACCACCACCACACCCCACCACCACGCCAGACCCACAAACCCAGACCTACAACCACCAAACCCCACTCACCCAAAACCACAACCACCAACCCCCACCCACCCATGACAACCGCCCCGCAAACACCCAAAAACCCTTAACATTTAACCACAACCCATAAACCACAAACCCACAAACCACCCCCACCCACCCAGAAACCGAAACCCACAAACCCAGACCCACAACCACGAAACCCCACTCACCCAAAACCACAACCATGCACCAACCCCCACCCACCCATAAACCACAAACCCACAAACCACCCCATAAACATCCAAAAATCCGCAAGATTCTACCACAAAACATAACCCCAAAACCACCATATGAACACCAAAATCAAACCCAAATAACCACAATCCACCAAAAATGAAAGAATCAAACCATAATACCATTAAAAACCAAAAGAGTCAAACCAAAATCCACAGAAACGAAGATATCGAACAAAANAAACCAAAATCCACAAAAACGAAGATATCGAACAAAAATCCACCCAAAACGAACAAAACAAACCAAAAAACCGTAAATAAAACTAAAAAGAAGAGCTTACCTTAATAAAATCAACCTTCAAAGTTTTTGTTAGGTCGAATTTGACCATAAAAATCCTAGATCTAGGGTTTGTATGGTCAAATTCGATCTAAAAAAACTAAATCTTGATAGAAAAGAGAAAGAAAAGAGAGAAAGTAAAAGAAATCAGAGAAAGAGAGGCAATGGAAAGCAAAGAAAGAAAAGAGAGAAAGTAAAAGAAAGCAGGGAAAGAAAAGAGAGAGGCGAGAAAAAAAAATGAGAAAGAGGGGGTAGTGTGGCTTTATATATAGGTAGGGTTTGTGGAATTTTTAATTATAAAAGGCATTTGCGACGGAATTTTCCGTCGCAAATTATTTCATCGCAAATTTGCGACGAAAAATTCCGTCGCAAATTGGATTTATCTACTTTTTTTTGGAATTCCGTCGGAATGGTGTAAAATCCGTCGCAAATTTCTGACGGAATAATAATCCGTTGGAAATTTGCGACGGAATAATAATCGAAATTTCCGACGGAAATTCGTTCCGTCGGAAAAAGTCCGTCGCTAATCAGCGATTTTCTTGTAGTGAAACCCGTGGGTCTTACACGCTTCAAGCGTGATCTAAGTTCATTAGAGATTGGTGTTGTCCTTTTAGGTTATCAATGCTAATTGAAGCATAAACAATTGGTAATGACGTTTATTCATATTCATCTTGAGAATGCAATCATTATGAATATTTAATTATCATGTGGTCACATTTATTAAATAAATCACTGATATTTAACTATTGCATATGCCAAACTGACCATCAAAGCTTTTTCCAATATATGTGCAAGGATAATGATATAAATACTCTCTCCTTAATTCTTGCATATGGGGGCGTCAATTATATAGTTCAACACCCTTTAAATGTCTTATAAAACTCTATCTTACATGTATTAAAAGAATTTAAATTATTCTTAGAGAACACTTATCTTTTCCTCTTGCCCAAATATATAAGCATTGAAATTTCTCAAAATTATGGGCATAATGAATACATTTTCAAATGACTTTATCACAATGTCATGATCAATATATATTTTAAATTCATAAAATTATTCCTTTCTAAAATGAATATTGTGTATTCATGTTTGCAATTCTTATACTACTTTACATGAATTCAATCACACATCAACATACAAATATACAATAAAGCTCTATAAAATTATAAAATCGTGTTAATTAGTACATTACTTGTATGACCCATTAACAACCATTAGTATATTATAAAATTGTCATTGCAAACTATATATATTCACGCAAAACAATTTCTCAAAAATCATGCTTAAACAAATAATCACATAGTTAATGAAATTAGAACATCATGTACGCACTTTCCTAGTATTTTTAATTTTTTTTGGTAGAAACGCACTCTCCTAGTATGCATATAAATCTTAGCATGATATTAATATTGATATCATGACCAATAAAATATATATATATATATATATATATATATATATATATATATATCATTTTTATTGTACATATTAGGCCACAAACTTCAATGTTTTCAAAACATGTACTCATTATATACAATACTTGGTCCTTTCTGGTAATATTAAGCTAGAAACGGAATTTCAAGTTTTTTTTTTTTTCCAATTTCAACATTATTAAAACAATAATACAAATTAGGAATTCATAGATGATTCGAAGTATAATAAACTTATAAATGTTAAATTCCGATGAACATTGAGTTCAATAATTGAACAAACAAAAGTGTAATATAGACTTGGTCTTCATAATTACAAGTATGTACATATATAACCTCCTGCCACATAATATGAATAATGCATGACTGGTGAATTTAGGAAAGCTGTGCTATCTATGACAATGTGTCTTTAGCCTAACAAACTATATCTTTGGCTTTAATAATTATATCTTAACTAAAGATTTATCTGTTATAGAAAATAGGGTTTAAGTAGTAGAGAGTATTTGTGGGACAGAATAGATCTGTATTCATATTATTAAATTATCAGGGAGCACATACATATATATATATATAGACATGGAAACAATTAGGGTTTCCTTAGAGAATTATACACCTAGTATCTAGAATATACTAGACTAATCATAGGGGTATAATGGGCATCCACTAAATACATATATTATATAACACTCCCCCTTGGATGACCATTATCGAATAGTATGCCTCGTTAAAACCTTACTAAGAAAAACCCTGTGGGAACAAAAACCTAGTGAAGGAAAAAGAGTACATCACTTTCGTAATACGCTTTATGATGTTGCCTCATTAAAAACCTCACCAGGAAAACCCAATGTGGGATAAAACCATGGTTAAGGGAAAAAGAGTGCAACACGTATTTTCTCCCCCTAATGAATGCATAACTTGAGATCTTTTAGAATAATGAACCCAACGTCTTTGGTAGTAGCTTCGCACTTGAAGTAGAATAAAATTCAACTCCTTGGTAGTTGATCCTTCCTTATTGGACTTCAATCTTCAACATGAGAATATTTCATTTCTTCATACTCTTGAAAGAATACAATGGTTGGTTATCATTACTTCTCTTGTGGTTAAATTGCCACAAATTAACGTATGCCTTCTCTGGAAGCTATTAAAGTAGCTGTGATAATTACTATTGATCATAATTTATGGAACTTGTGATATTATCAACATCATTGTCTAATCTTATGTAAATTAGTAATTACATTTAAGTAATTCTTATTGTTTATGATTCTTCTGGACCATAAAAGGATTATCCTTATAATCAAGTTCTGAAAGAACATAAGATTCTGATTACACTCAAATACTCAACTTCAGGTTGAGTGTTGTTAATTTAGTCTTAAACTCTTTCAGGCTTTTGATAATAAATCAACCGTTATCCATTGAGGTGTTCAAAATACTTCGTATAGAACTGAAACACGATATTGAATAGTGTCTTGCTACAAGTTCTTCCGAAACTTTTATGCCATAATACACACATGCTATTAAAACGCCTCCATCTGTATAATTTCATCACAAATATATCTCATTGGAGGTGTAAAATTTTTAGTGTAATCTTCATACTATTGTAAACCATCTTACAAAATGGACAAAATTTTACGTATAGATCACAATTTTTGTATAAAATTAGTACATGTAATATGATGAGATGTGAAATTTATGGACAAGATTTTGAGTCAAAAACTATACTATACGTAATATAATGAGTGATGCATCTAATCACTATTTGACACATGCAAAATATGCGTTTATCTACGACTCACGCATGCACATAATGTAAGATTAAAAAAATGCAAGACACTGTACAATGTGGATTTTCAGAAAACTATTGGCTGGACTTCTGGTCCTTGATGATCATCATTATTCACCTTTAGTTGGACTTCTAGTCCATGATAATCATTGATCATTCTCATATGTCGACATAAAAGTGGACTTTTATTTCAGATCCCTATCTCAAATCCACTACTTGCATTGCATATAATCCATCGGTTCCATCATATACCGGTATCACATTTTTCAGATATAATTGCTGCTATTTACAATGATATCTGAATACATTTTCCATTGGTACCATTAGTCAATTATAACATCTTCGTTCTTAGATCATAGGCCATCTGTTATAATTCAGATATTTATACCACTTCAGGGGCATACATTATGGCATTAACATACCATTACACTTCAATAGTGTCAACTGCACTGTCTTGCCATATATTTCATATTTATTTTGGAAACCGATCATACAACCTACACTTCAGGTGTAGTGATTCATGTATTATTGGCAAGATTTATCTCAATGTACAGGTATACATAATATGGCCAAAATGTATCTTATGTATGCTATGTAAAATGAGATACAACGAATACAAATCAAACCATAGATGTGCAACATACCTTTAAAGTATTAGACAAAAGTTGGCAATAATATCGTCAAATAGTCATTATAGGATCATCACTTTATATTTTTGTAATTTTGCCAACTATCCCAATTCTTCTCCCCTAAGTGGTAAAATTTTCAATATAGGAGCATTCATATTCTTAACCAACTTAGTTATAATTTCATGTGCAAAAATATTTCCAATCTTAATAACGATTTATTAACAAATTTCATCGTTTAAGAAGATATATCAAACAAAATATTTGTCTCTTCTGGAGAACATATTATCGATGAAAACCATCTCTTCTCTAACTTATGATGCACATCACACTTTGTTTTAAATTCTCATAAACTGTTCTCTTCTAGAGATTAATGACAATGGGGAGACAATTATTGTGCAGTTGTCGGTTATGTCTTGTTTGCTGACATCAACATCCCCAATAAAAAATGATTGTTATAATAACATAATCAATGCCTTAGCTTACGCATGTAACCACTCATGGTGATATTTTGGATGGCCAATGACTTTGATAATGAGCTTTAACTTACTTAATGTGTTAACATACAAGGTGGTTTGGTAAGCCTTTAGTTACATAATATAAACAACATATAGCTATTTTAGTGAACTTCTGGTCACTCATTGCATATCATATCCAATTTTGATCAAAAATAGATTTTCCTTTTCTTGAAATTTTTTCTTAAAATCATAACCAATATACGCTCATTTCAATGTCGTTAATATGTCTTGCCATTCAAAACATTTCACATATCTACATGAGAGAGCGTCAGCACATTATTTCATATCAAATTGAAACTTCAGGTTTCCCTTACGGGTGATTATACTTCATTAAACCCGGATGGCCTAATTGAATTATCACATCCAATCACTTTCTAAATTCTGGTCAGTTTTCAACAATAGTGATCACTTTATTATGCCTACTCCATGCTGGCCATGATGATTAATATGATGTGATTAAGAACACTATCAAGTGTTTCTTTCTAAACTTGGCAAGACTAAATCTTTATGCAACAATCATTATTCATACTCTGCTAGAGCATTGATTATTTATTATCATGATACATGTTAATTAAGTTGGACATATCATATCTCTCTAGAGTATTATCATAATCTTGGCAATATCAGTTTTACTAACAATATATTCTAATGAAAATTCATACTAATGTATTATTTTCTTTCATATTCAACCGATAATTATGTTCATAACGAAATAGTCTACCACGTTTCAGGCTTAATCTATGTTCGTGAGCAACTTGTGTTGTCCTTCTGCGCAACATTAATTTAATCAGGCACTTATGATTGATTATAAATCAATGACATTCTAAATCATCCTATCCCCTTCAGGATGGATATCATTTTCTAAGCATTAAAAGTATCTTGTTGCCATCTTTATTGAATATCACTTATATACAAATGGACCATCAGTGTATTTCATAACTCATGAATAAAATACTATCTCCCCTAAACCTTGCATTGGGGCATGAATTAGTCCAACACATTTAATCTCATATTCTTTCTTAAGCCATGAATTCTTTAGGCAATGTCATTATCTGTAAAGTAATTTTCATAAACCTCACATCTTTTTCTATTGTCCCATATATATAAATCTTTATAATGATATTCCAAAAATTATGGGCATAATGAATCATTCTTTAACCGAGTTCTCCACAATGTCATATCAATTTCTTAAACTCATACAATTATTCCTTGCTAATAAAATAAATATTATGTATCGTGTTGCAATTCTCTTAAAACTGGCATGGATTATAAACAATAAAGGAAAATCATGAAACATGATTATTATTCTTCGATTATACATTTTCTCATTTACTTATGGGAAATGAGTAAATCTAGTTATCTAATGCTCATCAATACTCATCCATGCACATATAGTTCGTATCTAGAATATATCCACCAAAAGATAATATCAATTATTCAAAATCTTTGAATATTATTTTTACATGACATTGTGCATATATGACATATTTATTTTGTGGATGATGGGATATTCAGCAAACATAGAAACTAGAAATTTCTAAGACATGAAACTATGGTCATATTATATTCTTGAGAATCCTCAAAACTTTGTAAATTTAAGGAACATTAATTTATATGTATAATTATTCTTCATAAATCTAGGAACACATTTATAAGTACTTCATGCTTAGTTGATATAATCATTATTTCTAACCTACTTCATATGGATATATTTTATTATCACCTATAGTTGAATCCAATCATGCATTAACACTTAAGCTATGTAAAGTTGTGATGATATTGGTATCAAAATAGAGCAAATACTTGTGTGAATGGCACTATGTTAAATAATGCATGTACTTGAGACAATACAATGATTAAATGGGTATATATATTTAGGATTACTACTTAATATTTTTATATTACTAGTATAGTGAATCACCTACATTTTGCTATACTTAAATAATAAATACTCTTAATAGAACATATATGTATATACACATATTATACCAATACTACAACAATTATCACAAAACTACAAAACATATAAAGCGCATGTTTATCATAAATAACTTAAACATTGCTGGCAATTGTATAAGTTAATATTACATACTTATATCACACACACAACCGCTTTTATAAAGCATTAATTTACAAGATTCTATTTAAGCATTTTGTAATTAAAGCCACTACACACTCTGAAAATTATCCAATATACATCCTTCATAGCAGTAGCATTATGATAGTAATATTGTTATTCAATCGCATAATATATTATCTATTGTGAACCTCTATATAAACAGAATCATATTACTAGCTTCACACTCAACAAATTTGAAGTTTTATAGCAATATAATATAGCAAGTATTGGATTAAAAAAAATAGTCCATCTGACATTATTATTTATTATTAATTATTATTATTATTATTATTATTATTTATTTATTATTATATTATATTATTATATAGATGAGTAGGTCAACAGTCACATTCCCTCAAGATTACTAAAATTGATGTTTCAAGATCCTAACCTATCTAAGTTAATTAAATGAGTTAATTAAAAATTAGTCTGTAGCGACACACCCATGACTATTCACATAAGAGAAACCATGAAGAAAAAAAAATTATTATTACGCTAAATAACGTTAAGTTGAAATTAATATGATGAGCATTAGCGTTGGAATAGCTAGAGAATTATTCCAACATGGGAATAGTCATCACGATCTTTGTAACGTGACTTCAGCATTAGGTTTGTATTATTATAACGTACGTTATTGTTAGTCTGTAATGACTAAAAATATTTTATGGCAATGCAAGGGCTATATCCAACTTTTGCAAGACTGATTATTGTTAACTATCAAAGGTAAAAATTGTAACATAGTAATATATATATATATATAACACACTCCTATAAATAAGATAAAGAGAGATGAATTGTATGAAAGGTTCGGTTCAACTCAATGTGGATAAAGATATATGTCTTTTCACACATAAAGCACCCAATTAAAATAATTAGTAAACCTACCAAAAACTTTATAGCAAAAAGGGATAGGATTACGGAGTATTATAAGCTAGACATAAAACCCAAGCAAAACTTGGCATAGAAAAATTAGCACATAAATTTCTAGGAATCACTGACAAGAAAAATTAAATCCCCTAAGAGGAATGTAAACGAAATTCATTAATCTCCTAAACCAGTATTGAAGCTCAAACAAGTGAAGGTTGAAACAAGCCGAGCATAAGCTACGAGTATTAATATAGTAAATTAATGAACATATGATTTTGGTGAAATTTTATCATAAAGTAGTTGCAATTTACTGACATAAATTAAAATTACTAGTAAAAGAAATGTAACTACCACAAACTTTCAACAAAATATTTGCAACCCTTTCGGTACTCTGTATCCACAAACAAAAAAAACAGAGGCTTTGAAATATTAAAATCACAAAATTCATGTTGTCATAACCAATACACCAAAGTTTACTTTCCATGAGAACATGAATAATGATAAAACTACTTAATATATCAAAATCAAAACCAGGAAAATGTGGAAATCCATGACAATTCGAAACAGATGGATAATATTCAAGAACAATGATAGATAAATGTTACAGTACTTACCTGACGATCGTGTAATATTGTTAACGTGTAATACTATTTTCAAGGACCGATGCTTAGATTGCTTTGTGATTCCATAATTTATGTGGTTCCTTGTACTTTTGCTCAATCGGTTAGAGATCGTGCTGATAACGTGTTATAGAAAATAGGGTTTAAGTAGTAGAGAGTATTTGTGGGACAGAATAGATCTGTATTCATATTATTAAATTATCAGGGAGCACATACATATATATATATATAGACATGGAAACAATTAGGGTTTCCTTAGAGAATTATACACCTAGTATCTAGAATATACTAGACTAATCATAGGGGTATAATGGGCATCCACTAAATACATATATTATATAACATCTACCAATATCAAGTAATTTATCATAACACAATTCTTAGTATAAAGCAAAACTACAGCTCATATGAATAACAAAAGTTATTAGGCCCATACACTAAGTTGGTAGGTGGAATTATTAATCAAGAGCACCAAGCTTTTGTCTAAAATAAAATTTGTGTTATAAAATAGGGTTTAGTAGAGAGTATTATTTGTGGGGAGAAGAATAGATCTGTTTTCTTATTCAGTACCAATATATATATATACAAGCATTAAGGGTTTCCTGTATAATAAACCCTAGTATCCAGAATATTCTAGATCATACCTAAGGGGTATAATGGACATCCATAAAATAATAATATTTTATAACACTCCCCCTTGGATGTCCATTATAAAGCAAATATACATCATTTTATAATGCGCATGTGCAATGCTGCCTCATTAAAAACCTTAACAGGAAAACCCAGTGGGAAAAACCATAGCTAAGGTAAAAAGAGTACTGCGCGCATTGACTCCCCCTCATGATATCATCCGTTGAGATCCTTGAGATGATGCAACCTGATTTGATGAACTAATTTCTTGAATGTAGCAGTAGGAAGTGCCTTGTTAAATAGATCTGCTAAATTTTCGCTTGAACGAATCTGTTGGACACTAATCTCACTATTCTTCTGAAGGTCATGGGTGAAGAAAAACTTTGGCAAAATATGCTTCGTCCTGTCACCTTTAATGTACCCTTCCTTGAGTTGTGCAATACAGGCTGCATTGTCTTCATATAATGTAGTCGGAGCTTGTTTTCCACATAAACGACCACAATCTTCTTGTATGTGCTGAATTAGAGACCTTAGCCATACACATTCTCGACTAGCCTCATGAATTGCTAAAATTTCTGCATGATTAGAAGAAGTAGCAGCAATGGTTTGTTTCATGGAACGCCAAGAGATTGCGGTACCACCATATGTAAATACATATCCAGTTTGTGATCGAGCAACATGAGGATCTGATAAATACCCTGCATCTGCAAAACCAACTAATTCTTCTTTGGAGGTGTTAGAAAAGAACAAACCTTTATCTTTCGTACCTTGTAGATAGCGAAATATATGCTTAACCCCATTCCAATGCCTTCGGGTAGGACATGAGCTAAACCTTGCTAATAGATTGATAGAGAATGATATGTCGGGTCTTGTGTGACTAGCAAGGTACATCAATGCTCCTATTGCACTTAGATATGTTGCACTTAGATATAGAATCTCTTCATCATTTTCCCGAGGGCGAAAAGGATCTTTATCAACATCTAGTGATCTTACAACCATTGGGCTAGTTAACGGATGTGCTTTATCCATATAAAATCTTCTGAGCACCTTCTCTGTGTATGTAGTTTGATGCACAAGGATTCCTTCTTTTAGGTGCTCAATTTGTAGCCCTAAACAAAATTTTGTCTTACCAAGATCTTTCATTTCAAACTCTTTTTTCAAGTATTCCACTGTTATTGGAATCTCTTCTGGAGTTCCAATGATATTCAAATCATCAACATAGACAGCAATAATCACAAAACCTGACCCGAATTTCTTTATGAAAATACAAGGGCTAATAGGGTCATTTCTATAATCTTCTTTCAACAAATATTCACTAAGGCGATTGTACCACATACGCCCTGATTGTTTCAATCCATAAAGGGATCTATTTAACTTAATACAATGTTGTTCTCGAGAACGCGAACCAGTTGCTTCAGGCAACTTGAAACCTTCCGGGAGTTTCATGTATATATCACTATCAAGTGGGCCGTATAAGTAAGCTGTTACAACATCCATTAGTCGTAAATCAAGTCCATGTCTTACTGCCAGACTAATTAAGAATCTGAAAGTAGTTGCATCCACCACAGGAGAATATGTCTCCTCAAAATCAATACCAGGTCTTTGTGAGAATCCTTGTGCAACTAAACGTGCTTTGTGTCTCACAATTTCACCCTTTTCATTTCTTTTCCGCACAAAGACCCATTTATATCCCACTGGTTTTACACCTTCGGGTATACGAACTACTGGCCCAAATACTTCTCTCTTTGCAAGTGATTTCAATTCTGCATCAATTGCTTCTTTCCATTTTGGCCAATCATCTCTTTTCCTACATTCTTCAATGGACTTAGGCTCATGATCCTCTTTTTCATTCATAACATCAAGTGCTACATTATATGCAAACACATCATCGACGTCGATTTCATTTCGGTTCCAAGTTATTCTAGACATGACATAATCTGTTGAGATCTCTTCATTTTCAGGTACCTGAGGTTCTTCTAGAACACTATCATTTGTCATGTCTATGGTCTCTTCTGGAGATCCTTCACTTATTGCTTCCTCAATCTGGCCATTACTTATCATTGCTCCTTTTCTTTTCCGAGGATTCTTATCTTTGGAACCTACTGGTCTACCACGCTTCAGGCGTGCCTTAGACTCATGAGATTGTCCTTCAGGGACATCAATCTTGATAGGAGCATTTACAGCTGGTATATGTGACTTAGTTACTCTATTTAGGTCAGTAAATGCGTCTGGCAATTGATTTGCTAAGCTTTGTAAATTAATTATCTTTTGGACTTCCAATTCACATTGTTTAGTGCGAGGATCAAGGTGGTTTAATGATGATTCATTCCAACTAATTTCACTTTCCAGCTGCTTGTTCTCTCCCCCTAATGCTGGGAAAACCAACTCGTTAAAGTGACAATCTGCAAAACGAGCAGTAAATAGATCACCTGTTAATGGCTCTAGGTATCTAATTATTGATGGGGATTCAAACCCGACATATATGCCCAGCCTCCTTTGAGGACCCATCTTAGAGCGTTGTGGTGGAGCAATTGGAACATACACAGCACATCCGAAAATTCTTAGATGGGAAATATCTGGTTCCTGACCACAAACCAATTGTGATGGGGAGAATTTATGTTTACTGGTTGGCCTGATGCGAATTAGTGCTGCAGCATGTAAAATAGCATGTCCCCAAGTAGAAATCGGTAGATCCGACTTCATAAGTAATGGTCTAGCAATCAACTGAAGACGTTTAATTAGTGATTCTGCAAGACCATTTTGTGTATGAACATGTGCTACAGGATGTTCAACATTTATTCCAATAGCCATACAATAATCATTAAAAGCCTTTGAAGTAAATTCACCAGCATTATCCAGACGTATATTCTTAATAGGAAAATCTGGAAATTGTGCTCGTAATCTTATCAATTGAGCAAGTAACCTCGCAAACGCCAGGTTGCGGGTTGATAGTAAGGACACATGTGACCATCTAGTCGATGCATCGATTAAAACCATAAAATATCTAAATGGTCCACATGGTGGATGTATTGGTCCACATATGTCTCCTTGTATACGTTCAAGGAAAGAAATAGATTCATAATTTATTTTCGCTGGTGATGGCCGAATGATCAACTTACCTTGGGAGCAAGCAGCACAAGAATAATCATTTTGAAGAATCTGCTGGCTCTTCAAAGAATGTCCATGTGAATTTTCAATTATTTTTCGCATCATTGATGAACCGGGATGGCCTAACCGGTCATGCCAAACTATAAAGCTATCTGTAAACTTCTGGTTTACAATAGCATATGTCTCAATAACATTAATCTTTGTGTAGTACAAGCCAGTGGAGAGTGCAGATAATCTCTCCAAAACCTGCTTAGTGCCTTGGGTTATACTCGTAATTTGAAGGAATTCATTATTTCCTTCACTTATTGTCTCAATATGGTATCCGTTTTGACGGATATCTTTAAAACTCAATAAATTTCTTTGAGACTTAGGGGAGTACAAAGCATCAACAATTTCGAATTTTGTTCCCATAGGCATCAATATAGTTGCTCTTCCGGAGCCTTCAATAATGTTTGCACTACCGGATATAGTATTCACACTTATATTATTCATCATCAATTGAGAAAAATATCTCTTATTTTTAAGTATTGTATGAGTAGTTGCACTATCAGCTAGACATATTTCTTCACCATTTATTGTTAATTGAGCTTGGAGAGCATTCATGTTCTTCAAATAAAATAATAGAAAGTAAATAACATATCCTAAAATATCCAAATATTCAAAGTAACTAAAATAAGATTAAAGTAACAAAGTCTTAAAGCACAAAACAAACTATTAAACTATCAAGTTCATGCATAAAATAACAAAGCCAAAGTAAATAACATAAATTATTCTAACTAAATTGTGAATGTAAACTACTAAATCTTTATTTGCTAATAGACATAATTATTATTGACTTAATTATTCCCTTCAGGGGTGGTGAAGAAATCTGCAACCTCCAGGTGTGTTGTATCACCATTATCAAAATCACCTTCGCCATCTTCGTATACCAAGTTAGTCTCCACTTTCTTTCCTTTCTTTTTCAGAGACTGCTGATAAAGGTCAACAAGATGCTTTGGTGTACGACATATACGAGACCAGTGGCCCTTTCCTCCACAACGGTAGCACATAGTCTCACTTTTAGCCTTCTCATGCTTTTTACTACCATCCTCATTATCCCACTTCCGGTGAGAATATGAGTTTTTGAAATGACCACCTCTACCTCTATAATATCCACGACCTCTTCTGCGGCCATGACTTCCACCACGACCTCGACCACTGCTGCTGGCAGGGCCTCTATTGTTAATTCGTATCCCATTGTGGGATGCAGCATTCACTTCAGGGAATGCAGTAGAGCCAGTTGGCCGTGATTCATGAATTTTCAATAAAAGCTCATCATTTTGTTCAGCCACTAGAAGACAAGATATCAATTCAGAATATTTTTTAAAGCCCTTTTCACGATATTGTTTACTCAATAAGAGATTATCCTTGTGAAAAGTGGTATATGTCTTTTCCAACATATCCTCATCAGTTATTTTTTCTCCACATAATTTCAGTTTAGAAGTGATTCTAAACATGGCTGAGTTATACTCACTTACTGATTTAAAATCTTGTAATCTTAAATTAAGCCATTCATAACGAGCTTGAGGGAGGATAACATTTTTCTGGTGGTCGTACCTTTCCTTTAAATTATTCCAAAGCACCATTGGGTCTTTCACAGTTAAATATTCAGTCTTAAGGGCCTCATGAAGGTGATGGCGAAGGAATATCATAGCTTTAGCTTTGTCTTGACTGTTTTCTTGATTTCCTGTTTTGATAGTTTTTCCAAGACCTTTTGCATCTAGATGAATTTCAGCATCCAATACCCAAGACAAATAATTCTTTCCAGTAATATCAAGTGCCGCAAATTCAAGCTTCGCTAAGTTTGACATGATACACTATACAAAATTATATTAAATATTAGGGCCTAACATGTAACATGTACAATATATAATTGAGACTGAGCAATACAATACTGTATATAACATTTGCACGTAAAACTAATATAATATGTGACTATGGCGAAAAGAAAATTGGAATAAATCACAATAGTCATTGAATTTATCATATCACTAACACAAAAAAAAATAAATTAAATTATACCAGTCTTTTACAAGATGAAATAACAGTCAACCATTTTATTTATTTATTTATTTATTTATTTATCTATCTATCTATTTATTATTATTATTATTATTATTTATTTATTATTATAATTATTTTTTTTTAATATGTGCATATCAATTATATTCCAAGCTAAAAAAATCCATCCATTTTAAATACATGTAGCCCCACATAAAAAAATTACTCTAATATATTTATATATATATATATATATATATATATATATATATATTATTATGATGATGCAAAAAGGATAAATAGGTGCACGAGGCTTTTGCCAAAGCCGAGGTTCAAGAGAGCCAACAAAAACAAGCAGCAAAACCACTCCGATTAACTTGAATTGACATTAAAGAACCACTCCAATTAGAGGGCAACACCCTCATATACATTGAAAATCACATAGTGCATAGGTTTATTTGATACACAGATGCATCCAAGAATAAGAAATTAGTAAAACCTAACACCGTAATTGCAAATTTTTTTTTTTTTTACACCCAGAAATTCATTTTTATTTATTCTTTAGATTTATATTAAACCCTAAAGAGTAAATTTTGTAAAAAGAAATCAATAAAATGGGTGGTGGAAGAAGAAAACCAATTCAAAAATCAAAATCTCGAAAACAAAATCAACAATCAACAATCACTGTTTATTGAAGGTGGTATTTTAGGTGGCTTTGCTTCTCCTCTTTCTTCTACTTCCTGTAAAGGTATTGCCCTTTTTTTTTTTTAATTATTATTTGGGATAATTTTGAATTGAATGATGAATGCAGCAAAATTAGAATAAACTAAGCAATTGATCCTCATATACGCCTCCAAAAAAAAAAAAAAAACTTTTTTTTTCATGAAATAAACTTTTCTTTAATGGTTTAAACTAAACAACAAATAGAACTAAGGAAGCGACAACGGAAACAAGAAACCATTATAAAGTGAGGATTATCTTTCGTAAAGACCAAATTCAACACACAAGATTATGGAGTATAAATTCAATAAACAATAGTATAACATACCTCGGTAGAAGTTGTTAATTTAATTGATTTAGTATAACAATCGAGCTGATAACGTGTTATAAAATAGGGTTTAGTAGAGAGTATTATTTGTGGGGAGAAGAATAGATCTGTTTTCTTATTCAGTACCAATATATATATATATACAAGCATTAAGGGTTTCCTGTATAATAAACCCTAGTATCCAGAATATTCTAGATCATACCTAAGGGGTATATTGGACATCCATAAAATAATAATATTTTATAACAATTTGATTAAATAACAGGCTTTTAATTACTCATATATATCAAGTAAAACTAATACTGCAAGATCAAGTTAGATGTAATGTTGCTACAGAGGATATAAGGGGAGATCTTAAAACTATGCCCATAGACCATAATAAATTAACAACACCCAGTCACAATCATGGGTAATCTAATTATTTGATACGAACTCTCAAATTTATAGGTTTATCAAATAGATTTGTCAAACTTTAACTTATTATTGTGGTATTAATATCTACTCTATAATATACAATTCTAGGACAATCTAAGTGGTTTGGTTTCTTCATATATGAGTTGTGTAGAGATTATGGAGTTCCGGATTTTTATTTTATTTTTTTTGTTTCTACAAACCTATTGTTAAACCATATGATACAATATAATGATATAGTTTCGGTGTTTTGGAACCATTCACAGCACCTTTTAATTAGGGAACATGATTCCTACTATAATTTTGGATGCTCTTCAGCAACACTTATTAGCCTTAGGGGTGTTAATGAGACGAGACAGCTCGTGAGTTACTCGTGAGCTACTCGGTCAAAGCTCGGTCAACACTCGGCTCGAATGAGCTCGGCTCGAGTTCGAGCTCGACTCGGGGTTCTAACGAGTCGAGTCGAGCAAGCCTCTACTCGACTCGAAAAGGTCGTGAGTGGCTCGATATATAATTATATATAAGTAATGTTTTTTAGTGTATCCCAAAAAAAATTTAAAAATTATTTACTTAATGGCTTAAGTTCTTATGTGTTGATTTAGCCGTTCATTTATTTCCATCTCAACCGTCAAAATTCAAGTTAATAAATAAAACTTAAAAAATAAAAAATTGTTTATTTATTTAAACAATAAAAAATTGTTCTAAATTTCTTAAAATTGTAAAATATTTATTTAGCACATAACTACATAAATTCGGAAGTTATTAAGATAATTATGTAATCTTCTATTTCCATTAGTTACTTTTAAAGACAATTGTGATAAATTTATTTTCAGGTTACTCATTATTATGAATTTGAGCTTCTTTCAATTCGAGCTCGAGCTCGAGCTCGAGCTGAGCTCACCTTGCGTCTTACCGAGTCGAGTTCGAGCTCCATTTTAAAAGCTCGCGAGCTTTCGAGCTCGAGTCAAGCTAGAGTTTTAAGTTTCGAGTTCGAGTCGAGCTCAATGATACTCGAGCTCGACTCGCATCATTAACACCCCTATTTAGCCTAGATTAAAAAGTTGGTTTGGTCGAACTTTTGCCTCTAGACTAAATCATGCTTAATTGTTCTAGATAGAAAAAGTTATGTTGCCTACAGATTACAACAAATATAGTTAAATTATCATAAACCATCATGATTTCATCATAGCACATTGTCAATTTAATGATTAATTTTCCTCACAATCAACCAAGGGATGCATATACTAAATCAAAGAGATCATCTTTTAATGTAATTTTGTTCATCTAAACTAGAATCAAAACTAATTACATTAATAGATCAATAAATCATATACGTACCTATGATTGGGAGAATATGCGAATCAATCCATTCAACCTAATAACTCTCAAATAAAGAATCGTGCTGATAACGTATTATAAAATTGAGAGAAGGGGATAAAAGATGTAGTAAAGTTCATATCAATTCCTCCTTTTTTCAATAGGTAACTACCATTATATACATGTATTACATGACTAGTAACTTCCCAAAGATTTTGAAAGCTTTCATTAAGTAAGGAGTTACAACTTAATGAGGTATATAATTACAAAGTAATGGTAAAGAATAAAAAGAGTTACAAAGAAACTCTTGGGATTATGGATATCCACCATAATTATTACATAACACTTTTCATAATTGTCCAGGTACGTACATTTTAAACAATTTATAATTATAATTATAGTTTTTCATGTTTTAAACAATTATAATTAATGAGGTATAATTTTAAACAATCTAATCTTTTAGATGTAGCTCTTTTTGCATGTTTTGTAGCAAAATCATCAATAACATTCTCTATGTTGACTTCATCTAAAAGATTAAATTCAATTGTCATCAAAGCAAGTCCATTTAACCTTTCATGTGACATAGTTGTCCTTAAGTATGACTTCAACAGCTTCAGCTTTGAAAAACTCCGCTCTACAGAAGCAACAGTTACATGTATTGTTAATAATATCCTTTACACAGTCAAAACATTTGGGAAGCAATTAAAATGTTGTAAACAATTTAAGAGGTTGATTGCTCCCATTTTAATTTTGGGTATAAGCTCTCTAAATAACTTTAACTCAACAAATAAATCTTCCCCATTCACATCAGAAACTTCGCCTATCTTAAGAGCACTTTCAAACTGATAACAACAAGATTAAGTTTAACATCATCCATCGATTGCAATTTATGAGAACTTCACAAAAAGCCAAAGATATTCTCATATGATTCATATTGTTCAAACCTCTTTTCCAATGATGCAATACTTTGATCCACAATGTATATAAAAAATTGTATTCTAAATGATTCCTCAGGAGATAACAATGTTTCATCACCATCAATTTCATCAAATTGTCTTTTTCTACGAACTATACGCCTCTGAGGAAACACAGGGTTAATCCCAATTTCAAAAGCTAAATTTTTTCGCAATTTCCATGGAATTTGAAAAGCCATTTTCTCGATAGTTTTTGAAAAAAGAAATTAACCCCTTTATCTTACTAATGGCAGTATTAATCTGATATACATGTTTTATATAGTGTTTCTCCCTCATTTTCGGGTGATTTCTATGCTAAATAGTTGAGTTTGTGGCTTTATTTTGATTAAATATTGTTCCTTGGTGTTAATTTATGATTTGGATGAGTTTTAGCGGTTTTAGTTGATTTCTAGAGGTTTTATTGTTAATAATATGCTTCGTTGGTTATTACAAGTGGTTTTCGGTTTGTTTTATGTGTTATAGGAGTGTAATAGGGAGTTATGAAGTCACTACGAGCTAAAACGATTCAAAATGGGCTTGCCTCGGGAAGTGTGTCAAGGTACGAGGAGCTACGAATGAGATTAGAAGGAATTGAGCGAAGAGTTTAGAAGATCGTCAAAAAAGTCGTTTAGAAGGGTCCGTGCGGGCGCAGGCCTTAAACCTCATTTATTCTATGTGCCCTCGGAATAAAATAGGCCCTTAAGAATCCGCAAATGAGAGGACTTGCGGGTGTAGGGCTTTAAGCCCGTTTGACTGCTGTGGGCGCAAGTGGCTTCGTTTGCAGGCTGCGTGTTATTTTCTTCGCATTTTTCTGTGGGCTTTATTGTTTCGAAGCCCAAAGTTCTGTAAATAGGTCATATTGTTGGTGGACGACCTCACCTAGTTTTGTAGCAATTTTTATACTTAGAAATCCTAGTTGCTCTTTCTCTCTCTAGAATTAGTTTTGTTATCAACAATTTAATTCAATTCAATTCAAGTTCTTCTTTGGTAATTTCTTCCCTTTTCTCTTTTAATTTCTTTTAGTTTTATAATTTTGTTTATTTCTTTTCTTAGTTTAGTTTTGTTAATTTAGTTAATTAGGTTTAATTCACAGTAATTAGTTTTTTTAGATTTAATTCTTATTAATTAATTTATGTTTATGATTATGTTTATTAAATTAGTTTTTGTTCTTGTTTTCATAATAGGTAGTCTATTTTTCTAGGGCTAGGGGATTTATGAACATGTTACGAATTAATTTTATGTTCGTTAATTAATTATTAATTATTAATTGAATTCCTATTATTGACTACTATTGATTTCAATTAAGTTGTGGCCAGATTTAGTTGTGAGTTAGATAATTGTCGAAATCGAGGCCAAGAGGTAAGATTACCACAATAAGACCACTGAATAATAGCCAAAACGAATTCATGCGAGCGAGAGCTGGTAAAAGAGTTTTGAGGGAGTCTAAGTTCGAGAGAATTAGTGAGCCCTAGTTCAATGAAAGTTAATGAATTGTTTAACGAATGTTTTATGAGTTTGTTGATTGTTCATAGTGAACCGACCGCCCTAGGTCTCCATTATCAGAGTTTAAAACGTAATTTCCCGCTATTTCTCTAGTTTTAATTTCCGTTGTTTTTCTAGTTTTTAGTAATTTAGTCAAAATTCAACCAAGGCTTCTTATACGGTTTAGACTTTTTAGAACTATTAGAATTTAATCGCTTCCCTGTAGATTTGGTCTCTACTTCCCTAGCTAAATTAGTTGGTGTTGTTCGGTTATTTTTTAGAAGTGTGCGATAGTCTGTATCACAATCTACATGTCTTGTGATTGTAAAAGCTTGCTAACAAAGTTTACAACACATAGAATGTCATACCATATTATTGTAGCAAACAAAAATTCAAAAGAACCAAGCTCATTATTTGCTAAGAATCTGGCTTCACTTGAAAGTTTATGGTCATTATCTACTTCGCCTACTTCAACAACTTCAAATAATGCTTCACGTATTTCAACAATTTGAAATCTAATTGCTTTAAGACTTTCAACACGACTTTCCCATCGATTTGCTGATAATGATTTAAGAGTTAAACCTTTATTTACATTTTTTTTTAATATATGACATCTCTTTGTAGAATTAGCAAATAGACTATTCCGAAGAAGTCTCTTGCTTTAGGTGAAGCATTTGCAATGTCACAAAAAAACTAAATTAAGACTATGACAACCACATGGAGAGTAGAAAGCTCTAGGATTTAAATCCAACAATCTCTTTTGCACACCTTGATGTTTACCTTTCATGTTTGAGCCACTATCATACCCTTGTCCCCTAATATTATCTATGTCAAGACCATGAGCTATCAACACATCTTCTAACACTTTAAACAATCCAAAACCAGTAGTATCATTAACTTGTAAGAACTCAACAAAAAACTCTTTAACTTTATAAGAATTTGAACTTACATCAATACACCTTAAAATTAAAAGTTATTTGTCCCCTATGACTAGCATCAGGTGTACGATCCAACATCACAGATAAATATTTTGCTTCTTTTTTTTTTCCATAATAGCATTTCTGATTTTAGAAGCAAATAAGAGTATCAACTCATTTTGAATATCATGGCTAAGATAATGATTGTGAATCTTTATGTGATTGATACGATGAACATGCTTAATAATTATAAGATCAAATTCAGCCAACATTTCAGTCAAACCTAAAAAATTCCCATTGCTACTTTGATATAACTAACCTCTCAATTTTTCCAAGAAATAAAAGGTTATTTTTACCAAGATACTTCACAATAGCAATAATTCTAATAATGACATTTTTCCAATACTCCTTTTCTTTCCCGAATCGCTCTTGGGCAACTTTGTCTATTGTTTCATTATTTTTCAATCTATGTCTTAATTCATAACTATATAACTGATATTTGGGGCCTCTGAAATTTGGGGGCCCTGTTCTGTCGACCACCTTGCACCGACCCATGACCGCCCCTGCCAACAAGAATCAAACAAGATCCATATTAACTATTAAAAAATGTATTTTTTTTAACGAGTATTTATTTTTACGACTTCAAATCACAACATAGCAATAACTATGTGTTATGTAGTATTTATGACTTGAAATCTATTTCGTTTTTATAACATGTTTTATTTTATGGAATTTTTCCTAAAAACACATTTTTTTTATAACAACTATTTAAGTTATTCTTGAATAATATGTTAAGGTTTTATTATGGTTTCTTTATGATATAAAAGGGCCATTTAGTTGATCAATTCTATCATACCTAAACTCCATTTAAGACTCTCTTGTATATTCTCTCGTAATTTTCTCCATTATGATGAAGAAATTCTTATAATTCTCGCCAACGGATATAGATTTAATTTGACCGAACCATGTAGATCCTTGTGTTTTATGTTTGTTTTCCCTTATTTTTCTCATTTTCATTATTTCATTGGTTTATTCTGCATTAATTAAACACAATTATTACACTCTAATTTTTTTTAAATGGATTCTAATTAATATCTAATATGAATGCTTTATATAAAGGAAGGATTTTCAATTGTAAAATATACTCTAACCGGAATACCGAATACGTGACTATAATACCCCTTGTAATTGCTTTAAAAGGATTATATATTTACAAACAAGATGCATCTTTTTTTTAGAAAGTCCATTTTTTAAGAAATTCCATGTCTTATATATTTACAAAAAAAACTTTTTACACCATTCAAGTCTCTATGGCATCAACGGTCCTCAATACCTTCATTCCTAATATTTTGTTTGAAACGATCTCTAAATCTCATGCACGCAAGTATCTTGTTAGTCATACCCCATATTAGAGATAGACCCGAAATTGGTTCACGTGGATACTAGAGGGCCCACGTACTACCCACTGCACATTTTAGAAAAAACCCAAATGGAAAGGACCATGGATCCATGAAATGTATTAGGCTTCAAGAATTTCATGAAGGGGTGCAATAACAACTACAAAGGTGTGGAAAGAGGCGAAGATCTAATAACTTAACTTTGTTTGGAAGCCCTACGTCATATCATCATATAATATATTAAAAAACATTTTGAACAATGTACACGTGTTACGTAAGCCCTTTATTTTCACCCGCATTACACCATGTGTAAAAATATAATAATGTTAACAAGGTTGAACCCATAAGCTCTCTTATATAATCTAAGTCAATTACCGACTCGCCCAAATGGTTTTAATGTCTTATATATACATTATTTCTAATATATATTGTTCTCAAATAATGCTTTAGCTATTTCCCTCATCATTTAAAAAGACATTTGAGACAAAGCCTCCTTAATTATCACCAAAATTGTGCCACGTATACTACTATACTAGGTACTTAAATAATACCCAACAATTGCAACATGTACGTAAAACATATAAGTTATATCCGACCATTCAACCAAAACTATAATTGTAACAAAAATCGAATCTAAGACCTCTGTATGAAAATTCAATACAATTACCAACTCAATCAAATATTTTTGGTGATCTTTCCATAATTTTTAAAATATATTGATTTAATTTTAAACTTAAAATAATAACATCAAATTACTAACAAAGTCAATTAAAAATCAAATGTGACATACTAAAATAGCACCTTAATTGTCTTTATCATTATTACACGTATATTGGACCTATTGCCGGGGGCATTGCACGGGTGGAAAAACTAGTTTGCCTGTAAATAGAGGAGCATTATTATCATGAAAAGGTACGCAAACACTCGCAACAATACACATACCACCTGACTTGACACATTCACTTTAAGTAATTTAATTTAGGCATCAGGTAAGTGTTCCTCGGACAATTCCCCGAGGCCAGTGATCCTTGCTCCATTATGCAAGTTACGACGCTAGCCAAAGATTCTAGCTCAAGCCCACCATAGTTTCACACATAAACACTCCATATTGATGGTTGGTCAACTTATGGACTTGGCTTGTTTGACAATGCAAGTCTGTAAGGGGCATTTTAGCTTTCTCAAGAGACTGTTTTAATTATAGAATTTTCTAAACATAGACTTTGAGAAGATGAAGATAATAATTCAAAATGGACATGAACATCTTGAAGTCGAACGTTGTCCCATTTACGAAAAATAAATATGCTATGACCCTTTGGTACATAGCATGCAAATCGATTTTTCTTGATTGTCGGTACAAATGCTTTGGATTGATCCTATTCGAAAGACAAAGAGTTTTTGACATGTTCAGAGAGGTTGTGAAAGGTTGGTGCTAATGAAATTTTTTTTCAACATTGAATTTTGAATAATTTTTCAAAAGTTTCTCCTTTTGGGATTTATGTATGATTTAATACACTGAATATTATATTGTCAATAACATCAAGTGACACATGATTTAAACACTAGTGTATTTTTTACAAAAAAATTAATTAGAGCTTAGTATTGAAAAATAAATAGTAATTAATGCAGTTTTTGGAAGGAAAAGAATCAAAGGAGAAGTTGACACGTGGTATAACTTAAATTGTTTTAGTACAAAGTTATAGATTATAGATACTTATATAGGACTAAAATGAAATTTCGAGATCTTTTCTTCTCTCTCTTTCTCTAAAACCCTAGTTTTTCAGATCTAGGGGCTATCACCAGCCTTTTTGGCCGATGGTAAGCCCTTATTTTCCCTCTTTGCACTAGTTTTTTTTGTTTATGTCAATAATAAATCTCCACTCTTTCCCTACTAGGGAGTTTTACTACCCATATATTGGGTTTTATCTCTCTCCTTGTGAGAGGGTTTAGGGTTTTATTTTTAACGGAAGATTTAATTTGTTAATGAAGATTTGTATGGGGTTGCAACAGATGTTGATTCTACCACTACAATCAATCGGGTCAATTTTTGCTCAGTTTCAAAATTACAACATATCGAAAATCTCCCTCGCTGAAGGCTGCATAGAACAACGATGTGGAAGAGGGTATTCATCATTGTCAGATCTTATATACAACAATCGTAGTTTTGTTTAATTTGAATATTATTCGATTAAGATTGATTTGTATTTGTTAGTTTTGATCTCTAGATGTCGTATAACTCTTTATTAATGAATTAATATTTATTTTTAAAAAAAATTATAGATTATAGATAGATTATAGATTATACCCACTAGATAATTATAAATTATAGATAGATTGGTAAATACTATCCCTAAATAGTAAAAAGGGGTGTAAATTAGTGAGGTTGCTTAGTGTTTAGAGGGAGAATAGTAGAATCCAAGGGGGAATAGAAAAAGGACAAACTAAATTGGTGGAGTGTAGTTAGCGTAACACTCCCTCCATTCTCATTTGTTTAATGCATTTTTATTTACATATATGATAATGCAATGCAAGTGTTTGACCTTATTGAGTATATGTAAAAATTATATGGAGTAATAATTGGATGTTAATAACATAAATCAAACAATACCTCAAGTAACTATATTATGTTTTACATATTGAAAATAATTTAAAAGATTCTATCTTATAAATAGTGTCAAAATTCCAAAAGTAATATTTAGAAACACAAAAAATAATATTATTTTATATTACTAAAAAAAAAAAAGAAAAGAAAAGACAATGGTAAAATGGATTATTGTGGAAAGCAGTGTAAGATCCCCCACCTCCACTCTCTCATTGTCACACAGTCACACGCACATACAGTCTCATTGCTTTCTCTCTCCTGAAAAAAAAAAAAAACCCAGAAATTACAGAGTGAGGGAAGAAGAAGAGGAAGAGAAAGACACGGAATCAAAAGTAGAGGAGAAAAAAGAGATAGGAGGTGGAGGAGAGGGAGTTGGGGGGGGGGGGGGGGGGGGNATATCCAACCAAAACATCTTTGGAGATAGATGTACATTTTGAAATCTAAAAGACAAAGGAAAGCAAAACCGTGGATTGTAATAAAAATTTCAATGTGCAGCACCAGTAACAGCAACAGGAGCAGGAACTGGTGGTAGAGTAAGTAATAGATCTCCGTGTGTTGTTGTCAAATAATCAGGAAGTGGAAGAATGGGAATGAGTATGAGTATGAAGTTGTTTGGAGTTGCGTTTCTTTGGGTTTTTATCTCTTTACCTGTCGCCTCACCGTCTACACTGTTTTCTACCTCTCGTCAGAAGCTTCAGCTTCGCAAGCATTTGAATCGTCTCAACAAACCTTCTCTCAAAACCATTCAGGTACCCACTAATATTCTTCTTCACCATACTTTACTTTACTATAGTTGAACTTATTGGATTATGTTATTCAGATTCTTCTCCTTTTTCCCCCTTTTTCTTTCTTTCTTTCTTTGTTTTTTTTTTACCTTTTTACAAAAAAAATAAAACCCCCCAAAAATCATACGCCTTTCTTGTCTTTTTTTTTTTTTCTTCAATTATCACCCAACTAATTACTAAATATTTTGAATTTTTGTTCTCTGGAGAATGGGGGTGCTTTTTTGTTAATAACATTCATGTGTGTGTTGGGTTGAAATTTTGTTAATTAAAATGAGTAAGAATTTGATTGCAGAGCCCAGATGGTGATATTATTGACTGTGTTCACATTAATCATCAACCAGCTTTTGATCATCCTTTCCTCAAGAACCATACTGTTCTGGTACGCCCACTACAATTATTATTATTATTATTATTATTATTATTATTTATTCATTATCCTTAATGTATGTGTATTATTATATATATATAATTTATTTTTATAGATGAGGCCAAATTACCACCCAGAAGGGCTTTTTGATGACACCAAAGTGAAGGTTAATGGAAATGGAGAACCAAATGTGGCAAGTAACCCCATTAAGCAGTTGTGGCATGTGAATGGTAGATGTCCTCAAGGTACCATCCCCATTAGAAGAACCAAGGAGAATGATGTGCTCAGGGCTAGTTCCGTTAAGAGGTACGGTAAAAAGCACCGCAATGCCCCCAAGCCTAGGTCTCCAGATCCTGACCTTGTCAATGAAAGCGGCCATCAGCATGCTATTGCCTATGTTGAAGGAGGCAAGTATTATGGAGCTAAGGCTACCATTAACGTCTGGGAACCTAAAATTCAGCAGCCCAACGAGTTCAGCTTGTCTCAAATCTGGATTTTGGGTGGTTCCTTTGGTCAAGACCTTAATAGTATTGAGGCTGGTTGGCAGGTACTATCACTCATATTACCATTTGTAGGTATCAACTGCTTACGTTTGTTTGTTTATTTATTCGGCTGCATATATTACAGGTGAGCCCAGATCTTTATGGGGATAACAACACCAGACTCTTCACCTACTGGACTGTAAGATTGCTGAATTGTATACTAATTAAAACTAATTGCCTCCGGGCTCTAGTTGTTGTGAAATCTTAATGGAGTACTCGTACTCACTAACCTTAGTTGTGAATGTTAAACTTTGTTTGTTTAATTCCAGAGTGACGCTTATCAAGCCACGGGTTGCTACAATCTCTTATGCTCAGGATTCATACAAATCAACAGCGAGATAGCAATGGGAGCTAGCATCTCCCCTGTCTCTGGCTTTCGCAGTTCTCAATATGATATTAGTATCCTTGTCTGGAAGGTAGATTCCAATATCTCCACTCAATCATACGCTGCTCCCTCCCTCCCTCCTCTAGTCCTCTCTTCCCCATTTGATGCATTATCATTATTATTATTAATATTATTATTATTATTATTTTTTTTTTTTAATTATTTCCACCCATACATTTACATGGTTGCAATAATCTAGCATGTAGTATATAAAATTTAAAGAAATAGTGGGTTTTGCTGTCAAAAGTATGCATTTCCAATGGCTTTACGATTATCTATAAAGAATTATTCTCTTACAATGTTCCCTTTAATTAAAATATGGAAGGAAAAAAAGAGTGTGTTTCCTGAAATATTAGATCAAAATGGGTCACTTGTACATGTAAAATTAGAATAATACTCCAGGTAGGGGTAGAGAATGATAAGTGACAAAACGGATCAGATGCTAAGGAGTAAGGATTAGTAGTTAATACAGTAAAATTGGAGCGAGACATATTTATTTGAAATGGTCTTGTCTATTAAAAATTGGGGTCAATATACTCTCTTATAAAAACTTTTTAGGACCCTCACCACCACTCCTAATTGCGCTCTCTCCCTCCCTCCCTCCCATGTCAATCAATAATTAGGACAATGAAAACCCATTCATATTAGCCTTTTGATCGATAAATAAGGACAAAAGATAATCACATGTAGTGTTAACTGTGAATAAAGGGAATTGAAACAATCCAAATTCTTTTGACTTGTATATATTTGAAGTAAGTGGTGGGTCTGAATGAATGATGATGAGGTAGTTGGTTGGTTGGGATGCTCAGCAAAATTACCACCTCATATTGTGTTTGGCTTTCCTTATGTTGATGATCATTACTGACTTTTGATTTGACTAATCTTTGAAATTAAACCTTTGGAAGTGAATAGTATGATATACATTTTTATTTATCAATATTAGTGTTTTTTGTACTCGTACATAGTTGCAGCAATGTTGTTATCATCTATATATAGAATTTGTGGTAAAGTGAAATTGGAATGTAATGGGTGTAGGATCCAAAGGAAGGGAACTGGTGGATGCAATTCGGGAATGACTATGTGCTGGGGTACTGGCCATCATTCTTGTTCTCGTATTTGACAGACAGTGCATCAATGATAGAATGGGGAGGGGAGGTGGTAAACTCAGAACCAGATGGACAGCATACGTCTACTCAAATGGGGAGTGGTCGTTTCCCAGAGGAAGGCTTTGGCAAGGCAAGTTACTTCAGAAATATTCAAGTGGTTGACGAGACTAACAATCTTAAGGCTCCAAAAGATATTGGGACGTTCACCGAACAGTCCAACTGTTATGATGTTCAAACTGGCAATAATGGTGACTGGGGTCATTTCTTTTATTATGGAGGCCCAGGCAGAAATCCTAATTGCCCTTAGCGTTTTTATAATACTGCAAACTGTAGTATTATATTAACCTTTTAAAAGAAAAAGAAAAAAAAATTAATCAATTTCTTTATATAAAAAAAATTTAATATATGATGGCAGAGGCACCCCCAAAGGGGATGGTCATTGGCCTCTTCTCTCTTCATGTATGTTGGGTCATCTGTAATCTGTAACATTCAATGTAGGTGTTTAAAGTTTGAACGCTGTTAGTTCTTTGTCCAAATTGTGATCCCTGGATAATTTGTTGGGTGGTCAATGTATACAGTTTAATTTGAATGTGTAGTAAGGCAGTGCAAACTGCAAAGTAGATCAAGTTAGGCTTCTGCTGGCAGTAAGGGGTTTTGTGATACCGATCTGTTTGTGGTATATTCACTAGAATTGGTTTTGATGTTTAATTTGCGGGAAGGATGCAGCTAGATTTTTTTTTTTTCCTCTACGGAATACTATACTCAAAATGTAGGTCTGGCTTTCGATGCTAATTCATCATAATTTGTACGGAGTAATCATCTCAAAATAGTGTTAGCTTTCCAGATTTTTCCCCGGCTTTCTACCTCCATCTCCATCCAGCTCTGTTGGGACGTCGTTTGTGTGGTTGTTCTGTTTGATTTAATTATTGGATTAATTAGTAGTGACTAGATTGTCAACTCCTTTTTTTTAAAATTCATTATTATGTTTTTGTTGATTAATATTTCTTTTCTTTTTGAACTACAGTAGCCTCTTTCTTTTGGGGGTTGGAGAAAATGCTGCCCATTTGTCAATAAAGTTCACTTTATATGTTGTAAAAACGAGGTTTTTTTCAAAAAATAAATAAATAGAAAACATGTCGAGATGGAAACAAACACTCCGGTAGTCCAGTTAGATTTTTTTAAGATTTCATTCAAAATGTTCGTTGATGAGTGAGGAGTGAGTAAGCAGACGACCCGTCAAACAATTAATAATTTAATAAAGTTAAACAGTTACGTATAAAAAAAAAAAAGAAGAAGGTGAGTAGGGAACGGAAGGAAAGAAATGCATGTGAATGGATGACAATACTTTCCAGTAGACAGTCACATTGGGCCTACCGTCGTTATGTTTTGCGAAGAATCCAAACACTCCTCTCCTCCCAAGGCCTTTTAATTTTTTCTCTACTCCCTTGTAATTTTCCGCAAATCCTTAGTAAATTTCAAATTTTGCACCTCAACTCCTCAACGTGTCTAACCGTGTACTATTAGGGTTGCATAGTAAACTAATCCGAATGTAGGATTTGTCAATAAAATTATTGAGGATATGAGTATAATAAAATGCGTGTATTAAATATGGATGATTTTAGGAGTGGGCAAAATTGGGTACCTAATCATTTTACTTGGACCCAATACTAGTCGGGTATCCAAATTTAAATCAGGTCCTGGTTGTATGGGGTACTAGGTTACCCGGTCCTGGTACCAATCTCGTTCGGGACCATGTTCGATAATGGGTATCTGATTGTATTTTTTCATTCTTCGTCGCCTAAAAAGGCCCTTTTTTTATTATATTCCCACGGCCTGACCTGATCATTTTTTTGCAAGTTATATTTAACAGAATTTAATACTTTAGTATTTTATTTCTTTTGAAAAAAAAATCAAAGATCCAAATCATAAAACATTCTAAATTTGGGTTATATTTAGTATGTCTAACGTCGAAAATTATAGAAATTAGATTAAAAAAAAGTGAAATACCGCAAGGAGTTGTTCCAGTACAAGGTACCCACCAAAAATTGGGTCTAGCTTCGGGTACCCGTAATTGAAACTAGTGCAAGCAGGTACTCGCGGGGTAATGGGTTCAAAATTGTCCAGTACTAGTTTAGGTACTAACCGGATAGTTGTTTTGGGACCTGGTATCGAACCCAGTTCAATCGGGATCAAGTTTTTACCCGCTTGGTCCAAATTAGGACCAGGTATCCAGTTTCGTTGCTCATCCTTAGGTAAGTATATCTCTTTCGAAGTATATCCATTTCTATATTGTGGGGCTGAAGACATTGGGTGCTGATGTGGCACACGCAAATCATGCCACGTGTCAGCATAATACTGGGCCATGTGTCCACTAAAAGACCAAGTGGCACTGCCACTTGGCAATGACTAGACCACCAAGGTGGGCTCCACACGACCACATGTCGTTGTAAGATTGGGCCACGTGTCCACAACAAATAATTAAAAGGGGAGCAACCTCCGCCACTTGTCGCAATCCTATTTGAGGTTACAAGATAAGGATAAAAGGAAGAATTTGGGCCATGAGGCTTGAATATGGAAGCCCATGAGGCTTGATCAAATATCAAATAATTAGACAATGACAAATGTCATTCTCCTATTTGTTAGCCTCCAAACCTAAAGGCTATAAATATCCCTCAAAATCATCATTTTGGGGGCATTCAATTTTCATTCATTCTTACATCATACTAAGAGAATTTCTCTCACTAGTTTCCCTCTCTAGATCACTAAGTTGTTAATTATTGTTAATTTGCCTTAATCCTCATACAAATACTTACTTAAGCATCGGAGGGGGAAAAAATCCTACAAGGATTTTATTCCCTTGTTTTGCAGGAATCGAGGTCCGAGCCATCAGGAAGTGAACAAGTCAACACCTGTCCATCCGAAGTGTAGCCCTCTAGTTCCCTTTCCAAGTATTCTGTTGAAGAGACCCTACCCAGAACCCTTTCTACATCAGGTGCACCTACATAACCTTATAATAGAAAAAGGCAGTGGAAGAGCTAGGTAGAGTCATGGTGGTGCACGTGACCCACCAAAGCCCCAAAAAATATGAAGTCCAAAAAAAAACAAAAAAAAAAAAAACTGCATAACTCCGAGACTTGTTGAGAAAAAATAAGGGGAAATAGGAAGATGCTTCTATAATACTATTAGGTGATGTACTTTCTTTTCTTTATCTTTTTCCTTTTCCTTTTATTTATTTATTTATTTATTTATTTTTCCCTTCATTATTTTTTTTCACATTCTTTACCAAATTACAATTTTACCCTTTTAATGTAGCCTATTAGCCTCTAATTACTCTATTGCTCTTTATTTGATACTCCCTAGAATATTTTCAATTAATATACATCATTTCTAAAATAAAATTAGATTTTGGAGAACTAAATTTTCTGTTTTGTGCAATAATGATTAAAAATTTTGAGGAATATTAAAACTTTTTATTTTTTAAAAATTTTATTCAAAAGAACATGTATTATGGTACTTGTCGTAGTACATATATGATTGCAATATGAAGATTTTATTACTAATTGGCCGTAATATAAATTTGTAGATACTATTACAAGTGATCGATAGTTGATGGGCGTGACTCACCGTTTACGAAATCCTGCCTCCGCCACTGGTTCAAAAAGGTGAATAATATTGACAATAGCACTAGGGGCGTTAATGAGACGAGATAGCTTGTGAGTTACTCGCGAGCTACTCGGTCAAAGCTCGGTCAACACTCAGCTCGAATAAGCTCGGCTCGAGTTCGAGCTCGACTCGGTGTTCAAACGAATCGAGCAAGCCTCTACTCGACTCGAAAAGCTCGTGAGTAGCTCGATATATAATTATATATAAGTAATATTTTTTAATGTATCCCAAACTAATTTTAAAAATTATACCCTTAATGGCTTAAGTTCTTGTGTGTTGATTTAGTCGTTCATTTATTTCCATCTCAACCATCAAAATTCAAGCTAATAAATAAAACTTAAAAAATAAAAAATTGTTTATTTATTTAAACAATAAAAAATTGTTCTAAATTTCTTAAAATTGTAAAATATTTATTTAGCACATAACTACATAAATCTGGAAGTTATTAAGATAATTATGTAATCTTTTGTTTCTATTAGTTACTTCTAAAGACAATTATGATAAATTTATTTTCAGGTTACTCATTATTATGAATTTGAGCTTCATTCGATTCGAGCTCGAGCTGAGCTCACCTTGCGTCCTACCAAGTCGAGTTCGAGCTCCATTTTAAAAGCTCGCGAGCTTTCGAGCTCGAGTCAAGCTAGAGTTTTAAGTTTCAAGTTCGAGTCGAGCTCAATGATACTCGAGCTCGACTCGCATCATTAACACCCCTAAATAGCATTGTAGATATATTACTCCCCTATTAAGGTTATGCTTGGAAATATGAAATAAAGTAGAGTTAAAGTTGATGATATAACTAAACCAAGCTAAATTGATAAAGTAGCTGAAAATTTCATAATCTTAAATTGAGATGCTACTTTTAGTAATAACTCAATTTTAGTCGGTACTCGAGTTTAAATTTACTATTATATATTCCGATACTTAAAAGTAGAGCACCTACTTATTTAAGATGAGTTATATGGGATGTCAACAATTACCTATTGTATACTTGGTTTAGGTACCCTACCCTTTCTCATTTTTCTCTTTAAAAAGAAACTTAACAATCTTTTACTCTCCCTAATTTTTTTTTTAATTTTTTTTATGGCAGTAAGTCTTTCTTTTTATTCTTAGATTTTATACTTTAGTGTTAAATAATTATTCGTTCTCCTTCTTTATGTGAGTTGTAGTACCCTTATGATTGCTTTAAAAGGATTATATGTACTATTCATACTAACAAGATGCGTCTTTCTTTTAGGTAGCTCATTTCCTAAGAAACTCCATAGTTAAGCGTGCTTAGCTGGGACCAATCTTAGGACGAGTGACCTATTAAGAAGTTTATCAGGGTGCGCATGAGTGAGTACAAAATGCGTCGTAAAAACTTGTGTTGGTTCATGATGATAGTTATGGCCTTTTGTTGAGCATTAGTGATTAACCCAGCCACGTCAGGAGTCCGGGTTTTTACAAGTGGTATCACAACAACCCCATGATAGCGTGTTAATCGTGGATTGTTTATTCAAGGTCAATCGCTTTGTGTGGGAGCTAGAATTCTGGGGTGCCTGTGTGGCTTGTATCACGGGGCTACCCAGTGGCCCTCAAGCATACTAGTAAGAATTTCCAATATGTGATTCCAGACTTAATGTAACACTTGGCCTACCCAGAGGCCATTGGTGTTGTAAATACCTACATATAATCCCGCCTAAAGGCCGATTAATAAAGTGTACCGCGTCGCAATAGGTCCAACTGCTAAGGTTGATTATTGCTTGAAAAGAATACCCAAATCAGTCAAAATTCAGTTGTTCACCTATTTGGATCCCATTTCATAATCTATACGGGGGTCTCGCTGCCTAGTCTAGGGGGCGACGTCCCCGAACTTTTTTGAAAACTAACACCATTGCCAGAATAACCGATGATAAGTTCTTATGGCTGAAATGCGCTTAAATTAATGTCTTTGATTTTAAACTTATTCTTATTATCTTTTCTTATTTTTCATTTCATTTCTTTTTATATTTTATCTTGAAAACTTAGAAAATTAATCAAGCGCATAAATATGGCCAAGTACGACGAATGTTTTAGAATGTTCAAAAAGGTTATGTGAAATCTAGCAACTTTAGGCTTTTGGAAAACGAAAAAGCGGTTTATGGAAGTGAATATCGAAAATATGAAAGTTCTATATACGATCCCTTGAGCGTATATGCACTCATTGGGCGCACATGCGCTCAGAAAGGTCGTATTTCAGAATGATGGTAATAATATAAACTTCCAAAAATCCACCCTTGAGAGCTACAACGCCCATCGAGAGCCTTAGCGCTCATTGGGCGCTATGGCGCTCCTTGTGCGCTCTTATGCTCACATTTCCGGCCTTTTGCACTATAAATATGTCCCTTTGTACCATCTTAATGTTCTCGATTTTCGTGCCATTCTCTCGAAATTCGTGCAACTTCTCTCTACTTTCTATCTTTTCAAAAAAAATACTTTCTAAGCCTCCCTTAAAACACAATTAAGCATCAATTAGTTTTGTAAACACAATTATTATTGTTATTATTATTATTATTGTTATTGTTGTTGTTGTTGTTGTTGTTGTTGTTGTTGTTGTTGTTGTTGTTGTTGTTGTTGTTATTATTATAAAGTTTAAGTTCTTATTCAAGCAAAAATCAAAAGAATGTGCTTTGACTGCCGCACACAAGGTATTTCAAATAAGGCTGACATCAACAACATCATCATCTTGAGTTCTTCAGTTAATTGAGTTACTTTATGTGATTTAATTAATTTCATGAAATATTAATTAATTATGGACTAGCTTATTAATTAAAATAAATTTAGGTGTGAACATTAATTAGGTTGTTTATGTGATTTTCATGCTAATTGTTTTATTGTTTTTAATCACATAAAATCTATGTTTAATTAAAAGACAGTTGAAGCATGATTTCACATAAAGTAAAGATTAAATATTGGACAATTGGCTTAGTACCTTTTAATATTGGCTAACCCTAAAGTGATCTCCTCTTGCATGTTATTAGAAAAATATGTGTGCATTAATTAAATTCGACTAGCGAAATTGTTATGTGTTTTAGGATAAATTGGAAATATGATTGCTATAATTTAATATTATAATCATGAAGTTACATATGAGACCAAGTAGAGGCCGTTATATGCAGGGGGACATTGTGCACTACTTTGTCCTTACCATCATCTCCGAATCCATAAATATGAGGCCTTATTCATGACGTCAATTTGCCTTCATGTTAGACCTAATGAGGTTTCGCGAGCTCAGGAAAAGAGCACAGTGGCGACTCCTCTACTTAGATTTGAGCTTATAGACTCACCCCCAAATTAAGCATACTCGCACTATGCAAACTAACAAAAGACATTCGATGTCCGTAAAAAAGATCACTTGAGCTCCCAAAGCCCAGGGTCCATAGGTGCAATACTGGGTTCCTAACTTTCTAGAAGAATTGGATGTAACACTAGAGCTATATAGAATCCATCTAGTGTAATACTAGGGTCTCTAGGGTTCCAGGCGCAACGAGGGCGTTGTCCTTCTCAAGTGAAGGTATATGTAATACCCCTCATGATTGCTTTTAAAATATTATATTTACTACTCATACCAACAAGATGCATTTTTTCTGGGAGTTCAGTTCCTAAGAATGAAACTCTATAGTTAAGCATGCTTGGCTGGGGGCAATCTTAGGATGGGTGACCTCCTAAAAAGTTTCTTAGGGTGCGCATGAATGAGGACAAAATGTATCGGAAGGACTTGTATTGGTTCATGAGGATAGTTGTTGGCCCTTGTTGTACATTGGTGATTAGCCCAACCACATCAGGAGTCCGTGGAATTACAAGATTACTTTAACAATTTATGGGTTGGTTCTCTTCTTAAGTGGGAGTTTGGACTTTGAAGGCGAATTTCTCCTCTAGTCTTTTGGGAAATTAGAATTGACGATGATAGTTTATTTGATTATTGTTATACAATTTTGTAATTAGTATTAGAAATGGGGTTGGGTCTAAACGATCAAATAAAAGATTTTCTCATCAAAATTCTCTAAAAAAGATCGACTTACTTAAAGAAATTTGCATAACTCATCAAAGAAACGAGAGATGTGCTATAGTGTTAGGGTCTTTAGCATCATGTTTACAGTAGTTTAAAGATAAAAAATTGTTTTATTCGGCTAGATTGTATTATACTTTTGACTAATGCTTAATATAGAGGGATTAATATAAGTCATTCCTATGATGCTCTTTTAGTAATTAATGTTATCCATTGAGTTTGGCAAATTCCTTGGGAAACCCATATATAATGTCAAATATGATGTTCATATATATTGTGTTTTCAATTCAACATTGTTATCGTGAAGCAAAAAAAAAAGCAACTGATTCCTTAGCCCATTTGATCATAATTGCCCTAAGTTCGCTACATTGTTTAGTTGTTTTGATCACTCGTCGTCTTTAATGTTTTACACGGACTCTTTGGGATCACTACCTTTTAGTAGTTTTTTTTTTCTTTTTTATTTTGGACAAGAAAATTCTTTTATTCATTAAAGCAAGGCATAATCTGCCAATGCAAAACTAAAGGCTCCAGAAGGAACCTCTTCAAGCCAAACCAATATTCCCTCATACTCTTTGCTAAGTTGAGCCAAGGAATGTGCTAACTTGTTTCCTTCCCTACTTACATGAACAAAAGCAATGAAAAAAACATACCCTGCTACCAAATTCCTTAACTTGTACGACGTAAGATTCAACACGTAACTAACCTTATGAGACAAAAGTAGTATAAATTAGGGAATTTAATAAACATTTTCAATAGTTTTTTCCCTAAGTCTAAATATTCAAAACGGTTGTGCTAACCGGGGGGGGGGGGGGGGGGGAAAAATGAGATAGTTTGGAAAACTATGGAGGAGTAGGGAATGAGAAAAAATGTTTAACAAACAACATCAAAGAGGAATAAGGGACTGTTTACTTCAGTTTAAATTCAAGTCCAGTCCAACTCTGTTTCAGTTCAGTTCAGCTCTTCTCTTATTTTGCTACTCATTAATCCTTCATAAAAACTTTTCAGTTCATTTCAACTTCGTTCAGTTTAGTTTATCTCTTATTTTGCTATTCATTAATCGTTCATAAAAACTTTCAGTTCACCAACAAACCAGCAAACAACTAACACAAGACTACAACCCGCATATCAGTTCATGAAATAAACAGCCCTAAGGTATTTTATCCCTTTTTTCTTTGATAATAAACCCAACAAACGACCCCTTATTTTAATGAATTAAACCCGATTGTAACTTAAGAATTTATTTGAATAGATAGGAATGAAATGAAAAGGCTTGGAATTCATGGAATACTTTTGTAATGGACAAGAGCTTATTGGAATGACTTGAAAATTATCGGGAAAAAAATTTTATGAAACTTTTATTTTACACAACCAACGCTTAGTTTTTTATATTTATTTTTTATTGAACAAATTTTATTAGTTAAAAAAGCACTATAGATCAAATTTAATCGGGAAAAACCCCCAAAAAAATAAAAACTGAATAATTATAGTTAAATCGCAGTTGTTCATTTTCGAAGTATTAATTCACTTGTGGTTCATTTTTGACAATATTATTCAAATATCAAAGCTGGATATTCAGCTTATAAACCTGAAACCTCATTTATGTATTCATTATATTTTGATATTCAATTCTAAACTCGAATATCAAAATTTGTGAATATGGCTAGTTTTGGTCTAACCGATGTCCTAATGATTAATGTGCGTCAAAATGAAGCAAATTTAATTTTTTTTACTACAATATTTTTCATTACAAATTTTATAACGTTACCATGTTATGCCTGGTCATCAAATCAATTATGTGCAAGTAAATAGTAGCCAAATTCTTATTCATTAACCACACTTACCATAAGTACATTCTTGAAATATTTTGATAATAGAATAAACTGTGTATTTTTTCATATTTAAGACGACAAAATCATGTATATTGCAATGATTCAAATTGTAATGCACAAATGAGAGGTCGTGCATTTAACCTTTGCTCTAGTCCTTAGTTGAGTGTAAGTGGTTCACCCTTCGACAGACTATCAGGGATAACACGTGGCAGGATGACAATGATGCTTTTGTCGTTTTAAAGTATAGTATTGATGGATCGATTGATATCAAATGTTAATTCATTTTGATATTGCATATTCAATTTATAAATGTTAGCATTCAACGTGAGATGATTTGAGTATTCATAGTATGGTTGTTGAATCCTTACTTAACAAGGATTTCATTTACAATAACAATGATGTAAGTATTTTGTAATTACCTCATCTATTACTTGGAAAAGTCATAAATTTTGTGTGAAAGTTGAATGTTTTGGTCGTCAAACCGTTTTAGAAGTTGAAAATTAATTACAAATGAGAAATTTTTCCAATTTGCAACTCGTGGGTTCCTTTAAGTTTTTTATTTTTTTATTATTCCATCCATTCTCATTTGTTTGATACGTTTTTACTTGCACATATGGCAATACGACCTTAAATATCTTTTGTTGCGTATATTTACAAATTATATTAGATATTAATAACGTACTCATTAGACGAATTAAATAAGATCTCATATGAAAAAATAATTATTTTACAAGATTTTCTTATCTTATGATTATGTAAATCAAAATATTTAGACTGATTAGTAACAGAGGCATTATTATTATTATTATTTGTCACCAAATACTTAGAATATGATTTTTATTTATAAAAATAACTACATACTCCATTCGTTTTTATAGTTATAACTTTCAAAGTTGCATTATTCATCTTTTAAGCTTTGATTTAATATTATAATCAATATGTAAGGGAAAATATAGTTAATATGGATTTCGTTTGATTCGACTTAAGTGTGAAAAGTACTTTGTTACCATTAAAAAAACAGAATACCTTATTAAAAAAATACAATTACCTGATTCTTTTATTTTCATAATTTTCGCTTCCAAAACGTTTTAGGGACATATTTGTGAGTGACTTGGCCTGATGCATAATGCAGTATAGTAGACTACGGAGTAGTAGTATAGTTAGAGATGAAAACATGAAATACACCGTATCCGTATTTATACTCCGTACTTGGTTGCTTAGTTTATTAGTTTTACCACAACTATTCCACTTACTGCAGTCTTCTTCCCGGTGTGTAACATCCTGAAGCCGAAGGGTGAATTGTGAAATAGCGAAAGGAAACAAAAGGAAACCCCCCAATTCCCCATCCCTTTGTGTTTGAACAGTATAGCATAAGTAGTAAGTAGTGAGTAGCAGGGGTTTCAAACAAAAACAAACAAACAGTAGTGGAGGAAGCGAAGCTCAACTAACTACGGGACACCTCACAACTCAACCAATTAGAGGTCAATCTGGGTTAAAACGTTTATAGCGTCTAACCCAGCATAGTTTTAATTCATGTGTTTTAGGGTTTGCCTAAATTGATTTTGATTTTGAAACCCTAATTTTTTTATTTTTAAAAAAAAGGGGGTTAGGAGGATGAAGAGGCATATCAGCAGTAGTAGAAGTAGATTAGTAGGGTAGGTAGAGGAGTGGTAAATCATGAGCCTGACATTGTGTTGGCTTGTGTAGTATCATCTTCCCTCTTTGCCTTCTCGCTTCTTCATCCTTCTCCATTCTCTGGCCGTCAATTGGCGTCCTTGGCGTCTATACAGGTTGTTATTATTATTATTATTATTATTATTATTATTATTATTATTATTATTGAGGATGCACTGTTTTATTCTTTGTTTTCCTTGCAGTTGGATCTTTGCCCGAAAATGGCCACATATTTTCCACGGATCTCCACTTGGTATACTTTGTGCTTTTCTCACTGCCTTTGCTTGGTTCATCGTTGTTTCGCCTCTTCTGCTACTCGTCGCTTCTGGATCCTGGTTTATTCTCATTTGGACAGAAATATCATTGGCCTCGTGTCATTATGGCTGGAACGCCTTGCTTCTCGCCTTTTACTCTATTATGCTTTGGTGGAGAACACGATTTGCAAAGCTTCTAGTATTCTCCTTTCCACCATCTTTATTTTTTTTATTCCTTAAATCTTCTTCCTTTCTCATGCTCTCACTTGACACTATCTTTGGGTTACTGGCTTTTAAATATGAATACTATACATTAAATATCAATACTTTACATAATGTTTGTTTTTTTTCGATGGTTTGTAAGAACTCAAGATTTTAGTCTCTAAAGGAGATTTCTTAAACGCGGAGTTGGTACTAGTATTAGGCTAAACAATTAAAGCTCCCAAGTAGTAGCAGTGTAAACATTGACTTCGTTTTGTTTGCTCCTAGACTACACTCAAACCATATGCTACCTATGCCACAAACTAGATTCACAATTTAGGTAATTTTTGTGAGTGAGAAATTACCAAGTTGCCTATAAGAAAATAATTCCAACCAACACCATATCTCGCAATGACCAGACTGCACCACACCAACTCCACACACCACCACGCGCCACCATCACACTCTCACAGTCCTCACCGACAAAACCCACTTTTATACACAACCATCAACCTCACCCATGAACGAGACCACCCAAGCCAAAATTTACCACCAGAAAATGCCATCCTACACAACCCTATATCTCACCACCAAAGCCGCCACCCCAACCAAATTCAAACTGCACAAACTAATATCGACACCTTCCCAAACCTTAATTCGAACTGCCAACAACCCGAATAAAATCAAACCACCCTCAAGAACCACCAAACCTTAGATTGGACCCTTCGGAGCAAGGCGCCAGAAATGCACAGGCGCAGGGGGGGCCTGAAAGGCGCGCCTAGGTGCACCTAGGTGCGCCTCTAGGTTTTCTTGTTTTATTTTTTTTCAATTTTGTTAATTTTTCCGCGCCTAGTCGCGCCTAGGTGCACAAGGCGCAGCCGGGTGCGCCTCTAGGGTTTTCTGGTTTTATTTTTTTTCAATTTTGTTAATTTTTCGCACCTAGGCGCAAAGCGAAAGGCTCACGCCCTTTTGTGCGCCTCTCGCCTTTAAAACTAGGGTGGACCACACCCATGAAAAAGTTAGCTGCCATTTTAGGCAATTGTTGTTGACTTGTTTCTAGTTCGTGGCGGAGGTATAATATATATATGCATATATATTGAATTCAATCTTGCACAAAGCGCCAACTTATAATCGGCTAAGATATTAGTATTAATCTTTTAATACCTCCATCATATGTTTTATTTTGCAACTTTCTCAATGACCCAATTTCTAGTCAATTTTCAAGTGACTTAAGTTACATAATTGCCCTTAGTTTAAAGAAGTTGAAGAACTGAAAAAAACCTTAATGCACACCGTGGGCACCACCCACCGGACCATCGCTACTTACTAGTTCCACCATCCACCACACCACCGACTAGACCCACCACTCAGCAAAACACAGACTAGACCCACCAAACCATAAATCAGACCCACCAAGTCACCAACTAACTCAACACGACCCCAACCCAGCCCATGAGCCCAGAAATAGTCCTCCAGAGATGGCGTCGAAGAGACCCCACCGTCGACCACATCTACCGATCCCGTGAACTCATGTTACAGTTTTTCAAACCCTAATACGAATCCCATTCATCCCAAAATAACTGTAAATCACCCCCCAATTCCTCTTCAAAATTCGAACTCATACTTGAGCACAAAATCCCTCAAATCGAACCCAAAATTCCACAAAGTTAAACCCCCAATTCCTTAAATCAAACCCTTAAAACCTCGAAATAAAACCCTTATTTCCCCAAATTCGAACACAAATTCCCAAAGTTTAAACTGAAGTTGAACTAGTTAAACCCTAAATCCTTTAATTCAAACAAAAAGAATCCCAAAATTTCAAGTTGGCAAATTTCATCCCAATTAATCCAAACTCATAATTCCAATTCGAACAAATCTTACCCTGTAAATGTTGCAGGATATGGAGGTGGTAGAGAAGGCGGTGAAAGCAATGTTTAGTGGCTAAGATGGTGGTGGAGACAGGAGATTAGATGGTGGTAAGTGAAGAGATTGGATGGAGCACGTGAAAGAGGTTGAAGTAGTAGTGTCTGCGGTATACTTGTCATTTCAATAAATAAGTTTACTGAAAATGGAATGAAAACAAAAGTTGCAACTAATTTGTTACATCCAAAAATGGCAAAAGTTGCAAATAATTTGTGTTACAAGGTAATACATAGTATTGAAAGTATGTGTTGTATAGGAATCCTCTAAATTCATCATTATTTTGTGTCATGAGACAATTCATGAAGAAATCTAACAAATGTATATCAATTTTATATTCAATCTTGAAATATTAAACTGAATAATACTCATCCACCTTTGCTTTCGTCGACAATAAGCCAACCCTCTGATCTAATTTATGGGGGTATTTGTATGTAATGGTCTGTATATCTTTAATATTCTTTGACCACCCTACTGTTGAGACTAGGGGTGTGCATAATCCGGTTCGGCAATTCCCGGTCTTCGTCGAGAAAATTAAAGATTTCGGGTTTCCGTCCGGTCCATACCGGAAAATTCAGGTCTTGGACCGGTTTCTTGAAAAAGCAAAATTTTTTAGTTAATTAATGTAAAAGTTTACGTAATATAAGGTTTTTTTTAGTTAAAATATTAAATTTATTTATGTTTTTATATATCATTATATTTTATGTTCTAATTAGAATATATAAAGAAGGAATAATATTTTTTGTAAGTAATAAGTTTTTTTTGTTCGGAAAAAATTGAAAAACTAGAAATTCAGGTCCCACCGGTCCGGTTCGGTCCAGCCGTAAAATTCGGTCCGGTTCCGGTCCATACGGAAAATTCGTGGTCCGGTCCGGTCCATACCGGAAAATTCGGGTCCAGATCGGAATTTTTCATGACCCTCTCCTTGGTCCCAAGGAAACCGTGGATTTCCGTTTTCCTGTCCACCGGTTTCCAGTCCGGTGTTGGTACTGGTGCGCACCCCTATTGAGACCACCACCACCTCCTTAAAATAAGAATAAGACCAATGACGAAAACGTGATCATATACAAAAATAGTTATAGTTTTCGTGTTTCACCAATTATTTTTCCACAATGAAAATATACGTATTGTAGGTCAAAAACTTACTTCAAATTTACTAAAGTATGCAATCTCTTGTCCAACGTATCTAATACCAACTTATGTCTATTCCTATGATCAAAGCAATGGCATCAAATCATTAAGCTCTTGTAATTCACTAAGAGACCACCCCAAGTGTATAAACTTATTTCTAAAATTGTACTTTGTACTATTATCGTACAGTAAATTAAAAGTGTTTGATGCAACGTAAACGCGCCACGTAAGCCCCCTAATTCTCAACAAATTGCGCCCGTATGCACAGATACTTAAGTTATACCTAACCATTGTGCCATGTAATGCAAGACACATAAGCTATACTCATCATCAACCAAAATATAATTCTAACAAGAATTGAACCTCCTTAGACCTCTTTTAGAAAATTCAACGCAATTAACAACTCACTAATATTTTTGTTGTCCTTTCTCTTTCTTTCTTACAAAAATATATTGTTTCAGTTATTAATTTAACTAAGTCCAATGAAACCAAACGTTGGCTACTAGTATAGCATCTCATTGTCTTTCTCAACTCACAGAGTTTTAATTCTGATCCAACTCATAGAGCCATTGCTTTCTATGTACAATCATTGTTACCCTTATATTAGACCCGTTACCCGGGGCAATCCAGCCTAACAACTGTTCGTTGTCTAATAACCGCATGATTATAGTGTTGAACTTTCACTCATGTAAAAATCCAATGCCTTATTCACACAATTAATTGGCTAGATTTAAGTATAAAACAACTCAAGATTATCATATTGCAAATCTGATAAATCAACGCTGGACATTTATTCAATTCATTTGGAATAATAAAGGGTATATCTCTAATCAAGTACGATAAATTTACTAAGACGCTTCATTAATATCCTGACCTAAACCTCTCTCTTATCTCTTTGTATGATTAGTGTTCTCTTTCTTGAGTTCCTTCATGATGTATAGAAAATTCCCCCTTTATTACTGCTATATTCTGTTTTTTTATGTAATGAGTTGATGTCCTTGTTTGAATCTTGTAGTGTAATTTTGGATGTTTCTTTATTATTTTTTGGGTGATGTCTGCTTTTGTGTGCATAAATTCTCCTATTTTGGATAGTCCTTCCTTGCTTCACGTGCATTTCTATTCGCCTTCTCATTTGGTGATGTCTTTTTTTTGTTTGCTGATAGTCTTCCTTGCTTCACGTGCATTTTCATTCGCCTTCTCATTCCTTTCCTTATTTTTTTTCCTTCTATTTATTCCATTGGATTATAATAGGCTCCTGGTTTTTTATTGTTGGCCTGTTTCTCTCAA
>PYUH01000151.1:1089443-1121777 GCA_016808085.1 Suaeda aralocaspica
GGGGGGGGGGGGGGGATGAGAATAGTTTGGAAAACTATGGAGGAGTAAGGGAATGAGAAAAAATGTTTAACAAACAACATCAAAAGGGAATAAGGGACTGTTTACTTCAGTTTAAATTCAGTCCAGTCCAACTCTGTTCAGTTCAGTTCAGCTCTTCTCTTATTTTGCTACTCATTAATCCTTCATAAAAAACTTTCAGTTCATTTCAACTTCGTTCAGTTTAGTTATTCTCTTATTTTGCTATTCATTAATCGTTCATAAAAAACTTTCAGTTCAGCTCCAATCAGATCAGTTCAGTTGAAATAAACAGGCCCTAAAGGTATTTTAATCCCTTTTTCTTTGATAATAAACCCAACAAAACGACCCCTTATTTTAATGAATTAAACCCGATTGTAACTTAAGAATTTATTTGAATAGATAGGAATGAAATGAAAAGGCTTGGAATTCATGGAATACTTTGTAATGGACAAGAGCTTATTGGAATGACTTGAAAATTATCGGGAAAAAAATATTTATGAAATACTTTAATTTTACAACAACCAACGCTTAGTTTTTTATATTTATTTTTTATTGAACAATATTTATTAGTTAAAAAAGCACTATAGATCAAATTTAATCGGGAAAAACCCCCAAAAAAATAAAAACTGAATAATTATAGTTAAAATCGCAGTTGTTCATTTTCGAAGTATTAATTCACTTTGTGAGTTCATTTTGACAATATTATTCAAATATCAAAGCTGGATATTCAGCTTATAAACCTGAAAACTCATTTATGTATTCATTACATATTTTGATATTCAATTCTTAAACTCGAATATCAAAATTTGTGAAAATATGGCTAGTTGTTGGTCTAACCGATGTCCTAATGATATAATGTGCGTCAAAATGAAGCAAATTTAATTTATTTTTACTACAATATTTTTCATTACAAATTTTATAACGTTACCATGTTATGCCTGGTCATCAAATCAATTATGTGCAAGTAAATAGTAGCCAAATTCTTATTCAATTAACCACACTTAACCATAAGTACATTCTTGAAATATTTTGATAATAGAATAAACTTAGTGTATTTTTTCATATTTAATGACGACAAAATCATGTATATTGCAATGATTCAAATTGTAATGCACAAATGAGAGGTCGTGCATTTAACCTTTGCTCTAGTCCTTAGTTTGAGTGTAAGTGGTTCAACCCTTCGACAGACTATCAGGGAGTAACACGTGGCAGGATGACAATGATGCTTTTGTCGTTTTAAAGTATAGTATTGATGGATCGATTGATATCAAATGTTAATTCATTTTGATATTGCATATTCAATTTATAAATGTTAGCATTCACGTGAGATGATTTGAGTATTCATAGTATGGTTGTTGAATCCTTACTTAACAAGGATTTCATTTACAATAACAATGATGTAAGTATTTGTAATTACCTCATCTATTACTTGGAAAAGTCATAAATTTGTGTGAAAAGTTGAATGTTTTGGTCGTCAAACCGTTTTAGAAGTTGAAAAATTAATTACAAATGAGAAATTTTTCCAATTGCAACTCGTGGGTTTCCTTTAAGTTTTTTATTTTTTATTATTCCATCCATTCTCATTTGTTTGATACGTTTTTACTTGCACATATGGCAATACGACCTTAAATATCTTTTGTTGCGTATATTTACAAATTATAATTAGATATTAATAACGTACTCATTAAGACGAATTAAATAAGATCTCATATGAAAAAATAATTAGTTTACAAGATTTTCTTATCTTATGAATTATGTAAAGATTCAAAATATATTAGACTGATTAGTAACAGAGGCATTATTATTATTATTATTTGTCACCAAATACTTAGAATATGATTATTTAATAAAAATAACTACATACTCCATTCGTTTTTATAGTTATAACATTTCAAAAGTTGCATTATTCATCTTTTAAGCTTTGATTTAATATTATAATCAATATGTAAGGGAAAATATAGTTAATATGGATTTCGTTTGATTCGACTTAGTGTGAAAAGTACTTTGTTACCATTAAAAAAAACAGGAATACCTTATTTAAAAAAATACAATTACCTGATTCTTTTTATTTTCAATAATTTTCGCTTCCAAAACGTTTTAGGGACATATTTGTGAGTGACTTGGCCTGATGCATAATGCATAGTATAGTAGACTACGGAGTAGTAGTATAGTTAGAGATGAAAACATGAAATACACCGTATCCGTATTATATACTCCGTACTTGGTTGCTTAGTTTATTAGTTATTACCACAAACTAGTCCACTTACTGCAGTCTTCTTCCCGGTGTGTAACATCCTGAAGCCGAAGGGTGAATTGTGAAATAGCGAAAGGAAACAAAAGGAAAACCCCCCAATTCCCCATTCCCTTTGTAGTTTGAACAGTATAGCAGTAAGTAGTAAGTAGTGAGTAGCAGGGGTTTCAAAACAAAAACAAACAAACAGTAGTGGAGGAAGCTGAAGCTCAACTAACTACGGGACACCTCACAACTCAACTCAAATTAGAGGTCAATCTGGGTTAAAACGTTTATAGCGTCTACCCAGCATAGTTTTAATTCATGTGTTTTAGGGTTTGCCTAAATTGATTTTGATTTTGAAACCCTAATTTTTTTATTTTTAAAAAAAGGGGGTTAGGAGGATGAAGAGGCATAATCAGCAGTAGTAGAAGTAGATTAGTAGGGTAAGGTAGAGGAGTGGTAAATCATGGAGCATGACATTGTGTTGGCTTGTGTAGTATCATCTTCCCTCTTTGCCATTCTCGCTTCTTCATCCTTCTCCATTCTCTGGGCCGTCAATTGGCGTCCTTGGCGTCTATACAGGTTGTTATTATTATTATTATTATTATTATTATTATTATTATTATTATTATTGAGGATGCACTGTTTATTCTTTGTTTTCCTTGCAGTTGGATCTTTGCCCGAAAATGGCCACATATTTTCCACGGATCTCCACTTGGTATACTTTGTGCTTTTCTCACTGCCTTTGCTTGGTTCATCGTTGTTTCGCCTCTTCTGCTACTCGTCGCTTCTGGATCCTGGTTTATTCTCATTTTGGACAGAAATATCATTGGCCTCGCTGTCATTATGGCTGGAACTGCCTTGCTTCTCGCCTTTTACTCTATTATGCTTTGGTGGAGAACACGATTGCAAAGCTCTAGTATGCTCCTTTCCACCATCTTTATTTTTTTATTCCTTAAATCTTCTTCCTGTTCTCATGCTCTCACTTGACACTATTCTTTGGGTTACTGCTTTTAAATATGAATACTATACATTAAATATCAATACTTTACATAATGTTTTGTTTTTTTCGATGGTTGTAAGAAACTCAAGATTTTAGTCTCTAAAGGAGATTTCATTACGCGGAAGTTGGTACTAGTATTAGGCTAAACAATTAAGCTCCCAAGTAGTAGCAGTGTAGAACATTGACTTCGTTTTGTTTGCTCCTAGACTAACTCAAACCATATGCTACCTATGCCACAAACTAGATTCAACAATTTAGGTAATTTTTGTGAGTGAGAAAATTACCAAGTTGCCTATAAGAAAATAATTCCAACCAACACCATATCTCGCGATGACCAGCTGCACCACAAGCAACTCCCAACACCACCACCAGCGCCACCTCACACTCTCACAGTCCTCACCGACAAAACACCACTTTTAACACAACCACTCAAACCTCACCCATGAACGAGACCACCCAAGCCCAAAATTGTACCACCAGAAATGCCATCCTACCAAACCCTATATCTCACCACCAAAAGCCGCCACCCCAACCAAATTCAAAACTGCACAAACTAATATCGACACCTTCCCAAACCTTAATTCGAACTGCCAACAAACCCGAAATAAAATCAACCACCCTCAAAGAACCACCAAACCTTAGATTGGACCCTTCGGAGCAAGGCGCCAGAAAATGCACAGGCGCAGGGGGGGCCTGAAAGGCGCGCCTAGGTGCACCTAGGTGCGCCTCTAGGGTTTTCTGGTTTTATTTTTTTTCAATTTTGTTAATTTTTCGCGCCTAGGCGCGCCTAGGTGCACAAGGCGCAGCCGAGGTGCGCCTCTAGGGTTTTCTGGTTTTATTTTTTTTTCAATTTTGTTAATTTTTCGCACCTAGGCGCAAAGCGAAAGGCTCACAGCCCTTTTGTGCGCCTCTCGCCTTTTAAAACTAGGGGTGGACCACAACCCATGAAAAAGTTAGCTGCCATTTTAGGCAATTGTTGTTGACTTGTTTCTAGTTCGTGGCGGAGGTATATATATATATATGCATATATATTGAATTCAATCTTTGCACAAAGCGCCAACTTATAATCGGCTAAGATATTAGTATTAAATCTTTTAATACCTCCATAATGTTTTATTTGCAACTTTCTCAATGACCCAAATTTCTAGTCAAATTTTCCAAGTGACTTAAGTTACATAATTGCCCTTAGTTTAAAGAAGTTGAAGAACTGAAAAAAAACCTTAATGCCCACCGGGGGCCACCACCCACCGGACCATCGACTACTTACTAGTTCCACCATCCACCACACCACCGACTAGACCCACCACTCAGCAAAACACAGACTAGACCCACCAAACCATAAATCAGACCCACCAAGTCACCAACTAGACTCAACACAAGACCCAACCCAAGCCCATGAGCCCAGAAATAGTCCTCCAGAGATGGCGTCGAAGAGACGCCACCGTCGACCACATCTACACGAGCCCGGGAACTCAGATGTTACAGTTTTTCAAACCCTAAATACGAATCCAATTCATCCCAAAAATAACTGTAAATCAACCCCCAAATTCCTCTTCAAAATTCGAAACTCATATTGAGCACAAAATCCCTCAAAATCGAACCCAAAATTCCACAAAGTTAAACCCCCAATTCCCTTAAATCAAACCCTTAAAACCTCGAAATAAAACCCTTATTTCCCCAAATTCGAACACAAATTCCCCAAAGTTTAAACTGAAGTTGAACTAGTTAAACCCTAAATCCTTTAATTCAAACAAAAAGAATCCCAAAATTTCAAGTTGGCAAATTCGATCCCAATTAATCCAAACTCATAAATTCCCAAATTCGAACAAATCTTACCCTGTAAATGTGCAGGATATGGAGGTGGTAGAGAAGGCGGTGAAAGCAATGTTAGTGGCTAAGATGGTGGTGGAGACAGGAGATTAGATGGTGGTAAGTGAAAGAGATTGGATGGAGCAGTGAAAGAGGTTGAAGTAGTAGTGTATGACGGTATACTTGTCATTTCAATAAAATAAGTTTACTGAAAATGGAATGAAAACAAAAGTTGCAACTAATTTGTTACATCCAAAAATGGCAAAAGTTGCAAATAATTTGTTACAAGGTAATACATAGTATTGAAAGTATGTGTTGTATAGGAATCCTCTAAATTCATCATTATTTTGATGTCATGAGACAATTCATGAAAGAAAATCTAACAAATGTATATCAATTTATATTCAATCTTGAAATATTAAACTGAATAATACTCATCCAACCTTTGCTGTTCGTCGACAATAAGCCAACCCTCTGAATCTAATTTATGGGGGTATTTGTATGTAATGGTCTGTATATCTTTTAATTCTTTGACCACCCTACTGTTGAGACTAGGGGTGTGCATAATCCGGTTCGGCAATTCCGGTCTTCGGTCCGAGAAAATTAAAGATTTCGGGTTTCCGGTCCGGTCCAATACCGGAAAATTCAGGTCTGGACCGGTTTCTTGAAAAAGCAAAATTTTTTAGTTAATTAATGTAAAAGTTTACTATATATAAAGGTTTTTTTTAGTTAAAATATTAAATTTATTTATGTTTTATATATCATTATATTTTATGTTCTAATTAGAATATATATAAGAAGGAAATAATATTTTTTGTAAGTAATAAGTTTTTTTTGTTCGGAAAAAAATTGAAAAAACTAGAAATTCAGGTCCCACCGGTCCGGTTCGGTCCAGACCGGAAAATTCGGGTCCGGTCCGGTCCATACCGGAAAATTCGGGTCCGGTCCGGTCCATACCGGAAAATTCGGGTCCAGATCGGAATTTTTCAGACCCTCTCCTTGGTCCAAGGAAACCGGGGATTCCGGTTTTCCGGTCCAACCGGTTCCAGTCCGGTGTTGGACTGGTGCGCACCCCTAGTTGAGACCACCACCACCTCCTTAAAATAAGAATAAGACCAATGACGAAAACGGTGATCATATACAAAAAATAGTTATAGGTTTCGTGTTTCACCAATTATTTTTCCACAATGAAAATATACGTATTGTAGGGTCAAAAACTTACTTCAAATTTACTAAAGTATGCAATCTCTTGTCCCAAGCGTATATCTATACCAACTTATGTCTATTCCTATGATCAAAGCAATGGCATAAAATCATTAAGCTCTTGTAATTCACTAAGAGACCACCCCAAGTGTATAACTATTTCTAAAATTGTACTTTGTACTATTATCGTACAGTAAATTAAAAAGGTGTTTGATGCAACGTAAACGCGCCACGTAAGCCCCCTAATTCTCAACAAAATTGCGCCACGTATGCAAGATACTTAAGTTATACCTAACCATTGTGCCATGTATGCAAGACACATAAGCTATACTCAATCATTCAACCAAAAATATAATTCTAACAAGAATTGAACCTCCTTAGACCTCTTTTAGAAAATTCAACGCAATTAACAACTCAACTAAATATTTTTGTTGTCCTTTCTCTTTCTTTCTTAAAATATATTGTTTCAGTTATTAATTTAACTAAGTCCAATAGAAACCAAACGTGGCATACTAGTATAGCATCTTCATTGTCTTTCTCAACTCACAGAGTTTTAATTCTGATCCAACTCATAGAGCCATGCTTTCTATGTACAATCATTGTTACACTTATATTAGACCCGTTACCCGGGGCATCCTAGCCTAACAACTAGTTCGTTGTCTAATAACCGCATGATTAGTGTTGAACTTTCACTCATGTAAAAATTCCAATGCCTTATTCACACAATTAATTGGCTAGATTATAGTATAAAACAACCTCAAGATTATCATATTGCAAATCTGATAAATCAAACCTGGACAATTTATTCAATTCATTTGGAATAATTAAAGGGTATATCTCTAATCAAGTACGATAAATTTACTAAGACGCTTCATTAATATCCTGACCTAAACCTCTCTCTTATCTCTTTGTATGATTAGGTTCTCTTTCTTGAGTTCCTTCATGATGTATAGAAAATTCCCCCTTTATTACTGCTATAGTCTGTTTTTTTATGTAATGAGTTGATGTCCTTGTTTGAATCTGTTAGTGTAATTTTGGATGTTTCTTTATTTATTTTTTGGGTGATGTCTGCTTTTGTGTGCATAAAATTCTCCTATTTTGATAGTCTTCCTTGCTTCACGTGCATTTCTATTCGCCTTCTCATTTGGTGATGTCTTTTTTTTGTTTGCTGATAGTCTTCCTTGCTTCACGTGCATTTTCATTCGCCTTCTCATTCCTTTCTTATTTTTTCCTTCTATTTATTCCATTGGATTATAATAGGCTCCTGGTTTTTATTTGTTGGCCTGTTTCTCTCAATGTAACTTCACCTCTGTCGCATTCAGATCTTTTCAAAAATTAGAATATAAATGGTTGCCTGGTTGGTATAAGAATAATGTATTAGAGATAATAAATTGAGCATGGCTATATGAGTCTTTATCACAAGTCAAATAAGTTATCACTTGAATATTGACACTCACCCAAAAAGACATAAACTCAATAAATTATACTCTAAGGTAATAGTTAATGAGGGTAAAATGAGCACTTATCATGCTACCGTGGTTATTTAGATGTCGCATGTGGTGTTGTGGTGAGAGAAAGGAAGAGAAAGAGGAAGAATGGAGAAGTGTGGATTCATGGGTGATGCTATGGAGTTAATGGAGGAGAGAAAGAGGTGTTTGTTAATTTAAATTTAGAATTAATGTCAGAAGTTTGAAACAATTTCTTCTAAAAATTTAATCTAGGTTTTTTTTTGTTGAAACAATTACCATATGAGATACGGATGTAAAGCGACTAAAACCCATACCTCATACCTGCCTTATTAGAAGTATCTTAGAAATATCTCTAGGTATGAGGTTTAGAAACTCAAGGTGGGACATGGGTTTTGCTCTTACAAATATCTCTAGGTATGAAATAAAGAAACAAATCCATCTCATTTTATTTTATTTTATTTTATTTTTTATAATTGCAACATTCCTTTTAGTGTCAATAATTCCTTTCTTTCTTGTATTAGTATATGTTTTGTAATATAATTTACAATATTACCCAAATTATAAGAAATTAATTGTAAAAAACATACTAAAACCATCACTACCACCCACTATTTCGAAGGCCACCCTCTACCACTTCTAACACCACAACCACACCTCCACTTTGAATTGTGGTGTTAAAAGCGGCTTTTCTAGTTTTTAATTTAGGTAGTTTGAATTGTGGGGTTTGGGGTTTCAAAAGTGGTTAGCTATTGATGGTTTCGAAAGGTAATTAGGTTTTCAAAAGGTGGTTAGCTCTTGATGGTTTCGAAATGTAATTAGGGTTTCAAAAGGTGGTTTGGGTGTCCTTCGGGTGGTTCCGAAAGGTGGTTAGCATTGGAGGTGGTTATGTTTTGGATGGGTGGTTTTAGTGTTGAGTTGTGATTGGTGTTGGTCCGTTGGAAATGGAAAAGTGGGGTTTTTGGTGGTAGCGGATGGTAGAAGTCATGGCGATGGTGGCGTATGGTAGAATTTGTGTTGGTGTTGGCGGGTGGAAGATGTGGTGGAACATGTAAGTGGATTTTCAAATTAGTTTATCCTATCAAACGTGATTTAATAAAATTCCTGCATTTGTTGTTGATACAAATTTTTGGGCACCAATATACATAATTCATTGGAGGACATTGTTTAGGGTTGACATGCATCTTGGTAGGGTTGTTATGAAGGGTTTCAACTTCAGCTTCAAGCGTGTTTTTCATGGCATAGGGAAGGATTTTAACCTTCTATTTGGAGCTATTCAAGGTCAAGATATGGGCGAGGGCCCGACAGCCTTCTCATTGGTGACGAAGACTGCAATATAGGTAGTGTTACAACATTGCAAATTTTTCCCTTCATGAAAAAAATATGATAATCCGCTTGAGTTATTGGGCACAAAGTTTGACTATATTGAAGCAAAGCTAGAATTGTGGAATATGGTAGATTGAGGCAGTTAATGGTTGGTAAAAGCGGAGAGCGAGTTGGAGAAATGAGATAACATTTGGTGGTAAAGGTATAATTTGTCTAGAATTTTTTCTTTTCTTTTTTTTTGTGGAGAAATCTTAGACTGTTGAAGAAAAATTGCAGCCTCAAGTACCATGTGAGCACTTAATGGAACGCATACGGTTCCTCAAATTGATGCACTTATGCCTTGGAATGAAGAAGTTCTAAATTGCTGGGTTCTTGAAATAGTGTCTTTGACATGTTGGTGGTGTATATTGAAGGAAGGAAGTTGCTGAATTGGGTTTTCATTCCACCCCCCTATATATTAATGTATATTTATTTGTTTCTAGATTTCAACAAAGGTTATGTTCAATGTAACATATTTAAGCACTGTAGTGCTTATTGAAAAAAAAATTTCACACCAGATCATCAATGGTTCGATAAGATAAGTTATGTTCAGAAAAACATCAGTGCAGATGTTATTTGATTGCCTAACATCTTTAATTTTATTTTTAAATAAACTATGAGATTTACATATTTAGAAACCCTCATTTGAAAATGTGTCTCACAACTGTGCGAAGTGAAGTTTTCGTCAAAATTTAGTTTAGTTGAGATCACATCAAACCATATCAGAAAATTTGACAAATTGAACATTGGGAAAGATCTGTCTCATTGATGCTAATTATTTCATTTGGATGAGCATTTGGTCGTTTTCTTGAAATTGTGTACATGTAAATAGGTTGTAAGATTATGGACGAATTATATTGTTCATAATTTCATATATGTGTTATATTGCCTTAAGAGATCTTAACAACACGATGCTTTTCTATGAGTTAGAGGTACGCTGTCAAAATGTTTGGATGCTTGGTTGGAAAGTGAGTTGGTTGAAGGGGTAGTGGATAAGATTTGGGGTAGCACTGTATTATCTCGTGGATTGAGAAATCTGCACTTACATCCAGAGTGGAAGTATTGTTAATTTATGAATCTTCAAAACATGCATCTAGTTGTGTAAATTTGTAGAGGGGTAATATAATTCATACAAGTACCTTGAGGTGCAAATTGTGCCTAGAGTTGATAGAGTGAAATTACCTTATTTTGATAATCACTAAATATACCTTTGTCTCATCTTTTTGAGAAAGAAAGTTGTTTGTATTCAGTGCATGTTTGCGATAGAACCCTATAGAAGACGGTGATGTTCAAGCTGCTGAGTTTTTGGTCTTTTTAATCAACGTTTTTGTATATTTCATTGGTTTAGGTTTCTTGGTATAGACTTATAAGGGTTTTGCTTTTGATACTGTTTCTTATTAAGTTTTCATAATCTGTGGTAACAAATTCAATCTGACAGTGTTTCAATTGGTGTTACCAGGGGCTGTTGCTTTTCTTCTTCTTCTTGCGGTTGCATTACTTTGTGCCTATGAGCTCTGTGCTGTATATGTTACGGCTGGTTCTAGTGCGTCGGAACGATATTCTCCTTCCGGATTTTTTTTTGGTGTATCTGCGATTGCTTTAGCAATCAATATGCTCTTTATTTGCCGAATGTTATTTAATGGTAATATTTATGAGGATGCCCAACTTGCTTTTGTAGTTTGTTAGCTATATTATGCCTACCCATTTAACATTTCCTTTTGTAGCTTTTATCGTTATATGTTTTTGAGATTCCAATGTTTCCATGCCTTTATTTGTACAAATATTTGCAGGTAATGGTTTAGATGTGGATGAATATGTGAGAAGGGCATATAAATATGCTTATTCTGACTGTGTTGAGGTAGGCCCTGTGGCTTGCTTGCCAGAACCACCAGATCCTAATGAACTGTATCCTCGACAATCCAGCAGGCAAGCGCCTTTGCATTCTGTCGTCTTTGTATGTGTTAGATGTTTTGGAGCTTCCTGCTCTATTATTAAACTAATTTTACCTCTACAGGGTTTCACATTTGGGGATCCTTTACCTCGGCTCTTTATTGGTGTTACTTGTGTACTCAATTTTGTATGGTTTGACAGCAAAGGAGGCACGTTGGTTGGGAGCCATTACTTCAGCTGCAGTAGTTATCCTTGGTATGTTTGCAGGATTTTTCTATTTGTTTTAGGCCTTTGCTTTGAATGTGTCTAATGTACCAATATATTTTGGGACAAAATTTGTTGCAGATTGGAATATGGGAGCATGCTTGTTTGGCTTTCAGCTTCTTAAAAGTCCTATTGCTGCACTGTTTATTGCTGGCACATCTCGTGTATTCCTAATTTGCTTTGGAGTACATTACTGGTCAGCCTCAGCTCTTATATCGTATCATCTAATGTTGAACTCTTAAAGGCTTAAACACATATTTAATGTTACACTAACCTGTGATTCTGTTTTCAGGTATTTGGGGCATTGTATAAGTTATTTGGTTATGGCATCTGTGCTATTTGGTGCTGCTGTCTGTCGTCGTCTCTTGGTTACAAATCCTTCAGCTGAAAGAAGAGATGCTTTACAGAGCACAGTTATTCGTCTTAGGGAGGGGTTTCGTCGAAAAGAGAATAATACTTCATCCAGTTCTTCTGAAGGATGTGGTTCTAGTATGAAGCGTAGTAGCAGTGCTGAAGCTGGTCAACTTGGACACGGAGTGGAAACTGTTGGCAGAAATGGGGGTCATTCCGCTGGCGAAACTGCTGGTTCAAATATTTCTGCTTTGCACCAAACTACAGGTTCTTATGAGGGCATAAACAGCGAAAAGAGCATGGACAGTGGAAGGCCTAGTTTTGTTTTACGCAGTAGTTCATGTCGTTCAGTGGTTCAAGATCCTGATGTTGGTCCATCTTTTGCTGAGAAGAATTTTGATCACAGCTCTTTGGTAGGCTATTCCAGCGGTGGCCTTGAAAGTCAAGGTTATGATTCAAGTACATCAACATCAGTGAATTACCTTCCAGATGTTAATTTAGCTCTTGCATATCAGGAGAAACTGAATGATCCAAGAGTTGCAGCCTTGCTTAGGAAGCGGGCTAAACAGGGTGATCGTGAGTTGACAAATTTGTTGCAAAATAAAGGATTGGATCCAAATTTCGCGATGATGTTGAAGGAAAAAGGTTTGGATCCAACAATCCTGGCATTGCTGCAAAGAAGTAGTTTAGATGCTGACAGAGATCACTGTGATAACACGGATATTACTATAATTGATTCTAATAGTGTTGAAAATGCTTTACCTAATTTAATCTCTTTGTCTGAGGAACTGAGGCTTCGTGGTTTAGAAAAGTGGCTGCAACTTTCAAGACTACTTTGGCACCATGCAGCTGGCACTCCTGAAAGGGCGTTAGCTCTTTTTAGTATTGTCTTCATTCTAGAAACAGTAGCTGTTGCCTTTATCCGTCCAAAAGTGATTAAAATTGTAGATGTCAATCATCAGCAGGTTAGATGCAGTTTCGTCTTTAAAAATTCTCCTGATTCATAGATTTTTTTTCCTTTTCTTTGAACTTGTAAGGTTGAATTTTGTAGTTTGAGTTTGGAATCTGCGTCCTGCTCTTGTCACCTGTCATTTGCTTGATTTTGGCTTACCTGCGGTCTCTTCAAGCAGAAGATGTGGGCATGTCATCGAAACCTCGAAAGGTAAACTAACAGTGTTTTATCTACAAGTTATTCAAATTACGCAGTAGGTGTGGCTTTGTGATTGCAAGGCTAGGAGAATTTAAATCTGCTGTATAATATTTGTCAGTTGCTTCAAGTCACTATGAAATCGATCAAGTTTAATCAATCAAGTACTTTTGACTATTTTGATTTCACTTGTGTTTAAAGGCGCCCGTTTGGTATGAGGGTAGCTTGTATGTTATCCTATCTTTTGCTCGAGGTTGGTCTTTTTTAGTGTATATATTTGGCTAGCAATTCAATGCCACTTTGGTCTCTTCTTTCTTCAATAATAATAATTAATATTTTTTTTCGAAAGCTCATCATTATTCTTCAACTTAAGCTCTGTGGTCAATCATTTTCTGGACTCCTGTGTATTCTCTGTTCAATGGTAGGATAATAATATACTCCTAGTTCTCTTGGAGAAACACAAAAAAATGCTAAAGGTTTTTAGATGCATTATGTTTTTGTTGCAATTGAAATGGAAGTTAATTACCGTCGTACTTTTAAAGTAATCTCCTGAAACAACATCAGTATTCACTTCCTCACACATGCCACCTAAAACGAGTTTGCCTTTTTCTTTAAATAATTATTTTTAAAAATATTTATTTGGAGGGTTCCATTGTAATGGTGTTGGTGACTCATGAATTGCTCTTATGCTTGTGACAAAATGAAAAATGTCATATCCTTTTTGAGCTAAATCATCAACTTTAGGTCAGAATAATTTATAGAGAGGCAGGAAGAGAGAGGGAGAGAGGGAGGGGGAGAGAGAGAGAGAGAGAGAGAGAGAGAGAAGAGGGGGGGGGGTGTTTGATCAGCTTTTGTTTTACCCTTGGGAAGGAATTGAATTATTGAAAGTACCCTTTACCCATATGAAACAATTCTGCTGTTCATACAATAAAGAAATCACCAAGCAAGGCTATTTTAACCAAAGATGCCTAGGCCAAGTTTGTACATGCAGGACAATGAGAGCCAGTATTAGAAGGTTAATGCAGAGTATCTGATCCTATCATGGAAAAAAACCTGGTTCTCTCCCATTGTTCTGCGAAACCACGTGAGCGGTGTACCGAAATTGACACCAAACTCGGTGTAACGCCCCTTACATAATAGCTTCATGGTGTTATATAACCGTTTACATGAATGTAACTATGTAAGTAACACACAAAGAATGAAGAACCTAACTCGGTGTAACGTCCCTTACATAACAGCTTCATGGTGTTATATAACCGTTTACGTGAATGTAACTATGTAAGTAATACACAAAGAATGAAGCAGCCGACAGACAAAAAAGGTTAAGGATTGATTAAGTCTGAGTTGAAACACATTATAAATCTTATATATATATATGCTTTGAAATTCATATTCGAGCAAAAACCCTCAGTTAATTTCATTAAAGCACTTCAAATTGAACCTATATTTAGAACCCTAATTTCGAAGGAACCCTAACATGTCTATGGATGTGCTGCTGCTTCGCCTGGACTAAAAATGCTGGCTAGACATCTCTGGCAGCTTCTGGCACCACAGCTTCCGGGGGCTGGGAGTGGTCTTTTCAACTGATATCTCTTCTGTTTGCCCTCTCTTTTATCATTCTTTTCTTTTGTTCTCCACTCTCTCTCTCTCTTTTCCCTTTTCTTCACTTTATGACCAGATACAACATCAGGTTAATAATCACTGTTTGATTTTATCAACATGTGAGCTGTTGAATGTGTCTTCGATGAAATTTCAATTGGTATTCCATGTCATCAAAACGAACCTTATGGCTATTTTTATGTGAATTCTAGTGTTAATCTGGTAGCTTTCTAAGTTCAATTCTGTTGTGTACAATATAGGGGACATTACAATGGATGGCTAGGTGTTTGTTTAAACAATTAAACTGTAAAAACTACCGTAGTAGACTAATAGAGCTATAACACTTTTATATTGTTAGAGTGTTGTACTATGATTTGAAGAAAAGCCATATTATGTGACTTTGGTGTTATCGTTTTTAATTTTTAGTGCTTACTTTTTTGTTGAGCCAAAAAGCGACGTTTCACCTAACCAAGGGCAGGTGATATTTAAAAAGCGAAACTGTATAATATTATAAAACCATATCATAAAGCTTTATAGTGTTAAAGTATAGTATTTCCTCCGTTTAACTTTGTTGGTTACGCTTTGATCATTTTTCTCTCACAAGAAGATTCCAAACATAACTCACGAAGTGAACATAACTCACGAAGTGTAAAAGAGGGATCTACAATTTGAAAAAAAAAGGTCTTAACCATTGGAATATTTGTTGTCATCCTTTAAATGCTAAAGGTATTTCTTGGTTGTGACGCATTGGCTGACATATGAGTTCATTTATATCTTATTTTCGATTTGTTGCATTCATTTATTTGAAGTATATCATGCATCATATGATTATTATTTCTCATGAAGCTTTTTTGGCTGACTGGATACTGGCTTTCAAATTTTCTAGTGTGTTTTTGGGGTATCTAATTGTATGATTCAATGCTTTTAATTTGTTTAATCTACTAATTAAAGCTCATTTCTTTTCCTTTTTTCCACTGACTGTGTTTCAGTATGGTTTCTTTGCGTGGCTGCTGAGCACTTGTGTTGGACTATTACTTTCCTTGTTGAGGTATTTCACTTTCCTTTTATGGAAGTCTTAACACAGCTGCATTATTGCCTCAATTTCCGAACCACTTCAAATTTATGATAGTTTAAGATAGATAACATCTGCTTGAGATTATGTCTTTCTTAACTTTCTTACAAGGTGAATTTTCTGATTTGTGTTACTTAATACCTTATTCAATCCTTGTTATTTTGACAGCTTTCTAATATCTGGGTATGATATGTAAATAAAAACTCTGCGGCCTGCCTTTTGTGACTTTGTCATTCAGTTTTTTACTTTTTTTTTTTTTTTTGATTGTGACTGTTATGACTTTGGGTTTCACATCATCCAAAAGGATAATGTGGCGAAGAAAGTTGGAATCACGTAAGTTGAGTAGAAGTAAGACAAAATATATGTTCGGATTACTTTCGCTATTTAGGATCCATTATCCAAAAGGATGGTGAATTGGATAGAGATGTGGACCACATGATCAAATCGGATTGGTTGAAGTGGAAGGGACCGTATGGTTTTTTATGTGATCAGGGTATGCCCAATAAATTGAAGGGAAAATTTTACTGCACGAGCGTTAGACCAACATTGCTTTACGGGACCGAATGATGGGTTTTGAAGTATTGCCACCTCTATAAGATGGGTGTGGCAGAGATGCGTATGCTCTGTTGGATGTGTGGGCATACAAGAAAGGACAAAATACGGAATGAGGTAATCAGGAGGAAGTTGGGGGTTGCTTCTATTGAAGATAAAATGAGGGAAAATCGGCTAAGATGGTTTGGTCATATAAGACAGAGACCGAGTAACGCTTCGGTAAGGAGGTTGGAAGGGTGGCAACAATAGGGAAGGAGGAGTGGTAGAGGAAGACCAAAATAAAATTGGATGAGGGTTGTTAGTGGAGATATGAGGGTGTTGCGGCTTGAACAACATTTAGTGTCAAACAGGGAAGATTGGTGGAGGAAGATTTCTGCTGATAACTTTTGCGACTCATATTGATTCATGTCTAGCCGACCCCAAATTAATTTGGGACTAAGGCTTTGTTGTTGTTGTTGTTGACTGTTATGACTTTGGACTTTGTGAGCGTGCACACATGTATCACATATATATATATATATATCTATACAATAATGTGCAAATGAATAACATTTTGGGCGCCTCACTGCATTGCTATGGTTTTTGAGATTATCATGAGCATGTAGTTAGGTTGCAGTAGCTGCAAGCCATCAGCATCGCTTATGTTAGTGGTTTTTCCTGCTTTTAACCTTATCCTGTGTATATCTAAGTTTGGGCCTGAGAATGGGAGCTTTTTATGTATGTTTTGACTTTTGACATTTGTTTTTCACACATATTGTTGTTTTAGGCCTAGAAATGATTTTGCTTACTCAACTACTAAATCTTTTTATTCCTATGCTGTGCTTTTAATTATGTACTTGTTACTGCAGCAAATCATCTGTTCTTCTTGGATTATCATTAACTGTCCCGCTCATGGTGGCCTGCCTTTCCATTGCTGTTCCCTTTTGGATTCGCAATGGCTACAATTTCTGGATTATCCATGATGATTCAGCTAATCAAACTGGAAATCATCAAGCTCTTGGAAGGACAGAGGTTTATCTAATTTTAGTAAATTGTACTTGAGTTTTATGTGCACAAGTCATGTTCTGTCTTGCTTTTTTGTTAAGGTCGCCCTATAAAACATTGATTTTATGGATTTTGGTAGTTCATTTTATGTCTATTTTATGCAAATCCATCGTATCCATAATTTTCTAAACCTCCCGAAGGGCCAAACCTGAAATAGTGAGAAGCCTTAATTTTTAAAAAAGAGACTTGCACATGTGCGTGAAAACACACACAGACACACACACATGCGCACCTCGCACATTGACACACATGAGGTTTATGTAGGTCAGAATGTACACATGTAGGAACTAATGTGAGAATAAAGTTCTTTATTGGTTGTTAAATTACTTATGATTGGTGAAATATTACTTGTAAAATATTGGTATGTTTTTGAAGCTTAAGAGAAACCTGCCTTTGTGAATATACTTAAGTAATATGGCCTTTTTGTTTCCTTTTTTCTATACTGTACTACCCTCTAAACATTGGACTGTAATCTAACTGATTTGGAACCAACCTCTAAATCCCAAACCGATCTTGTCTTGTCCCTGATTGAACCTGTGTCAATAGACACCTAAACTACTTGGGAGGCCCATTAAATTCAATTTGTTATTGACCTGACCCAAAAACTGAACTGGTTCATTTTCAGCATGTGACTGTTGACCTGAAACCTTATCCATATTTTATTATAATCAAAATTGAGTACAAGTTTGCCTAGTGTGTAGAGTTTATTTTATTTCTCAACCTTATTGTTTGTCACATCTATTACTTATGACTACTTTTGATGAGTATATATTTTACAAAAATAGTATGGTTGTTACTTCTAATACTTTCTCAAGTATATTTACACTCTTGTCACTGTCTTCTGCTCCAGGTGTTTCTGGTTTCTAAGTTGTTTGATTACAATGGATACATTAGATTTTGTTAGGTTCTGTTCCTTTTGTTGTTGTCGGTGTCATGTTTGTATGTTGGTATGAGAGATAAAAGATGGAACAGGATGTCTGTCATGTGTGTATGTGCACGCTGGATGGCAGGTGTTTCTTTTTACCACAATTTTAATTTAGATTTCTTTGGAAGGCTATATGACTGATTATTATTTTGTTCTTCATCCAATGTTATTTCTTGGCTAAATTTGGATAATTTTTTGTACTTTGTAAACCCCTGCATCCTTTCTAGAGAGTAGTCTTGATGGCATAAATCATTATTTGGATGATATGAATTCCATTTTTACTAATTCGATGTTGATTTTTAGGGCATAGCTTTTCTCATCTGTGTCGCGGTTTTTGTTGGATCTGTGATATCTCTTGGTGTCATTGTGTCTTCTAAGCCACTAGATGAGCTGTCATTTGGAGGATGGAATGGAGATAGGAAAAGCTACGTATCTCCTTATGCATCCTCTGTTTATCTTGGTTGGGCAATGGCTTCCGCCATTGTTCTTCTTGTTACGGGTGTGCTGCCGGTGATATCTTGGTTTGCTACTTATCGATTTTCCATCTTCTCTGCTGTATGTTTGGTTTTGTTTGCTGGTTAGTATGATCTTGTTAATTTTACTTGGGTTTGCATCTGTTTACGTGTCTACCATGTTGATTTGGTTTTATGTTTCAAACTTCCGAACTTGGTGCAGTTGTGCTTGTGGTATTTTGTGGTGTGTCATACGTGGAGATAACACATTCTAGAATCTATCACATTCCAACAAATGGCGATTTCCTTGCTTCTTTGCTTCCATTGCTGTGTGTACCAGCATTGTTGTCTTTGTGTACTGGCCTGCACAAATGGTGAGTGGACACTTCATCAATTTCGTTCTTTCTATGTGAATATTGAAGTTTGAAGCTATTGTTTTTAATGCTCAATGGACAAACTTGCAGGAAAGATGACGAGTGGAGACTCTCTCGCAGTGTCTATATCTTCATCTCTGCTGGTCTTCTTCTGTTGCTCTGTGCAATATCAGCTATTATTGTTATTGTCAAGCCATGGACGGTAAGTTGGATCCTTTCTATGTTTCTGTTGCGACCGTGGTGTTAGAATGAAGCATGTTACATAGAACGTGGAAAAAGTTGACAGAAGGGAAACAATAAAGTAAAGGGGTAAACAAAAATGTTAATTGATTAGGTCCGAATTAATTGAGTAATTTGTTGCTGTTGCACAGGTTGGAGTAGCATTTCTTTTGGTTCTTCTATTAATAGTGTTGGCTATTGGCGTCATCCATCACTGGGCTACAAATAATTTTTACTTGACACGGTCACAAATGTTCTTTGTTTGTTTTCTTGCGTTTCTTTTAGCCGTGGCAGCTTTTATGGTTGGGTGGTTTGAAGGTGAGACAAACATTAGTTTTTGATAGCTTTCTTTGTTACTATTTATGTTATTGTGCCCAATTGTATATTGACTAATATCCTCCATCCCCCTTTTCAGCTAAACCCTTTGTAGGCGCTTCTGTTGGCTATTTTTCATTCTTGTTCCTCCTTGCTGGTAGAGCATTGACTGTAAGTTCTTTTACCGCAACAAGATTAATTGATTAAATTTTATAACCTTTTCCTATCCACCATCCTCTTTCTCTTGCGGCTCATTCTCTGTATAACTTTCTAACTGTTGCTCCTCCTTAGCTATCTGAATTATTATTTTTCATTTAATTATTCATACTTCAATGCTTTTTTCCCTAGGTGCTTCTTTCACCTCCAATTGTTGTCTATTCCCCAAGGGTGCTTCCTGTATATGTATATGATGCTCATGCAGATTGTGGAAAAAATGTTAGGTTTGTGTTCTCTCTCCCTCGGTTTCGTGTTGGCAATTATAATTTCTTTTATATAGTAATAAATGTAATTCGCTAAGTGCTGCTTGCTTTGTTCACAGTGGTGCTTTTCTGATGCTTTACGGCATTGCTTTAGCAACGGAAGGATGGGGTGTTGTTGCCAGTCTGAATATATATCCACCTTTTGCTGGTGCTGCCGTCTCAGCGGTTACACTTGTTGTTTCCTTTGGATTTGCTGTCTCTCGTCCGTGTCTGACTCTTGAGGTAGGCATGAGTGATGATCTATTGTATCTTTTATCAATACTACCCATGCTGCTCTATCAGTAAATAGGAGATTAGGAGTCAAAGGTTCTATTTGTTATTGATAATTAAGTGGCAATTGTATCTGATCAGTGTAAGTGTTTATTTGTTTGCATTTTCATGCAATTTACTCATGTTCAGATGATGGAAGATGCTGTTAATTTCCTAAGCAAGGAAACTATTGTTCAGGCAATTGCACGATCTGCAACAAAGGTGTGTATGCTAATAAATTGATTTGAAAGATAACAGCTGGTAACTATTAACATGTATATGTTTAGTGTGCTGAAATGATCACCGGCGCTACTTTAGACTGTTATGGCTTTGTGTTTTTATGCGCAAAGAATATTGGTTAAATTGTTTACAGGGTTATTTGGTTTATTCTTTCTTGAATGCCAATGCCTGTGATTGTTTAGAATTGGTGATTTAGTGTTCTATAATCCAATAATGTTCTGTAGGAAAAGGATGGTTGCGAAATGCATCTCTGTTTAATTGAAATCAGACTGCGTGTTCTATTTTGGACAGTTTCAATTGATTTATGAGAGGTATGAAAAGAGTATTAAAAACAATAGGAGATTAGGTGATACTGTGATACGTTTGCCTATTATGTGAGTTATTTTTTGCTTGTTCTAATCCCAGATTTTTAGGTGAGTTTTTGTTTTCTTTAGATTCTTGTGTTTACTATTAGCCTTATCAAATTTGGTTGGAAGAAAATTCTCCTCTTATATAGTATGTGGTCCATGATTCTCAAATTGGATTTGCAGACCCGGAATGCTATTTCAGGAACTTACTCAGCTCCGCAAAGGTCTGCTAGTTCAGCTGCTCTATTAGTTGGTGATCCCACTATTATGCGTGATAGAGCTGGGAATTTTGTGCTCCCAAGGGCTGATGTCTTAAAGCTGAGAGATCGTTTGAGAAATGAGGAGATGGCTGTGGCTTCTGTTTTGGCAAGATTCAAAAGCTGTCTAAGTCTTCAGTGTGAATCTACAAGTGACATGGGGCAGAGGGAGTTGTGTGCTCATGCTCGTATTTTGGCTTTGGAGGAAGCAATTGATACAGAGTGGGTGTGTATGTGGGATAAGTTTGGTGGTTATTTGCTTCTTTTGCTAGGTCTAACTGCAAAGGCTGAGCGTGTACAGGTATATGGCTTCATTTCTTGTTAGGATCGGCATAATTTCTTTCCTCTGTTTTATCATGGTGTTTTGATTGTTCAGAACCTGACCTTTGATTTAATAGGATGAAGTTCGTTTGCGACTCTTTCTTGATAGTATTGGGTGTCCAGATTTAAGTGCCAAAAAAATAAAAAAATGGTTGCCTGAGGATCGAAGACAATTTGAACTTATTCAAGAGAGGTGGGTTATGATACTACCTATGAAATATTAGAAATTTGCTTTTATATGCTGCCTTGTGTGTTGCTTGACTATGCTATGTATGTCTAGTTATTTGAGAGAAAAGCAAATGGAAGAAGAAATCTTTTTACAGAGACGTGAAGAGGAGGGCCGGGGCAAGGAGAGGAGGAAAGCCCTTTTGGAGAAGGAAGAGCGCAAATGGAAGGAGATAGAGGCTTCTCTTTTGTCATCCATTCCTGATGCTGGAAGTAGGGATGCTGCTGCAATGGCTGCTGCAGTACGTGCTGTAGGTGGCGACTCTGTTCTTGATAATTCCTTTGCACGGGATAGAGTTTCAAATATTGCACATCGCATTCGTGCAGCTCAGTTAGCTCGCCGGGCACATCAGGTGATTTTATAGGCTTCATGTTTATGCTAGTTTAAACAATTTCCTGATATCATGATGGTGCAGAAGTGATGTTATTATATAAATCTGTACGTGTCTCGGGTTCAAGATGTTGGTTTATATAAATCAAATACATTTCAAGGTTGAGAGACATTAGAGAGCTCAGAAGAAAGAGACAAAGGGTGAGAGGAAAGAGGGGAGGGTGCGACTGTACGAGAGCAAGAATTACCATAGTGTTGATACATTATACCATTATGTTGGGCCTTTTTTTATGATAGTCAAGTTGGCAAATGGGACTATTGTTTTGCGGATCTAGCATGGTACAATGGTACATGGGATTCCAAGGTCAAATACTATAAAGGAGCATGAGCCTTTTCCTTGGCGTTTTCTCTTTTTTGTTGTAGCCTTTTCCTTTAGGCTCCGTTTGTTTTGGAGGAAAACATTTCTCAGAAAATGATTTTCCATAATTTCCCCATTTTCCTTTGTTTGTTTTGATAAGGGGTGGAAATCAATTTTCTCAAAGGTGGAAAACTTCTATTTAAAAAAGAAAACTCATTTTTCTTTTGAAAACAAGGTATGCCACAATTTCCTTCCTACTTCTTACTCTTTTATTCCTCTCCTTACATCTTCCTTCCCTTTTTTCCTTCCAATTTTCTTTTCTTCAATGAGGTTTCTTCTACCAAAACAAGCAAAGAAAAACTTTTTTTACAATTATGTTTTCCATGGAAATTTATTTTTTATAGAAACTCATTTTTCGTGAAAAGTGTTTTCCATCAGAACAAACGGAGCCATAGTTTTCTAAATAAATTCTCACAACACAGGAATTCATTATGCGTTTACTCTGATTGCTTTTATTTAGTGTCACTTAACTCGTGTTCGTCCTTTAGCGTTGTAGTATTGAAGTTTTGCATGAAAATAAAATTCTTCACGTGTACTTTTTCTGTAGAAGTTCCATAATATGACTAGTGTTTCCAAGTTCCAACTGCATCTGAACTTGTGTATGGTTTCAAATACTAAAATAGAAAATGAAGTCTACATTTTTTTACCCTCGAGGCCTTGATATATTATTGCACAACATTTCCGTTGAGATTGCATGAGTTCCCCTTGGAAGGCTCTGTTGGTAAGAATCCAAAATGATTGAATATTCTATGGATTTTTAGCTAGGGAGGACGGGAGGTGGGATTCTAGTCGCTCCGCACTGTTTATCAGTGACAATCGTTGTTTTCACTACAAATCTCTTTCATACTTTTTTTTGGCGCTCTAGTTTCATTTTGTTGGCTCCCGAGTTTTACTTCCTCTTTTCCTTAGTGTCCTCCTTTCTTCTGACATGCCTCTGTCTTCCTTTATTACAATTGTTTTTTGATCTTTTTCTATTTGTAGTCTATAGTAATTGCAAGATTAGTAGTTGTGTTAGTTTCTGAAGGTTTGGGGCCTATGACAGCTGCAACTTTGTTCAAGCCTGGCAAGTGCTAATTTAAAGTGGTTCAGCAAATAAATCATCCAATACGAGAATTTATAATTTTGAAAAGCCTCGTCTATATGTCTCTCCAATATGCAGGGGGGGTGTCATTTTCACATCCCGATTGTTTGGAATATTGTATCTGACACTTGAGTCTGTATCCATGCTATATACTCTTATCCCACTCGATGTATATGATTCTCTTATACATGAGGTTCTCAAATAAATTTTCATGTTTTTATGAGGGAAAGTAACAATTTTATTGTTGTAGCACAAATGTGAGAGATGTATCGTCTTCACATGAACATGCTGTTTAGTAAGAATGGCATAATTTACTAGTCATGATTTTCTTGTCGGAAAATGGTTTAAGATCGATCTTTCAATACTGAAAAAAAGTTATTTTTTCGCATTTTTTTATGTTGAACTCTTGAAGATGTTATTGTTTAGTTCAAATTTGTAAAATGGTGAGAGTTCATATGTTTAAGCTTCTGTATTGATCTTTGTTGTGAAATTGATGAGTTAATTATTTGAAACTACTGAACATGCTAATGTCAGACTGGAGTTCCTGGTGCTGTCTGTGTTCTTGATGATGAGCCTAGAGGCAGCGGTAGGCACTGTGGACCAGTGGATCCGAGTGTGTGCCAGAGTCAAAAGGTTACTTTTTCCGTTGTGGTGATGATACAGCCAGATTCTGGACCAGTCTGCCTTTTTGGGACAGAATTTCAGAAAAAATTGTGCTGGGAATTCTTAGTGGCGGGTTCTGAACAAGGTATTGAGGCAGGTCAAGTTGGGCTTAAATTGATTACAAAAGGTGACCGGCAGTCAGCTGTAGCAAAAGAGTGGAGTATCAGCGGGACATGTATTGCAGATGGAAGGTTTGTCCATAATATTGAGTTTCAGGACAACTTAATTAAAATTAAAGCTTCTGTATATATGTTTCTGTTCTTACAGACAGGCTCGTGTCTATGGGCATATGTTTGTATGCATGATGCATGTTGCATGGTCATGTTGAATGTGTTTCTTTGAAGATTTCTATCTGTATCTGAATGCAATTATAACTCATATCAGTTTTAGACTGGTTACCAACATTATTTATTCAAATATATAGGAAAGTAGATAGGGATGCCATATATAGAATAAGATATTAAGAACATTGATTGCGTTCTATATGGCTTTGAGAGTATGAGTGATTTTTAGGCCTTGTTCTCCTCATCTTATTTTTATTGATTTTTTTATTAAAATAAGATAAGTGAAGTAAAAATAAGTTCAATTTAGCTAAACTAAGTTTGCTTCAACAAAAGTAAAAGTAAGTCTAATTCAGCAATTTTAAATCTTTCATTGATTAATAATGATTTCAGTAAAAATAAGATCACTTGAGTAAAAAAAAATTCAAATCAGCAAAAATAAGTTCACTTATAAAAAATAAATTAAGTTTTGCAAAGAAAGGTGACAAGTGCATGGCCTTAGAGTTGGATTCGTAATTGCGGTGATCATTCTGGCTTTTATGTTGAGCTGCAGTTTCCTTGATTACCATTAAAAATCTGCATGTTTACAGGGGTCTCTTTTCATCTGGCCTGATTTAGGATAGAGCAAATTATTTACCTTTGTTGTGGCCTTTTGGGTTAGTTATTAGAAGTTTACTCAATTAAATACATTCAGGAATCTGGACCGTATTGGTTGTACATATATTTCCACCACGCCCAAAGAAAATGACATTTGGACTGTATCATTTGATTGTGCATGAATTTTTGTCACTGGAGCTGAAAGTTTGACAGATAATGGTATTAGTTGATATATTTTGCTGAGAATACCAGACAATTCCACAGAAACTTCTGCATGCAATCTTGACCAACTGAAGATACTCCCTCTATCATTCGTTAGCCGCTAATCGCTACATTGCTCTTAAATAGACGTTGTTTTTAGTTGCTACATTTTCCTTTTTGGTATGTGGAGCTCACATAAATTCTAATTATTCTATCTTTAATTTTGTTACCTACACACTATGTTTTTGCTGGCAATACCAGATAATTCCACCGAAACTTCTGCATGCAATCTTGACCAACTGAAGATGCCCTCTCATTAATTTTTTAGCTGTTACATTGCTCTTTAATGCACGTCTTTTTTAGTTGCTACTCTTTCCTTTTTGGTATTTAGGGCTCACATAAATTCTACCTATTCTATCTTTAATTTTACAATCCCTACTATGCTCTTTTTTACGCTTATTCTTGTCATCTACTCAATAAATACCCAACCTTTTTGCGGTACCTACCATTTATGTGCACTTACCTAGGCTCTAATGAAAATGTACTGGATATCGACTAACAAAAAAGGCCAAGTAAATTAATGAAACAAGGTTATTGCTGGGCATCCACCCAAACGGTATAAAAAGACAGTCTAAAACAGGAATCGAGAAGGCTATTAAAAAACTGATGTTTGCATGAGTTGGTGTTATTGTGTTACTTAATCGAAGGGGATGGAGGGGGAGGGGGGGGGTGAGGGGATCTTGGTTTATGACATATTGAAGATTTGGGATAGCACTTCATGTAGCTAACTTCACTTGTGGGGACAAGGGTTGATTAATTGTTTGATATGTTTGAATCTTTGGAAGGAAATCTGAATATGTATTAGCAATTTTTTAATCATCCCTTTTTTCCATCATCTGCAGGTGGCATTTGGTTACATTGACAATTGATGCTGGCCTTGGTGAAGCAACATGTTTTGTTGATGGCGGTTTTGATGGTTGTCTTAACGAGTTACCACTTCCTACACTGAATGGTATTTGGCAGGAAGGAGCAGAAGTTTGGATTGGAGTTAGGCCTCCCACTGACATGGACACATTTGGTAGATCAGACAGTGAAGGAGCTGAATCTAAAATGCATGTGATGGACGTTTTTCTTTGGGGAAGGTGCTTGAGTGAAGAGGAGATTTTTTCTCTTCATGCTAATGTGGGTGTACCTGATTATAATATGGTTGATCATCTTGATGATAATTGGCAATGGGCTGATTCTCCATTGAGGGTAGGTTTTATGTGCCTTTGGCTCATTTTTGTTTCACAAACTCGGTTGCTGGTGTCAATCATAGGTGTAATATCTGGTAATTTGGGGCTATCTTTACAAGTGTTAAAAATTGCTGTACTTCGGGGCTATCATTTACAAGTGTCAAACATTATTGTATATCGTAGGTATCATACTATGGGTCTATCTTTTAGTATAATATATTAACTAGCATTTTATGCATGTGGTGCATGCAATGATATAGAGAAGTTCAAAATTGACCAAAAAAAAAAAACTACGTAAAAAGTTTTAGTGTTAATTAATTTGAAATCTCATTGATATAATTCAACATTTTTTTTTTCAAAAAAACTGTAGCATAATTTTTTTTTCCAAGTTTTTATTACATGGTAATCGGAATAAAGTAGGCAAAATAACTGATCTTTCATCACCTTACTTAAATAGCATTAGTAATGGCAATGGTGTGAATTGGAGTGATGTGAAAGGTTTTGGTAATCACAAGATGCAAAAACCCTAATAATAATATCATCATTATTATTTTAAAATCATGGCGATATATGAACAATTGTGTCATTGTTGGAATGTTCAGTGTGCTATGTGTACCTAAAAGGAATGAAAATTTCTAGTAATAGGTTAATAATTAAGTATCGAGCCTTCAAAGTTGTTTTGTAGCGATAGGAAGTTGACTAATGAAAATATTATGTGTGACTTGTGTAGGCTGATGATTGGGAGAGTGATCCTGCAGACGTTGATCTGTATGACAGGGATGATGTAGATTTTGATGGACAATATTCTAGTGGTAGAAAAAGAAGATCTGGACGTGAAAGTGTTATGCTTGATGTGGATTCTTTCTCTAGAAAATTAAGGAGACCAAAGATGGAAACAGAGGGAGAGTTAAATCAGCGAATGTTGTCAGTTGAAATGGCTGTTAAGGAGGCAGTTGTTGCTAGAGGAGAAAGACATTTTACTGACCAAGAATTTCCGCCAAGCAGCCAATCTTTGTTTGTCGACCCCGAAAATCCTCCTCTAAAATTGCAGGTAATTGTCTAAAAGAGGCTTTAGTGTTAGGTGATGTCAAATTTTCAGTATTTTATCTTACCAGCTTTGCTTAACTAGGTTGTTTCTGAATGGATGAGGCCCAAGGAAATTGTAAAAGAAAGTCGAGTAGATTCTGATCCATGCTTATTTGCTGGTCCGGCGAATCCTTCTGATGTTTGTCAGGTGTGATCCTGTACCCCTTGCTTGTGTGTGTGTGTGGGGTGGGGGGGCATGTTTCGAGCCGGCATGAAATGATTTGGGACCAAGGCTTAGTTGTTTCGTATCATTGATATACTTGTTGGCTTAATGTCTACAGCTCTTACATAGTTTGGTTTGATATATCCAGGGACATTTGGGTGATTGTTGGTTTCTAAGTGCTGTTGCTGTTCTAGCTGAGGTCTCTCGGATATCTGAAGTGATTATCACTCCCGAATATAATGAGGAAGGAATTTATACTGTTCGCTTCTGCATTCAGGTAATTATTATTATTATTATTATTATTATTATTATTATTATTATTATTATTTTCATATGGAAAGAAAGACTAGTTCTGCTTTTACATTAACTTGTTCTAAACACCAATTATAGTGCTATATCGCCCTCAAAGGATGGAAGTACTCCCTCCGTTTCTTTAAGTTGTTTACTCTTGGAATTATTCTATGAGAGGAAAAAAAGTCAGTGTAACCAACTTAATGAAAAGTAGAGAATAGTTGGAATTTTTGTTTGTAGGTTCAATGGCTATGTGCTTAATTCAATTGTAATATCTCCGTCCTGATTATTGTTGGAGGATGAAGTGTGAGAATTTGATTCAAAGTACTTTGTTGTAAGAATATTCAAAGTTGGAGGGTGAAGTGTGAGAATTTGAAAACATTTAACAAAAGCAAAAGAAAGCAAGGTGTGAAAAGGATGAATTGTATGCAACAAAGCAATGAAGTGCTTAAATAGACAAGAAACCAAGTTAGTAGCTGCTAGTTTCCTTGGGAAATTTAAATACTAGTTGTAGGGGTATCTTGGATATTTTACATTAGTAAAGGGGTACATAATGAATTAAGTTTTTAACTTAACATCCACCTTAACACCGTTAGCCTTTAAGGGTGCTTATTGAATATCAGCAAAAGTTTAGGGGTACTCCATGAATTTCTGAAATTGTGAATTTCTTAAAAGTTTAGGGGGGTATCTCGTAAAAAAGCCAATAAAAAATCAATAACATACAATTCATTCACCTACTCAATTCATTGGTCACAAATTATACCTGCTACACTTTAAATTTGTCGATAACAAAGGATTCATCTTCAAAGCAACTTCTTAACAAAGTAGTTAGTTGACCTTAAGTTGAGTAACATATCAACTTCTTATTTTCCTTATAAAAAAGAATTATTTCATTTTTTTGAAAACCATTGGTTCATGATGCTTAGCATTTGTTTCCTTTTCCTCTTGACACACTTGCAAAAACTTGACCCGTGTTGTGCTTGAGAGTTTTAATTTTTTTCCAATTCAATCTTCCCCTACTGTTTTTTCGCAGCGTTTGATTTTATGATTGTGTTAATTTTGCTTTTTGTTAGATTTTCCAAGTATCGAATTGAATGTGCTATTCAAGGACAATAATGCAACCATTAATGCAAGTGATTATCAATTACAATATAACTTATGTCCATTTATTTATCAGTTGGTTTTTTGAACATAGGAACATGTGTTTGTTTAATGGAAAATAGTTATCAACATTAACTATATTCAGCAAGTAAAAGTGCCTTTGATGTTGTTCGTTGGATGATAGCTATGCAATGAACCTGATGACACATAGTAGAAGTAGCAAAGAAAGCTTGAACTACCTCATGGATGCTTTAGCTTAGTTAGTTGATGTCTTGGAACTGGGGAGGTGGTATTCGAAATGTGGGATTGAATCCCATAACATCAATGCCCTTTGTTTCTCCATGCACAGTAATAAAAAGATTCATGATTGAAAACTTAGAACATTTATTTGCATGATTTGTAGGGTGAATGGGTACCTGTTATTGTTGATGATTGGATTCCATGCGAAGCACTTGGAAAACCAGCATTTGCTACTAGTCGTAAGGGATATGAACTCTGGGTATCTGTCTTAGAAAAGGCATATGCCAAGTTGCATGGTTCATATGAGGCACTAGAAGGTGGGCTTGTACAGGATGCCTTGGTAGACCTCACCGGTGGAGCAGGTGAAGAAATTGACATGAGAAGTGCACAGGCACAGATTGATCTTGCAAGTGGAAGATTATGGTCCCAGTTATTGCGCTTTAAGCGAGAAGGTTTTTTACTAGGTGCCGGGAGCCCATCCGGAACTGATGTGCACGTCTCTTCTAGTGGCATTGTGCAGGGCCATGCCTACTCAATATTACAGGTTACTGATTTCTGCTGTGTCTGATCATTGTTGCTCAATAGAATGTTTTCTTGTGTGGCCCGAAGTCAATGAAACTAATTGTTGTAGGTTGATTTTTGTACTTTGGAAGATAATTAATCCTTAATGATGCAGGTCAGAGAGGTAGATAGCCACAAGCTTGTTCAGATTCGCAATCCCTGGGCAAATGAGGTGGAGTGGAATGGACCATGGTCAGATTCATCGCTGGAGTGGACGGATAGGATGAAGCATAAATTGCGGCATATTCCACAGGTTTTTGCTTTTGTATTATCATAAATTACTCTGTTATACAAGTATTTTTGTGTAACTGTGTTATCTTTATCACATTAGTGTTTTGCAAGATTTTATAAAATCATTAATTGTTGAACAGTCAAAAGAAGGTATATTCTGGATGTCTTGGCAAGACTTTCAGATCCATTTCCGGTCTATCTATGTTTGTCGTGTTTACCCTCCCGAGATGCGCTATTCTGTTCACGGGCAGTGGCGAGGATATAGTGCTGGTGGCTGTCAAGATTATGATACATGGAATCAAAATCCCCAGTTTCGCTTGAGGGCAACTGGAGCAGATGCATCAGTTCCAATACATGTTTTTATTACACTTACTCAGGTATGAACATGAATTTTCTAATGGAAAGAATGTGTGTTGTAAATGCGTGACCCCCTTTTTTTTGGCAGGGCGTAAGTTTCTCTCGAACAGCCGCCGGCTTCAGGAATTATCAATCCAGCCATAATTCGACAATGTTTTATATAGGAATGAGAATACTTAAAACTCGTGGCCGACGGGCAGCTTTTAATATCTACTTGCATGAATCTGTTGGTGGGACTGATTATGTAAATTCTCGAGAGATATCATGTGAAATGGTTTTAGATCCGGATCCTAAAGGCTATACAATAGTTCCAACAACTATTGCTCCCGGAGAAGAAGCACCATTTGTTCTCTCTGTTTTTACAAAAGCATCAATAACACTAGAACCTTTGTAGTCAAGCAAAAAGTTTCTGTGCCTTGGAGTTGATGCATGCATATTTAGCAGGCCTTGTCGACACAAGCTGAGCTGTTCCTGGTTGAGGAATGCTGGCTGGCTGTTCAATTGTATGGCAGGGCAGTGTGGAAAAACATGGTATATTTTTGTGATCTTTTTCACCTTTTTATTCCTAAATACAGTTTGTGTTTTTTGCGCTGAACAATTACCTTTCGACAGTCTCCACGATCTGCTGTTATGTCTAGCATCATCATGCAATTATTCCTCTACATTTCTTGGAATGCCAATGCCAATGCCAAGATGCTAACAAGGGCGACTCTCAGTGTGTTGCTATGTACATGAGTTCTTGTAAATGTAGCAAAGTAAAGGGTAAATAGAAAAGAAGATAGAGCGTAAGTAGATGTAGTTTGTCAAAAGCAACGCAAAAGCATCGTTGCTTTAGGTAGGATTTAGAAGGGCAATGTTGTAGTTCATTTATTGTTTATAGTCATAGCTATACTTTATAATGATGTGTATTCATTTCGGCATTTCTATAGCCAATTTTGTACAAATCTCATTCTTTTATAGTTAATATAACTTGGCATTTATAAACCCTAAGTCTATTTATGCTTGAGGAATTTGAGGTCCCCGAAAACATGTCCATCATAATAGCCTTTAGTAGGGGTGACGGCAGTGAATAATCCAACTCGGATAGACATTGAAACTCTTCCTACTCTAATGTACATTTTCAACATCCAAATTTTATGGGTGGATGTCCAACTCTTCATGTCACCTAAATTTTTCATTCCCTACAATCACTTCATATTCCATAACTCTAGACCTTTCATTCCACTAGCCTTGTATGTATGTATATATATGTACTCCATTGTGTAGGACATGAATAAAACATTCTCTACAATATTTCTCTTCATATTTTCTACATAATCTCTCTATTTTATAATACGTTATCAGCACGATGATTCTAATTATCTAACAATTAGAGTGTGGGAGCTATCAAGCAAAGCAAAAACAGATATCATTGTTGATTAAACTACCATTGTCAATGTAAGTATTACATTACTAGTTTGTAGTCATAAAATATTTGTTTATCATATTTCCCCCATAAACGATTTTGTTGAATTGACAAGTTGTGCATCTTATTTTCATTTATTGTTTTTTTTTTAATTCGTCTTTTTATGGAAAATGGCAAATTGCAAGTTACGATTATTCCATTAGGTTAGTACTAAAAAAAAAATTACAAAAAGAAGGATCAAATTACTTCATATACTAGGAATGCAATACTTGATTGTGGTGGTTGTTCATCATTTTTTTTTATTACAATGATAAAGTAGCATACCGTTTCCTTTTGCTTAATATTTTCACAGTTGGTTTATAATTATCATTAACACGTTTCTTTTTTGTTTGATAATGCTCTGAAATATTCTCTTCTTCTCATACTTCTAAATTCTAATTGATTGTTCACTATATGGTTACTAGTTTTTACTTTTAAAATACCCGTATCCTTGTGTTATAGTTACTATATAACTACAATTGTCATGTTTTGGTTGATAAGTTGGTGGTTAAAATTCAAGAGTGTGATCATACTTATAATCTATTATGTGATCAGTGTGACAATATGCTTAAAATTATAGTTTGATACTTTAATTTTATGCTTGCATGATTTATAAAGTTTTTTTTTTTTTTTT
>PYUH01000151.1:1121802-1135544 GCA_016808085.1 Suaeda aralocaspica
ACACCCCACGCAAACCCTAAAATAAAAATCAACTTAACGACAGTTAGAATAACTATACATCAGCCAAGCATCAACCCAAAGCCTAACACCTCTACCCGAGAATTTTGAATACGCAGTTTTTCCTAATTTTTTAAAATAACTACACTAGAGCAAGCAACTGCCACGTCAGCTTACATTATATCAACGGGATAGACCGGTCAAGTCGAGGTAGGTCGAACATCCCCATAACCTAATCTCTTCGATATTCAGCTAAACCTATAATTGATCTATAATATTCTCCTACACAGCTGAATCGCATGAATAATTGCACCACTGTCCCGCGCTTGCTAGCTTGTGCATACGAATCTCTCGCTGATCGTTACTCGTCTCATACTAACATGACTGGAGTCGTGTGGTGATAAATCTTATAGGGTAATTACAATAATAGCCACTAAAAAATTCCAACTATTAGAACAAAGGTAACAAATAGATAACCAGTTACCTGGGTCGGGTAGCATCATCTCTTGTATTACGACAAGGCAATCGCCCTCCTTAATGAACGAGGTCCTGACGACTAATCACAATCAAAAGAGCAACTCAGAACAAAAATGTCAAACCTTAACTAAAAAAGAGTAAATTAGTAGCAATGAACCTTTGCATAGTAAGGCCACCACAACATGAAATATAGACTAAAGTAAGAATAATACTTCGTAGTAGAACACGAGACCCATACAGCTGCAAGAGCTAATGCACCAAAGGACCACATACAGCCTTTCTCAAAATGGAACTCTATGCGTTGGTAAATTTAGTTCTCGTGTGGGTCTACAGCACGAGTATCATGTGATCCACCTGCACCCACACCCATACCTAGCATAAAGCTCCAATAAAGCATCTTTTCCATCATGAAAACAACAAATGAGGTTTGGTGGTACAGAGTCTAAGATGTACGGGGAAAATACCTTTGTGTGCAATTGAGACAAGAAATGCTAAGCATGACGATGATTATAACTCATTGATGCGTAAAAAAGGGAATCAAGAATAGAATGTAGTGATATACAGATAGATACCCTGTTGTCTGTGTGAGAATGACGCTGACGGGTACCATGAAACAAAAAACAAAGGACAACCTTGCAGTTGGAAACAAATGGGAATAATAACACAATAAAAGCATGACCAGCCATCGACAGAGATCATTCAAATACACATGGAGAGAAAAGGTAAAATATAAGGTTAAGAGGTACAAGAAGCGAAACATAGCATAGTCGGACATGCCAAATTGAGGTCACAACATAAGATAAAATCCCACCTTAATACACCTTGTTATGGATACAAGAAATGGAGTAAAGGGAGGGAAGAGAAGAGAGGATGAACCCCCGTTAAGTTACATCATTGGGAGAAAAAGATCCATTTCTTCCCTCTTTCAAAACACTATCCCTATCCCTCCAAAGTGAAGAGATTTAGAGGGGAAAATGGGACACAACCTCTCTCTTCCCTTTCCTTTCCTCCCATTATCCCTCCTCTTTCCCTTCCTTCTATGTGGCTATTCAAACAAATTGTTAAAGCTCATGAGGGAAAACAAAGACCAAAACCTTCTCCGATGACCCAAACATAACAGTGAAGGGGGTATCTCAAATACTCTAACAGCCCGAGTTGGCTGAAGGGCTATGATCCAAGCGTGCTTCCTTGACCCAGGGCAAAAGGAGAGGAATCACACATAGGCTACAATGCCAACCTCAACATCATTAAACAATAGAAAAGATAATGAGCTACAGCAACAACATGCCCTATGGAGCTGAATACTAGGAGTTGCGGCTTAACGCCGAGATCAAGAAATACCAACACAACTAATTACACAGATATGACATGAGGTGTCAGAGAGTTTTAAGAGGTTTTATGATGAACATCCTGCTAAAGTTAATGGGCATAGGGTTTTGTATAAAACAAGTGTTCAAGCACCCAAAGGTTGACAATTCGATATAAACCAATCACCTATAGACAGAAACAGTATATCGATGTACTCACAGGACTGGCAAGCCATTGTCCAACAAAACTGTGGCCGCAAAGAGAGCCACCCAAACAGAAGAAGCTGGAAAACGGGTTTATGCATTGAATACTCAGTGCATCACAGGTTGAAACAATAGTGGTCAAATACTCAAAGCTAGGAGACACAAGGAAAAGGATTGGTAGGAGAGAAAGGCCGGCTGCAGTAGCAGTCGAGGCCAAGGGTGCAAACACAAGCCAGAAACAGACAATGCTGTGGGAAGGGGTGGATGGAAAACCCCTGTCTAAACAGCAATAGATATGACAAGTAAGAGAAAAGAGGACATCGAGGGTTGACGGAAGGCCTTCATAGGGGCTTGAGCTTCGACAACTGCAAGAACACGATGGTAACAGTGGCATGACATGAAGGTCGTGCCAGCACACTGCCTAACAGGCAGAGTCCTCTGCATAACAGCAAAATGTAATAGCAAGAACATTGGGGCGGGTCATTGGTGCAGGTGACAGCCAAATTAAGGGCTGAGCGAGGGGACCGGAGACAAGGGGCAGGAATATGAAGAAGAGTGGGAAGAAGAGAGAAGAAACCGTTAGGGGATACAGCAGCGTTCCAAAACACAGTCCTAGGGACTCTTCATCTGGTTCAACATATTTCAGAGCTGGATAGAAAGGAAAAAACAAAACAGAGGAAGAGGTTAGGAAGTGACATTGAACTAACAGAGTAATCAATGTTATTGTATATATAGTTATAGATAGGTTAAAAAAAGAAAAAGAAAAAACGAAAGAAAAACGGACTCAGTTAAGACAATGATGCTTCATCAGAGTATAAATACGGGAGCACTCTCCACAAACAACCCCCTGCACCAAAAAAAAAAAAAGAAAAGAAAAAAGGGAATACATACATACATGATACAGTAGTTTAATGTAAGGAAAGACAAGACAAAGAAAGAAAGGAGACAGACTTTCAATAGGTTCATCGGTACGGAATCTTTCAGTGACTTGTTGCCATGTCGACGTTCACGAAGCCCAAGCTGAATAGAAGCACCACCGCGACCAATGTTGAGTGTGCTGGCTTTAAGAAACCTGTAAACAAAAATTTAAAAAAAAAAAAAAAAAAAAAAAAAGAAGAAAGTGGAAAAGCAGAGCATAAGTTACTAGAAGAAAGGGATAAACAAGGGTAAGGAAGGTGCCAGAAAAATGCGGCTGATAAGGGAATTCAGTGTATCAGTGCCAGATGAAATCAAAAATCAATTGCAATCAAAATCAAATTGACCTACAAAGAAGCTGATACCTTTTCTCTGTACGATATTGCCGGTTCTGACCTATAGACAAATTCAATTGCAAGCATTACGTATTATCAAATCAATCATATTATACCATAGCATATATAATTGCAACATCATATCATAGATCACTATACATACGTAGTATAATTGGTTATGAGAAAGAAGAAAGGTGACCTCGGAGCCGACAACTTTGAGGGCGCTGACGCGACACGACCAGGCAATGTATTGAATTGTAGGTGAAGTTGCAGTTGCCGCAACCGCGGATTAGGGTGGCTGTTAGACTAGACGCCACGAAGGTAATGTTTACTACCGGCTATAGCCGCTGTAGCTGCTGCACAAACATGCCCCGCCCTCCTCCCATTTTATCCCCTTCAATCAAATCACACTTGGTCGCACCACGGACACTGTTTTGTAACACTAGGGAATCTGGTTCATTAAATCCACAACGTAACGGGAAGCCTCTGGAGTCATCCAGCGAGGAGTGCTAACGGGGAGGAGTGATCGTGAACAGCTGATGACGATTCGGGTCAGCTGTGGTGCAAAACCGAACCGAGTGTAACTCTGGCGAATGACCTCTGAATAAGCCGAACTCGAGAAGATAGTTGGTGCAATGATTAGCTTTCCCCACTATCCTGGCCAAAGAAGAGCATTTGAACAATAGTGGCAATAGCCGTCTTCAAAATTGGATAATACTGTAGAAACCTGAATAAAGAAAACCCAACTGTTAAGAATAAAAGGTAAAGAAAAGAAATATAATCATGATAAAATTAGAAGCTAACATGAACCGTATTTTTAAGGAGGCGTTAGTGGCAAATCAACGAACTCGGCTTGAAACTTAAATACACAAGCGAGCAACCCCAGCTCGTGAATCGATCGCCGATAGCACAACCACCCAGCGTAATGGCTACTTAGCTAAAATCAGTTCAGTTCAGCTGAGCGCATTACTAGCTAAAATCAATCAATTCAACTCAGTTAGCTCGCTCTTCGACTTATTTTGCTATTGAGAATCCTTCAGAAAAACGTCAGGCAGGCATCGCGGTATGTCAGCTGGAAGGAAACAGGCCCTAATTGGGCCACTGTGTGGTGCAGTTAGTGACGAAAAACCTGTCATAGCATCGTATGGAAACCATTATATACCAAACATAAGATATTAAGCGACGGCCGGGGGATGTAGAAGAAAGTAATACCCGGAAAATTAATGGAGAGAGATGGCGACTAGTGGACTATGGTGCATTATATAAATTATAGACGGCACGGAACAAAGACATGGGTTTAAACACAGATACCAGCCTGCAATTCCCAATGTTATGAAAAAGAGAAGCATTGGGGGACATATGAGGAGGAGATATTGTAGAGAAGGTATTCAGTCCTAGCCACAACAGGAGACACAATGAAAGAAGACAGAAAAGAACGAAATATAAGAAGGGAGAAAATAATAATATAAAAACTAGTAAATACGGTAGTGAAAACTAATAATTATAAGGAAAAATGGCAAATGATACCGGTACTTTGTGCTGACGATTAGTGTGCACAAGAAAAAAAACAAAACTCGTAAGAACGTATAAGCATTGAATGGTTGGTAGAAGAGTAAACAACCAGTACTCACCTAGAATAGTAAACAACTGTTATTGACAAAAGTTTAAGTAGAATAAATAGTCAAATTACAGTACGATAGAGACTTGGTATATGTAAGGAAAACGCCTATGGATTGATAGCGTGATAAGTAAATAATTTAAGCACAACTTATTTCGCATAAAAACATAGCTTGAGATACATCATGTAGTAAGATTCAAACATTTAAATAAGGTGGTCTACTCGCATCAGATATCCATCAGTCTTGATTATAATTTTTACCTTGTAGACTTCTGTCCAAAACAAGTAAGGTCTTAAGAGAGGAACTTTCCTACTTATTAAGTCTACAGACAACTCTATATGCATTCCCTAGAAGATCTGAATCTTCTTCCTTACTTGATCAAAATCAGAATATTATTATAATACTAGAGGCAACCCTTGCCTGAATGTGGACGGAAAAAAAAATATTAATTTGTGGAGGGTTAATATAAGCACAAACATGACTATATATAAAACAAACCAAACAATTCCTGTATTGCCTGGTAAAACTTTTTTTTTTTTTTTTACATGCAATTACATGAATTGTTTGGTTTGTTTTATATATAGTCATGTTTTGCTATATAAAACTCCACAAATTTAATAATTTTTTTTCCGTCCACATTATGCAAGGGTGTACATATAGTATTAATAATATTATATGATTTATGATCAAGTAAAGGAAGAGATTATGCATATTATAGGAATGCATTAGAGTATGTATGTAGACTTAATAAGTAGAGAAAAGTTCACTAATCTTAAGACCTTACTTGTTTTGGACAGAAGCTACAAGGTAAATTTATAATTAAAGAATGATGGATAATCTGATGCGAGTAGACCACCTTATTTAAATGTTTGAATCTAATAAAATACATGTTATCTAAAACTATGAGTTTTATGCGAAAAGTAAGTTGTGCTTTAAATTATTCTTAATATATCACGATATCAATCATAGGCGTTTCAATATACATATATACAATAATTCTCATATCGTACTTGTAATTTGACTATATATTCTACTTTAAAACTTTTGAATTCAATAAAGTTGTTTAATATTAATAGGTGAGTAATGTTGTTTAATCTTCTACAACCATTCAATGATAATATACGTTATAAAACGAGTTTTTTTTTTTTTACTTGTCACACTAATAGGTAGCCAAAAATAACGTATAATTTGCATTTTTTCACGTTAAATAAATTAATTAGTTCACTACATTTTACTAGTTTTTATTAATATTATTTTCTCTTATTATTATTTAATTCTTTTTCGTATTTTTATATGTGTACTCCTTTGTGTAGGACATGAATATAACATTCTCTACAATATTCCTCCTCATATTTCCTACACAATCTCTCTATTTTATAATAAATTGGGAATTGAGGAGGTATATGTGTTTAAATCATTCTTTTTCATCCGTTGATACATAATTTATATAATGCACCATAGTCACTAGTCAGACATCTCTCCATCCTAATTAGTTGCTATATTACTTTCTTCTACATATACAACATGCAGTAGAATTAATATCTTATGTTTGGTATAATAAATGGTTTAAATAAGATGCTATATGACAGGTTTTTCGTCACATACTGAACAACAAAGTGGGACAATTAGGGCCTGTTTACTTCAGCTGAAAATAACTGAGCTGAACTGAACTGGAAGTTTTTTATGAAGGATTAATAAATAGCAAAATAAGAGAAGAGCTGAGCTGAACTGAGTTGAATTGAATTGATTTTAAGCTAAAGTAAACTGAGCTAAGCTGAACTGAACTGATTTTTAGCTAAAGTAAACATGCCATTACGCTGGGTTAGGTGTGCTTATCGAGCGAGTCGATCACGAGCTAGGGGTTGCTCGACTTGTGTATATTAAGTTTCAAGCCGAGTCGAGTTGCTCACTAACGACTCCTTAAAAATACCGGTTCATGTTAGCTTCTAATTTTATAATGATTATATTTTCTTTTCTTTACACATTTTATTCTTTATACAGTTGAGATGTTTATTTTAATTCAATGTTAAAGTATTTATCAATTTTGAAGACAAATTATTTGAAAATAATTGTTAATCATGCTCTCTTTGCCAGGATAACGCTAGATAAATTGCAAAATAACAGTATCTTATCGAGTTCCGAGCTTATTCGAGCAAGTTCGAGTTAACTCGAGTCGAGTTTTGACCAAGCATTGACCGAATCGAACTCAAGCTGTTCACGAGCTACTCAACTCGTTAAGCACTCCTACGCTGGATGAACTAAAAGAGGCCTTAAAGTTAGTTGTGGAAAATTTAAAAACAGATTTAAATAGGTTACAAAAAAGTGTCCGTGGTGCGACAAGTGTGATTTGATTGAAAGGGGAATAAAAATGGGAGGAAGGGCGGGGATGTTTGTGAGACAGCTACAGCGGCTACAGCAGGTAGTAAACATTACTTCGTTGGCGTCTAAGTCTAACAGAACCCTAATCGCGGTTGCGGCAACTGCAACTTCAACTACATTATTCAATTACAATTGCAATTGGTCCGTGTGTCAGCGTCGCGCCCTCAAAGTTGTCGGCTCCGAGGTCACCTTTCTTCTTTCTCATACCAATTATACTCTGTATGTATAATGATATGATATGAATGTTGCAATTATATATGATATGGTATAATATGATTTGATTTGATTACATAACGTAAATGCTTGCAATTGAATTTTGTCTATAGGTCAGAACCGGCAATATCGTACAGAGAAAAGGTATCAGCTTCTTTGTAGGTCAATTTGATTTTGATATGCAATTGAATTTTGATTTCATTCTTTACTGACTTACACTGACTTCCCTTTATCAGGCCGCATTTTTCAGGTCACCTACCTTTACCTTGTTTACCCCCTTTCTTTCTTACTACTATACTGCTGCTGCTTTCCACTTTCTTCTTTTTTTTTTTTTTTTTTTTTTTTTTTTTTTTTTTAATGACTCTGATCTATGCCACTAAGTGATGTCGCAAGCCCGATTGAACTACCTCAGGGATGCTTTAGCTTAGTTAGTTTGATGTCTTGGGAACTAGGGGATGGTGGGATTCGAAAATGTTGGGTATTGAATCCCATAATCAATGCCCTTTGTTTCTCCATGAACAGTCACTAAAACGCTTCCTGCTGACAAAAGTATAGCCCATTATTTGCTATGCTGTGTTCGGTGTGTATGGGTACCCTGTTATTCGTTGATCACTTGGTTCCATGCGAAGCACTGGAAACCAGGCATTTGCACTCGTCGTAAGGCGAATGAAACTCTGGGTGGTTATGTCTTAGAACAGGCCTATGCCCAGTTGCATGGTTCGATGAGGCACTAGAGGTGGGTTGTACAGGCGGCCTTGGTCTAGACCTTCCGGTGGGTGGAGCAGGTGAAGAAATTGACATGGAGAAGTGCACCGGCACAGATTGATCTTGCACGTGGGACAGATTATGGGGGGGGGGTGGGGATCCCCAGTTCATGCGCTGGAAGCGAGACGGTTTTTACTAGGTGCCGGGGAGCCCTCCGGCCCTGGATGTGCACGTCTCTTTAAGTGGCATTGTGCACGGCCATGCCTACTCCATCTTCCCGGTTACTGATTTTGCTGTGTCTGATCCTTGGTGCCTCAATAGCCTGTTTCTTGTGTGGCCCCGCCGTCCTGCCCTACTTGTTGTCGGTGCTTTTGTACTTTGGCAGGTCTAAATTAGCTCCTTAGATGCGTGCGGTCCGGCGACGGTAGATTCGCCACCCTAGCTTGCTTCCGACTTGGCGCCATCCGGGGGACACCTGCCGGGTGGGTGGATCCTGGACATGTCCGATCATCGCTGGCGTGGACGGCTAGGCTGACATGCAATGCGGCATATTCCCAGGTTTTTGCTTTGTCTCTCATAAATTACTCGTTCTACACGTCTTTTGTTGTCACTGTGTTATCTTTCTACCATTGTGTTTTGCCAGATATTATAACCGCCATTAATTGTTGCACCGTCCAAGCAGGTCTATTCTGGAGTCCTTGGCAGACTTTCAGAATCCATTCCGGTTTCTATCCTGGTTGTCGGTGTGGTACCCTCCGAGATGCGCTCTTCTGTTCACGGGCAGTGGCCGAAGGCTGAAACTCTTGCTCCCCCTAGTGCTTGGTGGCTGGCACGGATCAGATAAGCCAGGACTCAACTCATCCCCCATGTGTTTGTCGCTTGCTGGATGCTGTGCCTCCTGGAGCTCGGGCGTCACGCACATCCGTTCCACAAGGTACACGGTTGTTTTTATTACTTTCCTCCGGTCCTGCCCCTGACATTTTCCTGGACGCATGTGTGTAGACCTGCGGTGTCCCCACTTTGTTTGTGTGTCAGGGCGTGTACGCCATTCTCTCGCCCCAGCCTTGGTGTTTTCCGGCTGATCAATCAGCCATAACGAGCCACTGTCTTTTATATAGGCTGAGAATACTTAACACTCGTGGCCACAGCTCTGGTGGGCAGTTTTGTTCCTCATCTACCTTGCGATGATATCTGTTTGTGTGTGGCATGAGGAGATATTTATTTCCATGATTATGTCATTTCTCGCGGGGACAGATCATCGTGAATAAATGTGTTGTTTAGATCGGATCCTAGTGGCCCCTACCATAGTGCCCCACCACATGATCACGGTGTGAAAGATTAGACTCACTGTACCTTTGTGTCCACACTCTGGTTTGTACACTGAAAGGCATCAATAACACTAGAACCTATGTAGCTCCAGCCACAACGTTTCTGTGCCTGGCGATTTGATGCCACACATGCTCGATTTAGCAGGGCCTCGTCGAAGACCAGCTGAGGTTTTGGTTTTGTGTGATGCTGGCTGCGTGTTCAATTGTTATGGGCAGGAGCTTAGGTGTCCCAACATGGTCTATATTTTTGTGATCTTGTTTCCACCTTTTTATTCCTGAAATACAGTTTGTGTTTTTGCGCTGAACAATTACCTTTGACAGTCTCCACGTCTGCGTTATGTCTAGCCTCATCAGCACTATCCTCCACATTTCTTGGCCTGACCCTTGCCCAATGCCAAGCTGGCTAACACGGCGACTCTCCGTGTGTTGCTATGTACATGTAGTTAGGTAAATGTGCGAATGGTCCCATGGTTGGTAATCGCCAAGCAGCACCTACGCGTCGTAGCTGTGTCGTTGGAGTCCCCAAAGCCCCAGCCCCGCTCTGGTTGTTTCGGTAGGTTGTCGCACTGGTGCAAGTTGTCGTTCTTCTGTGGTTATGTCATAGCGTGCTCTTTCTTTCGTTCATGATGTGTTCGCATTTCGGCATTTTATAGCAATTTTGACACCTTTCATTATCTTTATAGTTAATATAGAACTTGGCATTTATAAACCCTAGTTATTCTGCGTTGTCAGGACTTGAGGGTCACCCGACACCCTGTCGCTCATATAGCCTTTAGTAGGGATGGGCCCGCAGTTTGCAATAATCCAATCGGATAGACACTTGATAAGAATCTTCCACTTCTAAAGTACATTTTCAACATCCAACTTTTCTGGGTGGATGTCCCACTTTCATGTCCCTCACATTTTTTTCATCCCTTACAATCACTTTCTATTCCACCTCTAGACCTTTCATTCCGACTTAGCCTGTGTCGTTATGTATCTCCTATGTACTCCCTGTGTAGGGGCCATGAATCTCACCACTATGCCCCCTCTTTCTTTCCTCTTATCTCCATACATGCCTCTCTATGTTGCTCTCATCCTGTTGATCAGCCACCCGAGCGTTACTTCATCTCACCCTTCGAGTGTGGGACGCCTCCGCCACCGCACCCCACCCCCCGCTATCCTGGTTGATTCTTCACCTACCCTTTGTCCGGTCCTCTTCACCTTCCTCGTTTTGGTAGTCACTCAACATTCTTTGTTTCCTATCTTTCCCCCCGCTCCCCGCTTTTGTTGCCTACGCCCTCGTTTGTGCCGGTGTCTCTTTTCCTTTTTATGTTTGTTGTTTTGTTTTCATTGCGGACACACGCTTTTAGACGGTCCCCTGGTACACCATTGCACGTCCGATGTCCATACTTCCTGTAGGTAGTCCTGACAACACATCCACTTATATGTCCAGTTCCCCACGCCGCGGCTTCCAGTTCCTTCCGCCTATCCTAGGCCTGCACCTCCTGTAGTGTGGTTGAGCTTGTCCTCCTTTTTTGTTTATTACAATGATAAGTAGATACCGTTGCCTTTGCTTTCAATATTTTCCACAGTTGGTTGTATAATTAGACATTCAACACGTTTCCTTTTTGTGTTGAATAATGCTCGTGAACACTTCTCTTCTTCTCATACTTCTAAATTCTAATTGACTTGTCAATCATATGGTTACTAGTTTTTACTTTTAAAAATACCCGTATCCTTGTGTTACTAGTTACTTGAACTATCACCCTTGTCATCCGTTTTGGGTTGACTAAGTTGGTGGTTAACCTAAGCGAGTGTGATCACTACTTATACTTTTTTGGATAGGTGTGACATTGCTTAAAATTGCTAGTTTGATACTTTATTTAGCTTGCATGATTTTAAAGTTTTTTTTTTTTTTAATGCACTTCACGACCTTGTTTGGGTTTGTTTTCTATTCGTCAATGTTGTGCTATTAAGAACCTCCCCAATTACATACATTTTTTTTCCGTCCACATATTGCAGGGTTTGTAATCTACATAGTACTTACACAACTTATGTTTCTGCCTAAGCCGAACGGACGCGATTATGCCTACTTCTGAACTGCATTCGCGTAGTCTGTACGACTTAATTAAGTGAGAAGACCCAGTCACTACTCTAGACCTTACTGGTTCATTGGCACGAAGCTCACCCGGCGCTTTACTAACCCGCACTGAGCTGAATCTGATGCGAGGAGACCCGCAGACTATTATCGCTTTGAACTGTAATAAATTCTGTATCTCGAAAAACTATTGAGTTGATGCAGACAACGCTAACGGTTGTGCTTTAACGAGTCTCTTACTATATACGATATTCATCATTGAGCGTGTCAAATACATATATACAATAAATTCTCTAATCGTTACTTGTAATTTGCTACATATATATCTACTTTAAAAACTTTGGAATCATATAAAAGTGTTACATATAAGTAGGTTGAGTAATGTTGTTTAATTTCTACACCAGTCAATCGGATCACTATTACTCGTTTAAAATCGACGGTTTTTTTTTCTTTTACTTGGTCACACTAAATAGGTAGCACATAAATAACGTATAATTTGCATTTTTTCACGTATAATTAATTACATTGTTCACTACATGTTACTAGTGATTTAATCATAATCTTAGTTCTCTTATATATATTTATTGCTTTTCGTATTTTATATGTGTACTCTTCTAGTGTGTAGAGGACATGAGTTATAACATTGTCTACACACGATTCCTCCTCATCGTCCCCAATCTCTCTATTATAAATAATTGGGATTGGGAGGGTTATGTGTTTTCCTTCGTTTTCATCCGTTGATACATTTTATAATCATGCCCCATAGTAAGTCACTAGTCAGACTATCTCTCCTCCATCCTGTTGCTTTTCTTTCTTCCTCCTTCCACCGGCCGTGTTCATTCTTCTGTTGGAAAATATGGTTTATGCTGTGCCATTATGACAGGTTTTTCGTCATACTGACAACCAAAGTGCACAATTAGGGCCTGTCTTATTCCGAGCTGCCAAATCGAGCTTGAGCTATGACTTTGGGTTTTTATGAAGTGATTCCCTCAAATAGCCAAATCGACAGAGGCTGTCTAGCTGAACTCAGTTGAATTGAATTGAGTGTTAAGCTAAAGTCCACCTGAGCTAAGCTGAACCCGAACTGTTTTTAGCTACAGATTAAACTGCCATACTCTGGGTATCGTTGCTGGGCTTCGAGCGAGTCGATCCACGAGCTGGGGTTGCTCGACTTGTGTATATTAAGTTTCACAGCCGATTCGAGTTGCTCACTAACGCCTCTCTTAAAATACCCGCTTGTCTGTGCTGTCCTTTCTCTCTATGATTTATTTTCTTTTCTTTCCCACACCATTTTTCTTATACCGGTTGAGATGTTTATTTAATTCAATGATTATAAGTTATCCAATTTTGAAGACAAATTATTTGAAAATAATTTTAATCATGCTCTCTTTGCAAGGATAACGCTCGTAGATTGCAAAATACGTATCTTCTGAGTTCCGAGCTTATTCGGCAAGTCGCGTTAACTCGGTTCGATGTTTTGCCACAGCATTGACCGAATCGAACTCAGCTGTTCACGCGCTACCCCTCTTAAGCACTCCTACGCTGGATGAACTAAAAGAGGCCTCCTAAAGTTAGTTGTGGTATTTAATACAGAACAGTTTGGTTACAAAGTGTCCGGGTGCGAACGTGTGATTTGATGGAAAGGGGTTAATGGGGAAAGGGGCGGGGTGTTTGTGAGACAGCTCAAGCGGCTACACGCCTGTCGTAAACATTTACTCGTTGACGTTGCGTCTAAGCTCGACGTCCTATCGCGGTTGCAGGCACTGCAACTTCAACTACATTATTAATTACATTGCAATTGGTCCGTGTGTCGCGTCGCGCCCTCAAAGTTGTCGGCTCCGAGGTCCCTTTCTTTTTCTCCTACCCTTCTCTCTGTATGTATAATGATATGTATGAATGTTGGCCATTTATATATGATATGGTAATTGATTTGATGTTGATTCATAACGTACTGCTTGCAATTGATTTGTTCTAAGGTCAGAAACCGGCAAATCGTACAGAGAAGGTATCAGCTTCTTTGTGGTCAATTTGATTTTGGATATGCAATTGAATTTGATTTCATCTTTACTGCTTACACTGACTTCCCTTTATCACGGCCGCATTTTTCAGTCTACACTACCTTTACCTTGTTTACCCCCTTTCTTTCTTACTACTATACGGCTGGCTTTCCCACCTTTCTTCTG
>PYUH01000151.1:1135569-1236920 GCA_016808085.1 Suaeda aralocaspica
CTTTTTTTTTTTTTTTTTTTTTTTTTTTTTTTTTTTTAAATTTTTGTTTACAGGTTCTTAAAGCCCAGCACACTCAACATGGTCGCGGTGGTGCTTCTATTCAGCTTGAGCTTCGTGACGTCGACACTGGCAACAAAGTCACTGAAAGATTCCGTACCGATGAACCTATTGAAAGTCTGTCTCCTTTCTTCTCTTGTCTTGTCTTTCCTTACATTAAACTACTGTTACATGTATGTATGTATTCACCTTTTTTCTTTTCTTTTTTTTTTTTTTGTGCAGGGGTTTTTGTTGAAGAGAAGTGCTTCCAGTATTTATACTCTGATGAAGACATCATTGTCTTAACTGAGTCAGTTTTTTTCGTTTTTTCTTTTTTTCTTTTTTTAATCCTATATATAATTATATATACATAACATTGCATTACTCTGTTAGTTCAAATGTCAACTTCCTAACCTCTTCCTCTGTTTTGTTTTTTCCTTGTCATCAGCTCTGAAACTTTTGAACAGATTGAAGTCCCTAAGGACATGTTTGGAAAAGCTGCTGTATACCTTAAAGGTTTCTTCTCTATCTACTTCAACCACTATTTCATTAATATTACATTGCCAATTATGCTCACTCCACTCCTCAGCACTTATTTGCGCATGTCACCTGCAAACTGAAACGACAAACTGTTCTTGAATATTACTTTATGATGATGCAGAGGATATGACTGTTAAAGTGCAGTATTATGATGGAAGAATAATGTCTGCAACCGTACCATATCGTGTTACTTGCACTGTTGTCGAAGCTCAAGCCCCTATGAAGGGCCTTTCCGTCAACCCTCAGTATGATTCCTCTTATCTTTACTTGTATATATATGACTGTATATATGAACAGGGGTTTTACATCAACATTCCACAGCTTTATCTCTCTGGTTATTTGCAAACTTGGAATCGAATGCTATGCAGCAGGCCTTTCTATACAATAAATTTACTTTTTCCTTGTGTATCCATAGATTTGAGTATTTGACACTATGTTATAAACTTGTGATGACAATGAGTATTCAACATGCTATAACACGTTTCTTAAAGCTTACTATTTTGTGGTGTGCTCTTTTGCAGGTACAAAAAGGTTTTGTTGGACAATGGCTTGACAGTCCTTGTGAGTAATCGATATACTGTTTCTGTCTTAGGTGATTGGTTTATATAGAATTGTCAACCTTTTGGGTGCTTGAAATATGTTTTATCACAACACATGCAAATTAACTTTAGATAAGAGATTGTTCATATAAAACCTCTTAAAACTATCTGACACTCATGTCAATATATGTGTAATTAGTTTGTTTTGGTATTTTCTTGACTTCTAGGCGTAAGGCCGCAACTCCTAGTATTCAGATCCATATAGGCACTGTTGTGTTGCTTTAGCTCATATCTTTTCTATTGTTTAAATGATGTTGAGTTGGCATTGTAGCCTATGTGTGATTCCTCTCCTTTGCCCTGGGTCAAGGAAGCACGCTTGGATCATAGCCCTCATGCCAATAGGGCTGTTAGAGTATTTGGATACCCCCTTATTCTTGTTATGGTTTGGTATCGGAGAATTTTGGTCCTTTGTTTCCCTCATGAGCTTTAACAATTTGTTTGAATAGCAACATAGAAGGGAAGGGAAGAGGAGGGAAATGGGAGGAAAGGAAAGGGAAGAGAGAGTTGTGTCCCATTTTCCCTCTAAATCTCTCCACTTTTGGAGGGATAGTGTTTTTTGAAAGAGGGAAGAAAATGGATCCCTTTTTCTCCCAACTATGTAACTTAACAAGGGGGTTCATCCTCTTTCCTTTCTCTTCCCTCCCTTTACTCCATTTCCTTGTATCCAAACAAAGTGTAAGTGGTGGGATTTTATATTAATGATTGTGACATCAACCTTTGGCATGTCCTATAGATTATGATATCTACTTCTTGTACCTCTATAGATTATATTTTACCTTTTCTCTCCATGATGTATTTGATAGTATCTACTGTGATGGCTTGTAATGCTTTTGAATATTTGTTATATTATTCCATTTGTTTCAAAATGCAAGGTATGTAACTTATGTTTTTTGTTTCATGGTATAAGTCATTTCACAACAAAGGCAGTATCTATTGTAATGAATCTAATTTCTATACTTCTCTTTTTTAGCATCATGTTATACAATCTATTTAATATATTTGAAATTAATGCAAAAAGTATTCTCCCTAACATCTAAAATCTGTACCACAAACCACAATTTGTTGTTTTATGATTGGAAAAGATGTTATTGAGTTTAGTGATAAGTATTGGGTGTGGGGCATGGAGTCACATGACTCGTGCTGTAGACCAAATACGAGGAAACTAAACCATAGAGTTCAATTTTGAATGGATGTATGGTCACTTGTGGCATCTAGCTCTTGCAGCTGCTATGGGCTATGTTCTACGAAGTATTATTCTTCTTTAGCTATTATTGTTGTGGCCTTTATATGAAAGGTTCATTAGATACATAATTTTATACTTCTTTTATGTTAAGGTTGAAATTTTTTGTTCTGATGTTTCTTTTGATTGTGAATTCAGGCACCTCCTTTCATTATAAAGGGTGATGCCATTGTCGTTAATACAGTAGATGATGCATACATGACCAGGTAACATATTGTTATCTTTTGTCTACATTTTCTTAATAGTTGGAATTTTAGGTGCTAAATTGTATTACCTAGAAGATTTATCACATACACCGAAGTCATGTTAGATGAGACAGAGTAATCAGCATGGAGAGATTCGATGACAAAGATGAAGCCGGTAAAGTTGTGAATTTATACTGCGATTCAGGCTGTGTAGGAAATATTAGATAAATTATATGTTTAGCTGACATATAGAAGGATAGTTGGGATTTTACAAAATAGAAAGAAGGATCATGTGATATTTCTAACCTGCAGTTGCTTCGCTCTAGTGATGTTATTTAAAAACAGAAACTGTAGCTTCAAAATTCCTTAGGTGCAGCTTTTGGCATGACTAGACTGATGTCTAGTTATCTTAACCTGTAGTTAAAGTGTATTTTCTTCTTAGGGTTTGGTGGGTTGCTAGGGTTAATGTATTAAAGAACTAGAAGGAATAGTTTCGAAATACCTTATCTGCAGTTGTTGCAATGACTAGTTAAATTTAAACCTATGGTTGAAGTGTTGTTTAATGCCTTAGGGGTCGCTTCACTTGCTTGGATTTAGATAATGTATTAAGGGGATGTGCAGTTTTTGGCATGACTAACATTTACTTACAAAGTTAAACCTATGGTTGAGGTGTTATTTAATGCCTTAGGGGTCGCTTCACTTTCTTGGATTGAGATAATCTTTTAAGGGGATGTGCACTTTTTGGAATGACTAACATTTACTTACAAATTTAAACCTATGGTTGAAGGGTTGTTAATGCCTTAGGGGTCGCTTCACTTTCTTGGATTGAGATAATGTATTAAGGGGACAATAGGATCAAGGAAATGTAGGAGAGAGGAGATGTTGATAGGGGATCGGAGGAGTTTATGCAGTGATGGTGCGGTAAAGAGGGAGGAATTGCGAATGATTACCCTAGCGAGTGCTGGGTATTTAAAAATCGCGGGTGGGAGCAGAAGTTTTTATATTGCTTGGTACGAATACCATATTTATTATAATGAAGATAGAAATTGGGATGGTGCAACAAAATTTTGTGTACTTATTGATGATAAGTGAGAGGAATGTATTTGTAAGAGTATAGTAAATTTATTATTTATCCTCAATATTTTCCCAACACAACCCAAACAAGTACCTCCAATAGTGGGTAACAATTCCCCACCCCTCTCTCTTCCCCACACCACCACTAGACGATTCCTTGTACAACCTTCCTCATCATACTCATTTTTCTAATTCTTTCCTCATTACTCCTTAGTCCTTATATACATTATCCTTAATCTACGCATGACCTTAGTAGTAGGCATTAATATTGCGGGAAGTCTTACTCTGAGAAGTCTTATTGCTCATTTAGCTGTTTGACAAATGCAAGCAAACTCTACATTTTAGAGGAAAGGCTTGTTATTGGAATTTGGTCAAGCTGCTTAGAGAATTCATTTTGTAGTTGCCTGCTGCTGAATTTACAGTTGCGGAAAAAAATTATATTGGAAGAGGAAGATCATTTATACAGCTTTCAACTGGCTGATATTGTTACATCTTAATTGGCCAAAATTTATGTATAAAAAACCTGCTATATCTTTTTTGGAATTAGGTTTAAGCTTTAACTTCCATGTCGAGGGACCTCAACTTTGTGTTTGCTTAACCAATCAATTCAATTCTGCAGCACACAACTGGTTAACACGTGTACTTTTTAAGTTAACTTTGATTTTGTCAACATGGTTAGTGTCCTATTGGCACTTCTCAAGAAGCTAGTGTGTCAATTCTGTAGTTCAGGCGATTTTGGAGTGTGTGCATTTTTATGTGTTCATGGAGTTTCCTATCCATGGAGAAGTGATAGAGGAAGATGATAGCGAGAGCTAGAGGAGATTCTAAAAATTGCAACTTGATATTGTCATCAGTGTTTTGAATTTAATTATGTCACTTGAATTTGCAAATACACATTGTGACTTGAGGTTTTTTTTTTTTATTTATCTATTTTTTTTTTTATTAAACATTGTGACTCGGATACTTGTACAATTTGACTGTACATTATAACTTGAATTTTATTTGTGGGCCTCACTCAGAAATTACTAAACAACACTAATCATTTTCGCTAACCTATTCCAACATAACCTATCCATGTCACTAGTTACCACTAGGATTTAAACTGTTTATAAAGTTTCTCCTAATTATTGAGGATGTTTTGGGTGATACTGATGAATGTTTTTCTTGCAGAGCAAAATAGGCTTAGTCTCCTGTTTTTCAAGAGTACGACTCAATGCTGAACACATCCGGCTGAAAATATGTGGGAACATTTTTTTTACTTTGTTGAATAATCTCCTGTATTCAGTTTTTCAGGAGTACTATTTGTCTTCCTTCTGCTCATTGGCAATGCTATTGGCATATCTTGTCCTTTTTGTTATTTTTGCTGGTATGAACTTTATATGTTGTAGTCTATTATTAGTTTCAGTAGCACCTCCTGGTGGTGTTTCGTTTTAAGTTATATGCAATTATGCAAGTCAATACAGTAAAATTTCATATCTTTCTATTAAAACGCGTGTATGCATTAGTTAAAGCAAGTGGTAATACATGTTAATTCATTGTTTAAGGCAAGGAGTAACTAAAAAGTCAATTAAGAAGCATTAGTAAAGTACATGAATACATTGTTGAGAAATGAAAGTTATAAAGAGCAGTAGGAATCCTCTGGCCATGCTTCAACAAACTTGCAGCATGATTATTCTAATAATTTATGAAAAATTCTAAACTAAGGATTTCTTAAGGGTCCATGTCCTTGCTTCAGCATCCAATTGGATATTGCTTCAGATTACTTGTGAAGTTGCATCTTTGGAGCTCAAGGTTTGGCAATGTTGAGACATTTAGTTGTTTTGGTATACCAACTACAATTGCAAAAGGCACTACAATCCCACAGAAGTCTCAATCTTTTGAATTTGATGGAGGAAGATCAACGTCAACTGCATAGATCAGAAAATAAAGCAGAGAAGTTATCAAAGCAAAGCAGCAACAGAAGATGAGTTTAACTTGGGGTGCAGAGGGAAATTATCAGCAAAATAGTATATCAAAAGCATTTAGTTTAATTCATTTAGCATAGAGTGAACATTGTCATAGTTAATGATATGCCAAAAATTAATATAGCATGCAGTTGGAAGCAAGGATGGAATGTGTGCAGAAAGGAGGCATAAGGTCACTACTCACCATAGCATGGGGTGCGATTCTGACGCAATACACAGGGAACCCGGTATAGAATTTAAGTGGGCCTCCAGATTTTAGGGTCTTAACAGCACAATCTAATGAACCTGTATAGGGGTACTTCCCCTCTGCATCTGGTTGCATCTTTTGTATCTGTGTTTTGACGTAGTCAAATGGCAAACTGCAGGCTGAAGCAAAAAAACCAGACACTGCACTAGCTCCTAAAACAATGAACATCAACAGCACCAGTGATGTGAGAGTTTGAATAAAGTAGCGAGCTATATATGAGGTGGAGTAAGGGTGATGTAGAAGTAGGAATAGTACCTAGAACAGTGGTGGTTTCCTGAAAGTGAAGAGAATCCCGGAAAAATTCAACAGTTTGATCGTAGGAAGCAAGCATACCCATGTTGAGAGCCATGGCTCTGACAACTGTAGGGCCAGCTCCTTTCCAGAGGGCCAAAACACCTTCATCAGCAACAATACGAACGAGGGCATGGAAGGCATTTTTGTAATGACGGCGTTGGGCAGCAGGCAAGGTTGCGTCGGCTTGCATGCGGATGAGTGCAAGGTCAGCAGGACTACCAATACAAGCTCCAATAGCTCCAGCACTCAAACCGCACAATGCTTTTTGATAAAGAGGCAAAGGCTTGCCATCATTAGCAGCAACTGCTTTATTGCTCAACATCCTAGAACAAGTATAAACACAAACACACACAAAAAAGAACAAAGTTGGGAATGGATACTAGGCAGTAGCTTAACAGTTACATGAAGATATATGTTACATGATAGCGCGATAGATAATGCAGTTCATTTATATAAACAAAAATAGTGGAGAAATGAAGGAGGGAGAAACTGACTTGAAAGATCCAAGACGGGCAGTAGTATAAGTGGCTTGCCTGAGCAAACCTGCAGAGAGCCCCTGCAGCAGAAGCATACATACATACATACATACATACATACATGATACATACAAATGTTACAATAATTTTCAAAGTAAAATATGAAGAAGAGAAGAAACAAACCTTGTAAAAAGCATAAAGACCATCATCACGAAGCATGTTCTTAGTTACATGAATTGCAGACCCCTGTCCTAATTGTATTCTCACCTACGAACAATTAATTAAATAAAGTAAGAAAAAAAAAAGAAGAGAAACGGAAACGGAAACGGAAATATGAGTGCATATGATGTTGGAGATATATACCTTGACCATGTCTATAGGTTGAACAACACAAGTAGCGAGCATACCAGAAGCACCTCCATTCACGAATGGCTTAATAGTTTTCCATACTGATACTGTTGTTTTCTCTTCTCCCATGATTAATGATTTTACACTAATAATACTACCCAAATTATTTACTACTCTCTCTATAACATATATGGAGCTCAATCTATGGATCAATTATACATCTATCAGATCGGATCAAATTTGATCAAATCACCAATCACCCTTATATATATATATTACTCTCTCTTCCTCCTAATAACACTCACTATCCATTCCCTATACTAGTAATATGTAACTAACTACTGCTATAATTTGGTATCAATCAATTGTGTGGACTAAGCAACAAAGAAGAAAGGTGCAAGGCTACACCTCATCCTTAAATATTTTTTTTTTTTTTTAAGTTTATGCCTCATCTCGGCTCTCCTTCTCACACTTGGCAATTGGCACTCTATTATATCTCCACCACTTTCTATGGCATTTATTTTTCCTTTTCCGTTATACTCCTATTTTCCAACCACACATCAAATCAATCTACCTTAATGTAATTATTACCGGTACCAATGTACCATATCTTATGGCCTTTTCACTACAACTTGCTTGTTCTGTGTTCATATTTTAATTGTACATACTATGGAAAGTTTGTGGCAACTTTTCTGAGATCCAAAATCTCAAAAATATTGGATAATAGCCTCTGATTTAAGTCTCTTGGGCGTATTTTTTTACCACGTGCTATGGGCAGCCACACGACTCCGCAAAATTGGTTTCGGCCCCTAAAAAATCGATTATTATCTCTTTTATGGTCTCTTCTGAAGGATGGGAAAACAACTATTCTTTTAGGGCCTGTTTACTTCTACTGAAAACAACTGAATTGATTTGAACTGAACTGAACTGAACTGATTGAAGCTGAACTGAACTGAACTGAAAGTTTTTGTTATGGGTTAATGATTTTTAATTATGGATTATTGATTTTTCACTATTGATTATTGATTTTTAACTATTGATTATTTTTTATTTATTTTTAAGTATTGATTATAGATTTTTAACTATTGATTTTTAATTATAATTATTAATTTCCTACTTTGTTTTTTATGGATTGACTATAACTATTAATTTTTAACTATGGAGTAATTACATAGTAATAATTTTGATATTAATCTACTAATAATTTTTTTTGTAAAACGTTATTGGTAGTTTATATTTTATGAAATAAAAATCAGTAATACATCTTCATATTTTTTATGAATGGTAATCCACTTATATGGTATAATAATATTTTTGTAAATAATATTTCACTTATATTTTTGTTTCATTTGTTGAATGGTAGTTTCATAATTTTTTTCTAGAAAATTATAAATTAATCAATGTATATATATATGAAACAAAAAAAATGATGATTAAGGTATCATAAATATATTATGAACACAATAATAATATTATTAACAAAATAAAGTCAAGTACAAAATAACACTAACATAGCTAATGCACATCGATAATGTTATGAACTAATTAAATCTAAGTACAACAACAACAACAACAACAATAATATGAACAAATAATATTACAAACAAATAATATTAGGAACAAATTAATTAGCAAAAATAATAATTAGCAAAATAAAAGAAGAGCTGAACTGAACTGATTTTAAACTGAAGTAAATAGGCCCTTTAGGCCTTCTAAAAACTTATTATCATCCCTCTTATGACCTTATCACCCAAAATCGCTTGATATGGGTTATTGTATTAACAATACAGGCACCTTGAAAAGTTTTTGGCAACATTTTTTCTAGAACCCTGAAATGTCAAAAAACAGTGGATAATAGCCTTTGGTTGAGGTCTTCGGAAGGGCTTCCCGGACCCAATCTTATTTTCGCCTTGTTTTCTTACCACGTGCTATGGGCTGCCATAAGACTCCCCACGTTCAGTTTCGGTCCCTAAAAACTTGTTTTCATCCCTCTTATTGCCATTTTCAAAGAATGACAAAACAACTATTTTCGAGACTCGAAAAAAAAATTGTTATCATCTCTCTTAAGGCCTTTTCATCCCAAATCGCCAATATTTTAATCGTACACCCCAAAAAGTTTTTAACCATTTTTTTCTAGGACCCCAAAATCTCAAAAAACAACAAATAGCCTTTGATTGAGGTCTCCGAAAAGGTCGCACTTGGCTCTGTCTTATTTTCGCCCTTTTCTTTTACCACATAATGTAGGTTACCACAGGTTTCCCCATGATTTGTTTCAGCCCCTAAAAACCTGCTATCATATTATAACCATACAAAAATCCCGGAAGGTTTTGGTAACTTTTTTTTTTTTTTTTTCTGTTACCCCGGAATCTAAAAAAACAGTGGATAATAGCCTTTGATTGGGGCCTCCGGAGGGGTCATACCGGTCCCCATCTAATTTTCACTCTATTTTCTTACCACATGCTACGGGCCACCACAAGTCTCATTGCGATCGGTTTTGGCCACTAAAAACCTATTATTATTTCTCTTTGTGTTTTTTTCACCGAACGGAAAACAACAATTTCCGGAATACTATAAAAACTTGTTATCATCCCTCTTAAGGTCTTTTCACCGCAAATCGCCTTGTTTGGGTTAGTATTTTAACCATCCAACCTCCCCGAAAAGTTATTGGCAATAATTTTTCCATGACCCCGGAATCTTAAAAACAATGGATAATAACTTTTGATTGAGGCATCCGGAGGGGTTGTATCGACCCGTCTCATTTTCTCCCTTTTTTAATTTAAAAAAAAACGTTTTATGGACCATCACATTACTCCTTACAAAAAACGTTTTATGGACCATCACATTACTCCTCAAAATCTTTCGGCCCCTATATGGCTATAATCCTGTTATCATCCTTCATATGTCATTTTTCGAAGAGCGGGAAAACAACTATCTCCATTGACTTCTGTACACTTATTATCATCCCTCTTAAGGTCTTTTCATCCTAAATAGTCTCGACTGGGTTCAGATTTTAATCATTGGGAACTCCAAAAATTTTTCAACAACCTATTTTCCGTGAACCTGGAATCTTAAAAGACAGTACATAATAGACTTTGGTTGAAGCCTCAAGAGGGCCGCACCGGGCCACGTCCTATTNCTAGAAAATTATAAATTAATCAATGTATATATATATGAAACAAAAAAAATGATGATTAAGGTATCATAAATATATTATGAACACAATAATAATATTATTAACAAAATAAAGTCAAGTACAAAATAACACTAACATAGCTAATGCACATCGATAATGTTATGAACTAATTAAATCTAAGTACAACAACAACAACAACAACAATAATATGAACAAATAATATTACAAACAAATAATATTAGGAACAAATTAATTAGCAAAAATAATAATTAGCAAAATAAAAGAAGAGCTGAACTGAACCTGTCTCTTATACACATCTCCTCTCTTTNTTTTAAACTGAAGTAAATAGGCCCTTTAGGCCTTCTAAAAACTTATTATCATCCCTCTTATGACCTTATCACCCAAAATCGCTTGATATGGGTTATTGTATTAACAATACAGGCACCTTGAAAAGTTTTTGGCAACATTTTTTCTAGAACCCTGAAATGTCAAAAAACAGTGGATAATAGCCTTTGGTTGAGGTCTTCGGAAGGGCTTCCCGGACCCAATCTTATTTTCGCCTTGTTTTCTTACCACGTGCTATGGGCTGCCATAAGACTCCCCACGTTCAGTTTCGGTCCCTAAAAACTTGTTTTCATCCCTCTTATTGCCATTTTCAAAGAATGACAAAACAACTATTTTCGAGACTCGAAAAAAAAATTGTTATCATCTCTCTTAAGGCCTTTTCATCCCAAATCGCCAATATTTTAATCGTACACCCCAAAAAGTTTTTAACCATTTTTTTCTAGGACCCCAAAATCTCAAAAAACAACAAATAGCCTTTGATTGAGGTCTCCGAAAAGGTCGCACTTGGCTCTGTCTTATTTTCGCCCTTTTCTTTTACCACATAATGTAGGTTACCACAGGTTTCCCCATGATTTGTTTCAGCCCCTAAAAACCTGCTATCATATTATAACCATACAAAAATCCCGGAAGGTTTTGGTAACTTTTTTTTTTTTTTTTTCTGTTACCCCGGAATCTAAAAAAACAGTGGATAATAGCCTTTGATTGGGGCCTCCGGAGGGGTCATACCGGTCCCCATCTAATTTTCACTCTATTTTCTTACCACATGCTACGGGCCACCACAAGTCTCATTGCGATCGGTTTTGGCCACTAAAAACCTATTATTATTTCTCTTTGTGTTTTTTTCACCGAACGGAAAACAACAATTTCCGGAATACTATAAAAACTTGTTATCATCCCTCTTAAGGTCTTTTCACCGCAAATCGCCTTGTTTGGGTTAGTATTTTAACCATCCAACCTCCCCGAAAAGTTATTGGCAATAATTTTTCCATGACCCCGGAATCTTAAAAACAATGGATAATAACTTTTGATTGAGGCATCCGGAGGGGTTGTATCGACCCGTCTCATTTTCTCCCTTTTTTAATTTAAAAAAAAACGTTTTATGGACCATCACATTACTCCTTACAAAAAACGTTTTATGGACCATCACATTACTCCTCAAAATCTTTCGGCCCCTATATGGCTATAATCCTGTTATCATCCTTCATATGTCATTTTTCGAAGAGCGGGAAAACAACTATCTCCATTGACTTCTGTACACTTATTATCATCCCTCTTAAGGTCTTTTCATCCTAAATAGTCTCGACTGGGTTCAGATTTTAATCATTGGGAACTCCAAAAATTTTTCAACAACCTATTTTCCGTGAACCTGGAATCTTAAAAGACAGTACATAATAGACTTTGGTTGAAGCCTCAAGAGGGCCGCACCGGGCCACGTCCTATTTTTGCCATATTTTTTTACCAAGTGATATGGACCACCACAAGACTCTCCATGATCGCGTTTAGCCAATAAAGCCATGTTGTCATCTCGCTGATAGCAGGCTATCGAACACCTAGTCAAAAATAAACCTACAACTCTAATTAATGTAGATAGGAAAGTAGGGATCAAATCCATAGGGAAGCAATGAATTTCTACTAATTCTAAAAAGCCATTCTGTTATAAAGGGCCTGGTAGGGACAATCGTATACCTATAAAAAATAATCTACTACTCTAACTATATAGAGAGGGAAATAGAGATCGTATCCACAGGGAAGCAAGCAATATACCAACTCTAAAAAGTTACTCTGCCGTAAGGGGCCTTTGAATTTTGGATTTTAACTAACAAGTTGACTAATACCAGGAATGAAATTAACATAGTAAATAACTCTATAGCTAACTAAGCCTAATACGTTGGTTTATTACAAATCAACCAAAGAATTGCAACACGTGTGCCTATTTGGAGCTTTTCACAGTCACGTTTGTCGGTGGCAACATCGACATGCCTTATAGAAGACTTTAAACGCACCTGAACGAGATGTGTTTCATCCAAAGGACACCTGGATGGAATAGTGTACAGTGGAGGTTATATTTGTAATTTCTTTTGGGTCTTTTCTCTTTATGTCTTTTCTTTTTGTTACTTTAGTTCTTTTTGCTTTTAAACTTTAAACGAAAATGATTATATTTATTAACCTTGGTATTATGATATATTATCAATAGTTATTAACGTTAATTAAACTTATACTAACCTTAAATTAATTATAGTTGATTATTTTTAATTAAACTTGATTAAAATTTGATTAATACTTAAATGACTTTTTATGGTACTAGTTATCACTTTTCTACTACTTATATCATAAAGAGTTCCTCTTCTATGTTTAATAGCCCATCATGCTTCGCAAAATTAATACAAATAAAAAGTTTTGATCGTATCCGACGCTTCTCAGCTTCCGGCTTTACAAAGGTAGCTAACCCCAACCCTGCCTTCCTTAGATCAAGCACAACACAGATCTGTATCGTTTCCTACCTCAGACCGTAGTTCTTATTTATAATAATTTGTGAACGGTAAAATTTTAAACAAGAAGTCGAATCGTTTAAGATATAAGGTTCGAAAGGATAACATTCCCTTCTGAAAACAAACCTTTATTAAATTTAAAAATATTACAATACTCAGACTCATAAGCTTCCTAATACCTCAGAAGTATTCAATGAGTTGCATTGTTCTTCAGAGAGATAGAGCATCCTATCTTTCTCTCAAGACAAATATTTTGCTACTCTTAGAGAATTCTTCTTATTTTCTCACTCTTAGTTTTTCTGATGTTGGGTGTAATTGTACTTTGTCCAACCCTCTTGACACAACTCTTATTTATAGAGGGAGGATTACATGCATTGGTTGCTCTTTTGTGAGTAGCAGCTCCACTATTACACTTACTAGACCCACTTATTCAGAAAAATGAATACACACCACTCTTTTACAAAAGTAAAAGCAAAAGACAATAGTAAAAATATAATTCAGTCTACATATTTTACACATGTTTGTTCAGTCCTTTTGGCTTATTCCATCATAATGTTATGCATGCCTTCATCTCCAACATTGGATTCCCAATTTTGGTGGATGTTGTCATCTTCTTCCTCTTGGCCTTGGAATATTTCTTCAAAATATCTAGCTATGTAGGCATCATCCCAAGTTAAGAATGTATCTAACAAATATTCTTGCCCTTCTGGTGACAAGAATTTTCCTACTTCGACTTTCTCTAGATACTCATCGATTGATTCTCCGTGCTCTAACCCTTCCAGAAAATATTCGTGCATAAGACCATCTGCTATTATGGTTGTAGTTCCAACGTGAAAGATAATTGGTGGCCTTTCTTCCTTTTGTTGTTGATCTATTGCTTCACTGATATACCTGCAAAGTTTTTCTCCATATTTTATTTTTAACACTGCGCTCCAATGTTCATTTCTAGCATCTGTCTCCAAAATTAAGCTATCATCATTATTTTGCAATGTTATAACTGGGAGATTATTACATAACCTTTTTAATCCCTGAACATTTTTGGAATCTTCTTGCGACCAATTCCACTTAATTTCCTTTTTCAATTTTTGCTGTAAAGGTTTTCTTAACTGAGCAAGGTTTTTAATAAAATCGGAAGCATATGTCAAGCAACCAAGAAACCTTTCTAACTGTTTTCTATCCTCTATTTTGTCAAGAAATTTCTCTATTTTTTCAAGAATATGTTTTTGTAAGATTATTTGTCCGACTTTTATTTCTAATCCTAGAAACTCAATATTTTGTTTAGCAAAAATGCATTTATCTTGTCCTAACGCAATTCCATGATTAATACATTTCTGTGTGACGACGTTTAAATCATTTTTATGTTGCTCCAGACTTTTAGAGAAGATTAGTATATCATCAATATATACGAGGCAACAATGATTAAGTTCTCTAAATATATTATCCATTCTTCTTTGAAATATTTGTGGTGCATTTTATAATCCAAATGGCATAACTAACCATTCATAATGACCTTGGGGTGTGCTAAATGCAGTTAATGGAATACTTTCTTCTTCCATTTTAATTTGCCAATATCTACTTTTACAATCCATCTTTGAGAACCATGTTGCTCCTGGTATGTTATTAAACAGATCAGTCTTGTTAGGAATATAATATCCATCAAACATAGTATTATCATTAATCCTTTTATAATTAATTACCATACGCGCTTTTCCTCGCTTCTCTTCCGAATGATTTCTTACCATGAATGCAGGACTATTATGAGGACTATTACTATTTCTGATGAGCTTCTTTCTTAGTAATTCTTTTATCTGTTCATTGAATTCTTGGATGTCTTGATAAGTATAAACCATTTGTCTAACTTTAATAATTTTATTGGGATCTGATAGAGTTATTTTAGCAAATGCTTTATCCTTATTCCAATGTTCTAGTGGATTAGTAGAATATAGTTTTTCACATAATTTTTCTTGCTGCTCTATTATTTCCTCTTTTAATGTCAATTCATCTTCCAAAATTGTTAAAGCAACTTCTCGCTGTGTAGGAGTAACCCTATCACCACGCTGGCTGTGCGTAAAGTCTATTGTTTGGTGTGTATATGCTTTCGGGATTTTATTGACTGGAACTGAGTGACCATTAATAGTAAATATTATTTGATCAATGGTTTGTGTGCACGAAGAGTATAATCTTTGAAAATTATTTCCTAACAACATATCATGTGATGGTTGATCGGTTGCCCATAGTGTAGGTATTATACATTAAAATCCTCCAATCTTTATTGGTAGATTTTCAATTATATCCTTATGTACCATAATACTATTATCAGCAATTCTTACCCTCATTGGTTCTCTAGCTTCTTTCCATAAATATTCTGGGAATAGCGTTCTTTTCCCAAAATTTACTGTGCAACCACTATCAATATATGCATATAGATTATATTCATTATGTTCTTTAAAGCATATTTCTACCGTGATGTAAATGCTATTAGGGTTTGTTCCAGTAATCTCAAGATTACCCTCAACCCTCATGTTAGTTTCTTCTTCATATACTGGCTCACTTATCGTTATGGCCACATAGCCTTTTATCCTCCTTTTTTCTATATTTTGTTCTCCAGTTGTGTTCCTTCTAGAGCTTGACCCTACGTCAATACTATGTCTTGGAGGTTCTTGTAAATTTTTCTTTTTCATATTAATTTTTTCGATTAACTTTCTTAACTCTTCTTCATCTTCTTCGACGCTGCTCACATCGTTTCCCTTATTTGTTTCAAGGGGATCCCTGAATCTAAACGAACGTTGTCTATCACTCCTAACACTAAGGCTCCTTTCCAACCTAGGGAGGGGGGTCGTTCTGCTATTTCCTTGATCATCGATTATTAATTTACTTGACTTGTTAGTTACGTCAGGGTTCATAAAATATTCTTCCCACGTTCTTTTGATTTCTATTTCATTAGGGTTTACCTTAATTGTAGTGGTTTTCTTCTTAGGTCCTTCTCCTATTTCATATTTTTCAGCACTTACTACTCCTTTCCTCTCAAAGTAGTCAATAGTGTTTACCAACTTGTAAATCACCTTCCACCTTATTTGCATGTTTCGCACACCTTCGTACATATCGATCCCCGTACACAATATTTTTTTGCCAAAAACCTATTATGAATTTATCTTCTAGACTGACATAGACTTTTGGCTCACATACGTAGCTTACCATACCTTGGCTTAAGTTGCATGTTATCCCACTAATCACTTGATCGTAGAATTTTCTATGCCTAATATCACAGACAAAGCTAAGGACTTTTACATTTTTACCAAAATCATGCAATGGATTTATATAAACCTGGATTGCTCCTATGCAAATATATGCATATTTTCCATTTTCATTATGACATTTAATAGTTTTCCAATTATTTATATTAATTCCAGCTGCTTTTTTGTTACAGGCTTCATACTGAAATGATCCTTCCATTTCTTCACACACATATTTTGCTTTCTTTTTAAAAAATGAAATTTTAAATATTTTATCTTTTGTTATCTCTGGGAAATTTATTCCTTTTTTCTTCATTCTTTCTATATCATCATCATCCATTGAATATTCGGCTCCTCTCATCTGTCTTAAGCTGCTATTTTGATGACCTTCAAATTCGTATTCATAGTTTTCATCATCTTCTTCCTTTTCTGCCATGTTATTAAATTCTTCAGGTTCACTTTCTTCATCATAAAAGGAATTTTTTACAATCTCTTCGGGTTCACTATCCTCTTCTATTATCTCAATTATTCCTTTATTATTATTTAACGCCAATTCTAATGCTTCGTCTTCTGAGATTTCTACATAATCCCAGCTTCCTAAGGCTTGCATTAGTTTGAGGTTACCTTTCTTACATTCATTCGCATAGTGACCTATTTCTCCGCATGACCAACACTTGCAATTCCTTTTCTTTTCTGGGCAATAGCTTGCTTTTCTAAAGAATATGCTAGGTCTTTTATGCTTATGTTTGTAATATTTTTTCTTATAGTATTCTCCTTTGTTTTTATTAAATTTATTTCTTTTATAAAATTTTCTTTTAGCAGGTATTTTTATAGTACAACCATATTCACTAGGCATCTCCCAACATGTGAGAAACTGCCTTTTTAGTTGTTGAGTTCCTGCTACTTCCCTACATTTCTTTTCAATCCATTTTCTTAGAAATGATATTCTCATTCCAAGATCTCTTATGCCTTGGTTCTCCTTCAATTTTTGGTATTTTTCCATTATCTCTTCGTTCAAAGGGTTTGGTAATTTATGGAAAAACATTTCTAAGTTAGTTTCATTATTTCCAATTTTATAATAATATGACTCAAATTCCATAATGTAACTTTCAACGAATGTTAAGTTGCAAATTGTTAAGTTACTTAATTTTCTTTGATATTCCATAATCTTTTCATTTGGTCGGCTTTATATCCTATGAATTCTTTTTCGATGAAAGCACACAGTTGTCTAAACATAAACATAGGTTCCTCTAATTGCCTTAATATATTTTTAGTTGTTTCTTCTACACCTTCATACCAGTCTGCTACACATCCATAGAGACTATGTTCTATGTAATTTAGAAAATTTTCTGAAGTGCAGTCAACATTTAGATTAAGCACACTACTCATGCTCTTTTTCCATAATTCAAAGACTTCTTCTCTTTTTCTTACACCATCCACATTTAGTTTATAGCCTGATTGGCTAATTGGCTCTAGATTAATTTCTTCTCGCTTAGGGACTTGACTTGGCATGACCTTACAACTAAATTTAGTAGTTCTTCCATTTATATATCTAGGTTTACCATAACTTAGTTCACCTTGATATACTGGTCTTTGAACCGTATTGTTTACAAAATTATTCTCAGGAATTTTATCACATTTTATCTCTTCGCCAACTTCATTTTTATTCATAATTATTTTTCCTTGTTTATTTTCCAGTTGTCGTCGAATATCTGCTAATGGTACGAAGTTTAAGTATTCTAGCTTTATTAATCCCATTTGTTGGTATAAATCATCTTCTATTGAAACATAATTTTTCTCATCTTTCTCGCTATCAGTTATAATCCTTCTTTCAGCTATCAATGACATTATTTCATTTAATTTATTAAGGTCTTCTTTAGTGTCATACATATCTAGTAATTATTCAAGATTTTTGTTCTGAAGATCCTTCTCCACGTTCCTCTTTTTTAGGAGCTATAATTAACTTTCTTTCTGGAGATTTAACTGAAAACTTTTTACTTTTACTAAGATTTTGAAATGGGTAACTATATTTAAAAGGGGTTAATTTAATAGGAGTTTTTTTTTTCTGTTTGAGAAGCTTGATGCCTAACCTCTTTAGTTAGAGCTAATTTTACTTCTTTAATCTCTTCTCTTAAGTTTATTATTTCTCCTTTAAGTTCGTCCTTTTGAGCTAGGATTTTATTTTCTAATGTGATACAACGACAAGTAATATCACTTAATTCTAATTTTAATTCCTTTAGCTGATCTACTATGTAATTTAATATTCCTTCATAAGAAGTACTACCTTTAGCAAAGTGAGTGATATGAGGACAATTAGAGTATTCACAATCAGGAGGTGCTCCTGTAGGTGCTAGTGTTAATTATTATACTAATATCTTAATTAGTATCTAATTAAGATGATAATTATAATTACTAAAATATTAAGTTACTAATAACCGGGCTCTGATACCAAGATAAACGGACCGAGTAATTTCTAATATTGTGGAAATTTGCTAATTAAACACTTAGTAAAAATTTGCTAACTTGTTTTATGCTTAGGAAAATATGTAAGCTAATTAGATATTAAAGTAATAAGGTAGTGCAAAGTGGGGTAGAGTCTTGGTAGTAGGATGTCATAAAAAGTTGCTAAAAATAACAAGTTTGCCCTCCTTTGGACAACTTTTGTCTAGGTATTCTTTGTATAAGGTAATTCTCTACCTGAACTACCCATAGTTACGGGGTTGCATTCAATAGTCAATCAATTCGTTTTTCCGTAGATTGATTTTTTGTATCGCACGCTTGTTCTATTTTTTTTTTATGTAGTGTTAGAAGTATAAGTAACTGAAAGCGCCTACGAATGAATTCCAAGAAAGCGGCCGGCTAGAAAGTGCAATCAATACCTCGTGACTCTTATGCAGACAATAGCTACGAGCTGGATAGACTTTTCTCGAAATTGTGTATATAGAAAAAGAGATTATGAATTGATTGCATGGTAAATTCCATGTTTTTAACTGAACCTCTCGTTGTTCTCTCCCCGATAGCACGCAGTTGATAATAGAGACAGATAGAAAGTGTGCAACCGATTATTGACTTCCTGAACTAAGGTTCACTAATTCTCTCGAAACTAGTCTCTTTCAAAACTCCTCTAAAGACTCTCGCTCACTTAGACTCGTTTTGCATATTGTCTTTGTGATCTAATTGTTGTAATCTTCATCGATTTTGACAATATCAAACTAACAAATTAAACCTGGCCAATATTTAACTGAATAATAGCATATGCTTGACGCCTCTGGAGGGGTCTGCGTGGGCTCGTGTTATTTTTGCCCTTTTTTAACCGGGTTCTTAGGGTAGTCAGAGGACTCTACAAGATAGGTTTTTGCTCCTAAAAACCTATTATCATCCCTCTGATGACCATTTTCAAGAAACGGAAAAACATCTAATTTCTGAACACCATAAAAACTTGTTCTTATCTCTCTTAATGACTTTCCACCCCAAATCGCCTTGTCTAGGTTCAGATTTTAACCATTTTGGCACATAGAAAAGTTTTTTGGAAACTTTTTTTTCTCGACCCCAAAATCTCAAAATATAGTGGATAATAACCTTTGGTTGAGGCCTTTAGAGGGCCCTTCTCGGACCCCATCTTATTTTCATCTTGTTTTATTTATTTATTTATTTATTTATTTATTTATTTATTTATTTATTTATTTATTTATTTATTTATTTATTTATTTATTTATTTATTTGCTATGGGGAACAATTTCCAAAAAAAAAAAACAAAAACACAGCTATTATTTTCTTAGACCATTTAAAAACTTGTTATTATTCCTCTCACGACCCCTAAAACCTGTTATTATCTTTCTTACAGCCTTTTTCGTTGAACTGAGAAACAACTATTTCTTTGACTCCTCTAAAAATATGTTATTATCCCCCCTTCAACCTTTTTACCCTAAATCGCCTTGTTTAGGTTCATATTTTAACTACACAGGCACTTTGCAGAGTTTCTTGCAACTTTTTTTTTAAGAACCCGAAATCTCAAATAGCAGTTGATAATAACCTTTGATTAAGGCCTCTAGAGTAACTTTTTAGGGCCTCACCTTATTTTCGTTCTATTTTTACCACGTGCTATGATATGGGACACCACAAGACACCCCACGATCGGTTTTGACCCCTAAAAATCTGTTATCATCCCTTTTATGGTCTTCTTTTGTTGAACTGAAAAACAATTATTTTCTTGGACCCTATAAAACATGTTTTTTTATCCCTCTTACAGCCTTTTCAGCCTAAATCTCCTTGTTTGGATTCATATCTTAACCATAAGGGTATCCCATAAAGCTTTTGGCAACTTTCCTTCGAAAACCCTGGAATGTTAAAAAAATGGTGATAGTAGCCTTTGATTAAAGCCTCCGGATGCGCTTTACCGGGCATCGTCTTATTTTTGCCTTTTTTTTACGAAGTGCTATAGTCCACAAGGGGACTCCCCACGATTAGTTTCGGCCGCTAACATCTGTTATCATTTCTTATGTGGCCTTTTCTAACGAACAGGAAAACAACTTTTTTCGGGACCCTCTAAAAAATTTGGTTATCATCCCTCTTAAGGCATATTCACCCCCAAATCGCCTTGTCTTGGTTCATATTTTAACCATATGAGCACGCAGTAAAGTTTTTGACAACTTTTTTTATGTGACCCCGAAACCTCAAGAAACAATAAATAATAACCTTTGATTGAGGCCTCCGGACGGGCTGTAAGAGGCCCCGTCTCATTTTCACTTGGTTATTTACACCACGAGCTATGGGCCACCACATGACTCCCCAAGATCATTTTCGCCCCCTAAAACCTGTTTTTTGTCCCTCTTATGACCTTTTTTTAACGATAGAAAAACAATTATTTCCATGATCATCTAAAAACTTATCATCATCTCTCTTACGGCACATACTTTCAAAATCGCCTAGCCTGGGTCATATTTTCAGCATATGGGCATCGTTTGACAACCTTTTTTCCTAGAGTACGGAATCTCAAAAAACTGTGGATAAACTTTTATTATGCCCCCCCGGAAGGACCCTTTTCGGGCCCGGTCTTATTTTTGCTCTATTATTTAACCATATGATATGGGCCACTACAGGACTCTCCACGAACGGTTTCAGCCCCTAAAAACCTGTTGTCATTCCTCTTATGGCTTTTTCCGAAAAATGGAAAAAAAGTTTTTCTCGGGATCCTCCAAAACTTGTTATCATCCCTCTTAAAGCCTATTCATCCCATATCGCCTTCTCAAAGTTCATATTTTAACCATACTACCAGGAAGGTTTTTGGCAACTTTTTTTATCAAGACCCCAAAATCTCAAAAAATAGTGGATAATAGCCTTTGACTGAGACTTCCGCAAGGGTCGCTGCAAGCTCCATCTTATTTTCGTCCTGTTTTTTTTTATTATGTGCTATAGGCAACCAAGGGACTCCACACGATTGATTTTCGACCCCTAAAAACCTGTTATCATCACTCTTGTTGCCTTTTCAGACGAACAAAAACAATTATCTCCAGATCATCTAAATACCTGTTGTCATCCCTCTTATTGCCTTTTCTGACGAACGAAAAACAATTATTTCTGAGACCATCTAAAATCTTGTTATCATTCCTCTTACACCTTTTCTCCCCAAATTGCCTGGTATGACTTCATATTTAAATGATACAGGCACCACGTAAAGATTTTAGTAAATTTTTTTCTTCGAAAACATGGAATCTAAAAAAAACAGTGTATAAGCCTTTGATTGAGGCCTCCACAACGGCTCTCTCAGAGTCTCAGACCACGTCTAATTTTCGCAATGTATTTTTATTCCTCTTATGGCCTTTATCGAAGAACAAAAAAAAAGAAACTAAAAATTGTTATCATACCTCTTAAAGACTTTTCACCCCAAATTGCCTTGTTTAGGTTCTAACCATACAAGCACTCAGGAAAGTTTTTGGCAATTTTTTTTTCCTGAGAATATTCCCAAAACAATAGATATTAGCCTTTGGTTGAGGCTTTTGGAGGGGCCTTCCTAGACCCATCTTATTTTCAACTTGTTTTTAAACTACATGCTATAGGCAGCCACATGACTCCCCAAGATCGAATTCCCCCCCCCCCCCCAAAAAAATAAAAAATAACTCTAAAAAAAATACTTCCTACATTCTCACCATCCCCCAGTGTTAATTACCCTAACTATCTTCTTACTATGTTCAATTCCCCGTCCCAACTTGCACTTTCCATTCGTCCTTCCCGTACTTTCATTTCAGATTTCTTCAATTTTGTTTCTTCTTTCGTCTATTCTTTGATCTAAGTTTTACATTCATTTTTTGTGTATTCCCTCTTTCCCCCTATTTCTCTATCTTCTCTCCAGCCTTTTAGTCTCAGATCTTTCCTCTCACCACTCCGACTTCTTGCGCCAGTTTCCTTGCACTCCACTTTGTTTTCTTCCATTCTTATTTTTCCCTCCGAAACTCCTCCGTATTTTTTACACCACCAACTATTTTCACTTTCTCGCCCTTTTTACCCGCCCCATTATATCTGTTTTTACTTCTTTCTTATCTTATTTTTACATTCCACTTATCATTCCGTTTTTATTAACGTCCTCCGCCCCCCCCATTTAGAATACCACAGGTGAGCAAAAAAATAGAAAAAACAAAAACAAAAAAACAAACATAAAAAAAAAAATAAAAAAAAAAAAAACAAAACAACAAAAAAACAAAAGAAAAGAAAACCCCCCCCCCCCCCCCCCCCCCCCCCCCCCCACCCCCCCCCCCCCCCCCCCCCACCCCCCCCCCCCCCCCCCCCCCCCCCCAAAAAAAAAACATGTATTCGTCCCTCATATGGCCTTTTCAAGTGAATGGAAAACAGTTACGTACTTTCAGGTCCCACTAAATACTTGTTATAATCTTTCTTAAGTCCTTTTCTTCCCTAATCACCTTATATGGGTTCATATTTTAACCGTACGGGTAGCCTGAAAATTTTTGACAACGTCTTTCAGGGACCCAACATCTCAAAAAACATTGGGTGATATCATTTGATTAAGGCTTTCAGAGTGGAATTCTGAGGCATCGAATTATTTTCGCCCTATTTTTTATTTTTTTATTAATTTTTTTTTCCACATGCTGCGGCATCCATAGCACTCCCCAAGATCGGTTTCTCCCCCTAAAGCCTCTTATCATTTATGGTCTTTTTACATTAACCCAAAAACAACTATCTCCGAGACCCTATAAAATCTTGTTATCATGCATCTTAAGGCCAATTCACCCCAAACCGTTTTGTTTGGGTTCATATATTAACCATACATGCACCCTGTAAAATTTTTTGCTACTTTTTTTCGGGATCACGGAATCATAAAAAACAGTGGATAATAGACTTTGATTGAGGTCTCCAAAGGAGCTGCACCGGGCTTCGCCTTATTTTCGCCCTTTTTTATTACCACATTATATGAAATATCAGGAGACTCCCCATGATCAGTTTCGGCCCCTAAAAACCTGTTATCAACCCTCTTATAGCCTTTTCCAACAAAACTACGCCTATTTCCAAAACCTTCTAAAAAGTTGTTATGAAGGTCTTTTCACCCTAATTCGCCTTGTATGGGTTCATATTTTAACCATACGGGCACTCCGAAATTTTTTTTGGTTTCTTGTGACCCTAGAATCTCAAAAAACAGTGGATAATAACATTTGATAAAGGTCTCCAGAGGGGTCTTACCTAGCCTTGTCATATTTTCACCATTTTTTTACCATGTGTTATGGGCCACCAAAGGACTTCCCAACATTAGATTCGGCCCCTAAAAATAAGTTATCATCCGACTTATGGCCTTTTCCAAAGAACTAAAAAGCAGCTATTTTCGAGACTCTCTAAAAACTTGTTATTATTCCTTTTATGGCCTTTATTAACCCAAACCTCCTTATATGGGTTCAAACATAAACCATATGGGCACACCGCAAAGTTTTTGGAAACTTTTTTCCTGGACCTAGGATTCATTCAAAACAGTGGATAATAGCCTTTGATTGAGGCTTCGGAAGGGCCTTCCTGGGCCTCATTTTATTTTCGCCCTATTTTTTTACAACGTGCTATAGGCAGTCACTGGAATCCCCACGATTGGTTTTGGCCTCTAAAAATCTGTTATCATCCCTCTTATGGCCTTTTCAGAAGAACGAAATAACAGCTTTTTCCGAGGCCGTCTAAAATCTTGTTATCAACCCTTATATGGTCTTTTCACCAAATATTTCCTCAACTGGTTTCATATTTGAACCATACGGACACCTAGAAAGTTTATTGCAACTATATTTCCGGGACCCTGGAATCTCAAAAAATAGTGGACAATAGCCTTTCATTGAGGCCTTCGGAGGGACCTTCCCGGGCCCTCTCTTATTTTTGCCCTGTTTTTTTTTCCATGTATTACAGGCAGCTGCAAGACTCCCCATAATCGGTTTCGCCCGCTAAAATCCTGTTATCACCCCTCTTATGGTTTTTCTGGAGAATAGAGAAACATATATTTTTTGGGACCCTCTAAAAGTTGTTATCATGCCTTTTACGACCCTTTCACCCCAAATTTTCTGGTATGAATTAGCATTTTAACCATACAAGCACTGCGAAAAGTTTTTTGGCAACTTTTTTCAATGACATCGGAATCTAAAAAAAACAATTGATTATAGCCTTTGTTTGAGTCCTCCGGAGGGGCCTTTCCAAGTCCTGTCTTATTTTCACTCTGTTTTTTTTTTTTTTTACTAGATACTATAGGCCATGACAAGACTAAGGGTTACATTTATTTGGAACTTGAATATTGTACAAGAGGCATAGTTATTTTTTTCTTCTTATGCATTATTTTTCCAAGATAAGTTTTGACCCCTATAAACATGTTATCATCCCTCTTATAGCCTTTTTCGTTGAACTGAAAAACAATTATTTTTCTTGGACACTCTATAAACATGTCATTATCCCTCTTAAGACCTTTTAACCTTAAATCACGATGTCTTGGTTTATATCTTAACCATACGGGCTGATGCGATTTAAGGTCGAGCCAAATACAAAATTTTATTGTTTTATTTAATTTATGTTGAGTCGTCTATTATCCACTTTGGAAGAAGGTGATTACGTTTTGTTAAGCTTGAGTGCTCAAAAGGTCCATATTGGTCATAATCATGGCGAGCCTATGGATGAGGGTCCATTCAAGATCGAGAAAAAGTTGGGTTATGAAACGTTCAAAGTCTTACTAAGCAATAGTGTATGTGCTACTTTGACATCGGCCGATTTGGTTCCTTGCTTCGAGGATGGAACTTGAGGGCAAGTTTTTTTTTTCAAGAGGGGGAGTATGATACGAATTAAGGTCGAGCCAAATACAAAATTTTATTGTTTTATTTAATTTATGTTGAGTCGTCTATTATCCATGAGATTGAGTTTCGTTAATCCGAAAGACTCGCGTGGATTAATAGAAGTAGGTATTTATTTCCTAAATTAATATTATGCATGTTTGTTCCAAAATAGGTGTGCTTAAGATTAACTAGGAATTATTCTTTGTTTATTATGTTGTATAGAGTTACGTATTAGGTTAGTTAGGTAGGTAAAGTTATTTTGATAAATATTCTAATTATCATCTAATATTGAGATATATTTAGGATAATTATTAAGGCTATTTTATTTTTTATCCTAAGTGGCATGGGATGTATGCTTATAAATAGTTTTAATTTCATGAATAAAATTAGAGTTGAATTTTGTTATATTTGATCAATTCGTAAGGGTTGTGTGAGCAAGGGAATTGCATATGTTACTTTGCCGAGAAGGCTACAAATCTTAGTTACAGTTTGATCTTGGTTAGATTAAATTGTTTCGTATCATTTTAATTTAGTTTTCAATCATAAAGTTCCACTCAAATTTGATCAAAATTAGGAAAACCTAAACTACAAATCATTAGAGACCGGATTTTTATTAGAGATCCATTAAAATCTGCATCACGGCACCCTAGAAAGTTTTTGAAAACTTTTTTCTGGGATCCTATATTCTTAAAAAGCAGTGAATGATAGCCTTTGATTGAGGCCTCTAGAGGGGCCTTCTTAGGACCCGTCTTATTTTCACACTATATTTTTACCACGTGCTATGGCCCACTGCATGACACCCCACGATAGGTTTCGGCTCCTAAAAATTGTTATTATCCCTCCTATTGCCTTTTCCAAAAAACGGATAAATAACTATTTTCGGGACCCTCTAAAAACTTGTTATCTTCCCTCTTAAGGCCTTTTCACCCTAAATTTTCAAATTTGGGTTCATATTTTGACCATAGAGGCACCTTAAAGAGATTTGGCAACTTTTTTTTTATCCCTGAACCTCGCAATATCAAAGATTAGTGGATAATAACATTTGATTAAAGCCTTCAGAGGGGCCGCATCGGGCTCAATCTTAATTTCTCCTGGATCTTTTACTACGTGGTATGGTGCACCAGGGGACTACCCATGATCATTTTCGGCACCTAAAAACCTGTTATCATACCACTTATGGCCTTTTGTGACGAATAAAAAACAACTATATACGGGACCCTTTAAAAACTTGTTATCATCTCTCATAAGGACTTTAAAACCCAAATCCCCTTGTCTGGGTTCATATCTTAACCTCACGGGCACCTTGAAAAGTTTTTGGCAACTTTTTTCCTAGAACCTTGGCATTTAAAAAAAATAGTGGATAATAGTTTTTGATTGAGGTCTCCGGAGGGGCCTTCCCAGCCCCGTCTGTACTTTATTTTACCACGAGCTATTGGCCAACACATACAGGCCAGGATTCCCCACGATTGGTTTTAGCCTCTAAAATCTTGTTATCATTCCTCTTACGACCTTTTTCGAAGGGCAGAAAAAAGGTATTTCCGAGTTCCTCTAAAAACTTGTTATCATCGCTCTCATGGCCTTCACCCTAAATCACCTGGTCTGAGTTTATATTTTAACCATAAGGGCATCGTGGAATGTTCATTGCGACATTTTTTTCCTAAGAATCCGGAATCTCAAAAAACAATGGTTAATAGCTTTTGATTGAGGCATTCGAAGGGGCTTTTCGAACCAGTCATAATTTTACCCCATGTTTTTACTACGTACTATGGGCCACTACAGGGCTCCTCGCAAATGAGTTTAGCCCCTAAAAACCAGTTATCATCCCTCTTATGGCCTTTTCCGAAAGAGTGAAAAACAACTATTTCCGAGACCCTTTAAGAACTTGTTATTATCCCTCTTAAGGGTTTTTCACCCCAAATTATCTTGTCTGGGTTCATATTTTAACCATACATGCACCCCAAAATGTTTTTGGCAAATTTTTCTAAATGACCTCAAGATCTCAAAATACAATGGGTAATAACCTTTAATTGAGGCTTCCGAAGGGGCCACACCAGGCTCCATCTTTCGCCTTGTTTTTTTTTTCTTACCACTTGCTATAAACAACCAAGGGATTCCCCAGTCCCTACGATCGGTTTCGGCCCCTAACAACTCTTATTAGCATCCCTCTTATGGCCTTCTCCAATGAACGGAAAAGAACTATTTTCGGGACCCTATAATAACTTGATATCATCCCTTTTAAGGCCTTTTCATTACAATTCACCTTGTCATGGTTCATATTTTAATCAAATGGGCACCCTAGAAAGTTTTTGGCAACTTTTTTTCATGGAACCTTGTAATCTCAAAAAATTGTGGATCGGATTTTGTCTTCGCGGGCCCTGTCTTATTTTCACCATGTTTTTTTTACCACATTCTATGGGCATTACCGTAGTCCCTACGATCGGTTTTGACCCCTAAAAACCATTTATCACCCCTCCTATGTCCTTTTCCAAAGAACAGAAAAACAACTATTTTCGCGACCCTCCCCTCTTAAGGCCTTTACAACCCAAATCGTCTTGTTTGGGGATCATATTTTAACCATACAAATCTCCTGAAAAGTTTTTGTCATTTTTTTTACGGGACCCCGGAATCTCAAATAAAAGCCTTTGATTGAGGCCTCCAGATGGGGCTGTAGTGGGATCCGTCTTATTTTCTCCCTATCTTTTACCACGTGCTATGACCCACCAGGGGACTTCCCACGGTCGGTTTCAACCCCTACTATGCTGTCATCCATCTTATGATGTTTTCCAAAGAACAAAAAGATAACCATTATTTCAAGGACCCCCTAAAAACTTATTATCATTCTCTTACGACCATTTCACCCTAAATCGCCTATTTTGGGTTCAAATTAACCATACGGGCACCCCATTAGTTTTTGAAAAAAAAAATTCGGGACCTTGAAATCTCAAAAAATAGGATAATGGACTTTTATGGAGGCCTCCAGAGTGACCTTTTCGTCTTATTTTCGCCCTATTTTTTTTATAACGTGCTATGGACCACCATATCCCCATAATCGGTATCGACGCATAAAAACTTATTATCAATCCTCTTAAGGCCATTTCACCCCAATCGCCTTGTCTGGGCTCAAATATTAACCATACGGGAACCTTTAAAAGTTTTATAATCTTTAATTGAGATCTTCGGAGGGGCCTTCCTAGGCCTCGTCTTCTTTTTGCCCTATTTTTTTACCACGTGCTATCGGCAGGACTCGCCAAGATCGGTTTCTTGTCATCATCACTCTTATAGCCTTAATTTTTCGAAGAACAGGAAAAAACCTAGTTGTGGGTTCATCTAAAAATTTGTTATCATCCCTTTTAAGGTCTTTTAATTGCAAATCGCCTTGGCTAGGTTCATATTTTAACCATACGGGCATCCAAGAAAGTTTGGCAACTTTTTTTTTCGGCTGGGGCGGACCTCGGAAACTCTAAAAGTAGTGGATAATAGCCTTTGATTGAGGCCTCTGGAGGGGCCGCAACGGGCTTCTTATTTTCACCCTATTATTTTACCATGTGCTATGGGCAGGCAAATGACTCCCTATGATCGGTTTCAGCCCCTAATAACCTGTTTTCATCCCTCTTATGGTTTTTTCTGACCAAAATGTAATTATTTCTGGGACACTAAAAAACTTGTCATCATCCCTCTTACGACCTTTTCACACCAAATCGTGTGGTTTGGTCTCATATTTTAACCATACAACCTTTTTGTAATATTTTTTACTAGAACTCCAGAAGCTTAAAAAACACTGGATTTGATTAAGGCCTGTGGAAGGGCTTTCCTGGGCTCCATCTTATTTTCGCTCTGTTTTATTACCACGTGCTATGGGCCATTGTAGGACATTCCATGATCAGTTCTCGCCTGCCAAAACTTGTTATCATCGGTATTTTTTTACCACGTGTTTTTAATCACCATAGGACACCCCACCATCAGTATCGGCCTTTGAAAAGTTGTTATCATCCCTCCTTAGGAAACATTTCGAAAGAATGGGACAACAGTCATTTTTGCTCTCCCAAGTCGTTCTTGTAGTCTTTTTAACCTTGATTAGCTACTAGGGTTCTTATTTTGACCACATGGGCACCCTGTAAAAATTTTGGGTAATTTTTTTTTCTCGTGACTCTGGAACTTCCTAGAATAGTATATTGTAGCCTTTGTTTTAGGCGACTAATAGGATTGTCCTGTCTTGTGTATATATAGTATGTTTTTTTTTTTAATTTTAAAGTTACGTTGGGATAAGCTCCCATTAGAACTTGATCGAGGACGATCTATAATAGCCTAATAGGCCTAGAAAATGGAGAGGGCAGCATAGGTTATGATAGAGTATAAAACAAATTCCTGGGCCTCAATCATAAACTTAAGCTTTTGATTGAGATGGTCCTATAATATGGTATCAACGCCAACGTGACACAATGGTCACGGGTTCGAATCTCATCCACCCCTCCCTTCTAAGTGGAATTATTAAGCGCAGGGTATGAGGGGCCCATGCTGCATCTGGTGACGGGATCGAATCTCATCCACCCCTCCCTTCTAAGAGGAATTATTAAGCGCAGAGTATGAGGGGCCCATATAATAGTTATAGCAAACATGAGGAAATCCTAACAATAGGCAGCACGTACAATAACCAGTGACTAGTACAACTAGGGGTGTGCACTGGTCCAAGAACAGATCGGATCGAGACCGGTTGGACCGGAAGACATAAATCTCTGGTTTTCTTGAACCGGAAATCGGACCGAAAAAATTCCGGTATGGACCGGACCTGAATTTTCCGGTCAGGTCCAGACCTGTTTTGGACCTGAATTTGTAGTTTTGTCAATTTTTTTTATTAAAAAAGAAAATAATTATTACTTTAGAAAAATATTTATTTCCCTCTTATATATACACTAAGTATAACATAAAATTTAATGATATATAAAGCATAAATAAATTTAATATTTTAGCTAAAAAAAACTTTTATATATATTAAACTTTTACGATTATCAACTAAAATACTAATTTTTTTCAATAAATTTGGTCTAAATTCCGGTCCGGACCGGATTATGCACACCCTAAAGTACAACAATTAGTTTTGCATAACAAGTTCATACCATAGGTGGCCAATTTTTGTACGTATAGTTGTTGAATACACAAAAAGTGAAAATACACTTTGTACTTAGTTTGTACTTTGCAGGGATGATTTAAGAATCCATGAAGGAATAAGCATGTAGGAGTAGAAAACTACAATTGTACAAATACGATAGTAGAATGGTTAGTATGTAAGTGAATCAAGTATGTTTATTGTTTAACCCTCCATTGACTCCAAGTTGATCGATGACATTATCATACCTTTAAAAAAAAAAAAAAAAAAACATAGGGTATGCAAGTGGATGGCATGCGATGCATGGTTGGATGTAGGGTGGATGATGTGCTGTATGTATAGGGTCCACACAAAAAGACAGACTGATAAGTGACAATGCTCACTGAGCATGTTACTATCTACTGCATAACGTTTAATTAAAATATAAATACAAAGTAATAATACTGGAAAAAGTGAGAAGCAAAGAAAAATCCAATAGGGTGCGTCGGTTGTATTAATTAAGTAATTAGGATATAGGATTAGTAACATAAAAAAAAAAAATGGAAAATGAAAAGTATAAAACTCGTGTGAGCTGCTTTGCTGTAGTCTGTGTATCGTGTAAGTGTATGTGTATTGGCATTGAGAAATCATCAACAGCCTCCCTATGCTAGTATGCTATGCTATGTTATGCTGTTGTAATTTATCTCTGAAAGAAAGAAAGAAAGATTGGATCTGATTCAATCTATTAAATAATAAATACACTGCTAATCTGCGTACTAATAAGTAATAAGTAATAAGTAGAAGAGTGAAATGAGAGAGATCATAAGCGTACACATAGGTCAAGCAGGGATTCAAGTAGGGAATTCCTGCTGGGAGCTTTATTGTCTTGAACACGGCATACAGCCTGATGGTTTGATGCCCAGGTACGTATCATGCTCTGCTCTGCTCTGCTCTGCTCTCTATTATTATTATTTGTAAGAATTCTAATCATATAATATATATATATATATATATATGTATTGCAGTGATAGCAGTTTTGGTGTTGGTCATGATGCTTTCAACACTTTCTTCAGCGAGACCAGTGCTGGTAAGCATGTTCCTCGTGCCGTTTTTGTCGATCTCGAACCCACTGTCATTGATGAAATCCGCACCGGCACTTATCGCCAGCTTTTCCATCCCGAACAGCTTATTTCTGGCAAGGAGGATGCTGCTAATAACTTTGCTAGGGGTCATTATACTGGTACCTCCCTACATATTTTACCCCTTTCTAACATATAACTTCTATATTTATTTATATATAATTCCATCCATTCATTCCATGTTATTTTCAGTTGGCAAAGAAATTGTCGACTTATGTCTTGACCGCGTCAGAAAGTTAGCCGACAACTGCACCGGCTTACAAGGCTTCTTGGTCTTCAATGCCGTCGGTGGTGGTACTGGTTCTGGTTTGGGTTCCTTGTTGTTAGAACGCTTATCTGTCGACTATGGCAAGAAGTCTAAGCTTGGTTTCACCATTTATCCTTCGCCACAGGTACGGGGTACCACTACCTTTTCCTAAAACAATTTACGGAGTAGTAAAATAATGATTATTCACCGTTATAATTATTTGCATCATTTAAGGTTTCCACTGCAGTTGTTGAACCCTACAACAGCGTCCTGTCTACCCATGCTCTGCTCGAACACACTGACGTTTCGGTGCTTTTGGATAATGAAGCTATCTATGATATCTGTCGCAAATCCTTGGATATTGAGAGGCCAACCTATACCAACTTGAATCGTTTAATATCTCAGATCATTTCGTCACTCACCACCTCCTTAAGGTTTGATGGAGCCATCAACGTCGACATTACTGAATTTCAGACCAACTTGGTCCCATATCCCCGCATTCACTTCATGCTTTCTTCCTATGCCCCTGTCATCTCTGCTGAGAAAGCATATCATGAGCAACTCTCTGTTCCTGAGATTACCAATGCTGTTTTTGAGCCTTCAAGTATGATGGCTAAGTGTGACCCACGCCATGGTAAATACATGGCTTGCTGCCTCATGTACAGGGGAGATGTTGTGCCTAAGGATGTTAACGCTGCTGTTGCTACCATCAAAACCAAAAGGACTGTTCAATTTGTTGACTGGTAATTTATTGCCAAAACAATTTACATGCCCTATATCCACAAATTTCTTTTTATAAGTAAACTTTTGTTGTTTTTGTTGTAGGTGCCCAACTGGCTTCAAATGTGGTATCAACTATCAGCCACCAACCGTTGTACCAGGGGGTGATCTTGCAAAGGTGCAGCGAGCTGTATGCATGATTAGCAACAACACTGCTGTGGCTGAAGTCTTCTCAAGAATTGACCACAAATTTGACCTCATGTATGCCAAGAGGGCCTTTGTTCACTGGTATGTTGGTGAAGGCATGGAAGAGGGTGAATTCTCTGAAGCCCGTGAAGATCTGGCAGCTCTTGAGAAAGATTATGAGGAAGTTGGAGCTGAAGGGGTGGATGATGAGGATGATGAAGATGAATACTAATGTGCATTCTCTTGTTGATCATCCACAAAAACAACACTACTTTATTGCCAACTTTTTAAATTCTAATTGTTAATCTTTTCTTGCTGTGTGCAACGAAATTGTAAGTTGTAGAATATTGTTTCTGGAAATTGCATATGTCTTGTCCACTGTCTAGTCTCTTCATCTTCGTTAAATAGAATGATTTTGCTGCTATGTAAGCATGTACCATACAAGTCATCCTTCAGATTGGTCTCTTTCTATCTGCATACATACATACTGCATTGGTCCATTCATTACAGAATTAGGCACTTGAAACATCTTTCGTTCCCTGTAAAAATGTGACTTCAAGCTCTGTTCTATCACGTCTCCTCTTCGAGCCTACATGTACTAACTAGTATGAACGGTTTGCTCTTTAGCATGTTGGGTTGTTTGCCTTAATTTTATTTTTTAATTGTTGGTGGCTGAACATACATACTGCTTTCACCCCATATAGTTCTAGGAGGTACAATGGTGGCAATGTGGGGACAATATGTGATCCCCCAATGCTTAAGCTATTAGTGGCATCCACCCTCCTAATAACAGTCTTATTGTCTTGCTTAGCTTGTTGTCTGCTGATACAAAGTGGCATTTGGATTCCTAGGTGGCTAGTTAACTTCTATCTGCTTTTTTTTTTTTTTTTTTTTTTTTTTTTTTTTAATTCTTGTAGTGCAAGTTAAGCTATTCAGTCCTGTATGGCCATGGAAACATAGGTTTTGAAAGTAGAAAAACATATATGGGGTGAAACCAACAAAAAGAAGAAGAGATACATCAGTAAAAGAGCACTTGTTGTGAAGAAAAATCATTGTAAAAATGTAAGCTGTAGTGCTGTACAACAGAAAGGAACTAGTCATCCACGAGATGCCAATGGTTTGGAATATTATAAATAACTAAAAAACAGTGAATTCATATACTATGTATTTCTCATTGTGAGTTTCTTGCCAGGTTGACTGTTGAGGTCATAATTTACAAGTTACTGCACAAATTCAGTAGATTAATTATTTGAAAGGAGTCAGCGAGCTAAGGAAATGTTTTCACACATTTGTAGGGAGACTTGGGTTCCTGTGTTCCCCAATACAATAGCTATACATGTGGGGTATAGGTACATGGTTGAAGAGGGAAGAAAAAAAAAATACAAAGTGGTAGGAGAAGCAAAAACATACAAGCAGCATCTAACCAAGGCAAAAGTTATGATACGGCATGGGAGGATCATGATCAATGGAGTCACAAGCATTGAAAATACTCTGCAGGTAATCATTGACTCCATTCATGGCATAGAGTGAAGCTGATATCTGCCTCTCTACCTTAACGCGCTCAAATTCTAGCATTGCTTCCTCATCGGCATTGCTCATCAGCCCTGCTTCTGCGAGTGTTGTTGTAAAGCTGACTTGTTTTGCTAATATTCCAAAATCATCTGGAATTAGAGGAAGAAACTGCTGGGGAAATGCCCATGAGTAATCAAACACATCTGGCTTTTCGTCCAGCGTTGGACATGTAAAATTAACGAAGCTAGAATTTGCAGCATTATCAGTTGGTTTAAGAATGCTTGGTGTGGTTGTGGGAGGAGTTGGAGCTGGTTGGCTGTTGTTAATCAACATCCGTTTCTGGTTAACAAGGTTTCTGATTCTACGAGAAAGAGCAGAGTTGTCATTGTTGGAAGATGGAGAATTGACAAAGTTAGTTCGTGTGTTGGAACCACGAAGAAGACAAGCCGCTTCATCATAAGCACGAGCGGCCTCTTCGGCTGTGTCAAAAGTGCCTAACCAGATCCTAATCTTTTGAGTTGTGTTTTTGATTTCGGCTACCCACTTCCCAGAAGGCCTCTGCCTTACCCCCACAAACTTGCTCTTGTTTGTTGAGCTGCTAGTGCTCTTCATCTTGTTACTTGCCTCCTTAACTTTGTTCTCTTTCTGTTGCGCTCTCTGGAATTGTGATTCCATTTTCCAGAAGAAAAAAGCAAAGGAAAACCAGTATTTAAATTAAGGGAGAGAGCAAGATGCAAAGAGGATTAAGACTTGGAGAAGCATAGAAAGCAAGTTTGTATTTATACATATTCGCGATTGTAGTAGTGGGTAGCTTGTCTTTTGCATCTTCTTGTTATTACTCCTTATTTTTAAGCTCTTTAAGAGTCAAAGGATTGAGTAAACTATTCATAATAGTCACTTTCGTTGATAGAACAAAAGACTTCGTGCCTCCCTTAACTTGTTTTGGCTGATCATCACTATTGCTCTTACTTTTATTATTATCAAACAGACATTCTCTGTGTGATTGCTTCACGTTTGTTTATAAGTAGTAAGGAAAACCTTATTCGTGTAAACCAAGTAACTTTTGAAGTTTCGTTTATTTTTTAATAATCCTAGCTTTATACCAAAATTACTCTCGATGACATATTTTCACGGACAGTAAAAAATTTGATTTATGATATCTTAAAAATTTTATGGATCCATTTTGCCTCCTTTGATAAATTAATTCCAATTTGGAACGAAAACGAAACTCCCTTTCGTTCCCCTTCCATTCTTCCTATTTCCTCTTCCTTCATTTCCCTTCAAAATTCTTATCCGAATATCAAATTCGTAGTTTCTAGAATCTTCAATTTTCTTATTTACTTGGATATTGAGAATTAAAATTTGACAAGTGACATGGCAAGAATTGATACTGAGGTTGAATTTTTAAGGCAGTAAATAAATAAGCAGATGAAAAAAGAATAAAAGACAAGAGGGTGTGAAGAGGGGATATTTGGAGCAACCGTGACCACCAAAACTGTGAGTTGGTAGCTGAAAAAAAAAAAAAGCAGCAAAACAGAAGATGCAAAAGCAGATACCTTGTCGATTTGATGAAAATGAGAAGCCCAATCACAAGTTGGTGTTCAACTTCAACTTCAACTCCAACTCCAACATTATTAGGTTCCTGTAAAACAGAAATCCATTTTCATGGAAGTAAATCATGTGGTTTACCAACAAACTTGCAGTTAAATCCTTCTCTGACAAATCATTCTGTTGTTCCCAAATTCTGTTGTACACCTCATTCCAGATTTTTAGTTAAATCCTTCTCTAACTCTGAGGATCATCCCAGCAACGCCTTTGAAGATGATAATTTCCCTGTCCATTCTTGGTACTTTTCTCTCCATTATTATTCTTTTTGATTTTCAACCATGCATCAGAATTCTTACTAGCTAAAATTGTTGATAAATATTTCAAAAGCATTTGGAAATGGAGGGGCTATTCTATTCGATACCAATATTGCGGAGATACTGGCCCTGCTCTTGTTCTAATCCATGGCTTCGGAGCTAACAGGTTTCTTTTCCTTCCTTCCTTCCTTCCTTTCATCATGTATTAGTACTTTGAATTAAGGGAAAGTCCTTCCTTTGAAATCTTTTTGTCATCCTGTCAAAATAAAAAAAACAAAACAAACAAACAAAAAGGCCAATTTTGTTGCAATTGAGTTTATAATTACATTTCAAAATGTTAGAATATCAAATGAATCAGTTTGTGGATGCATATATATGCTTATGTGGTCAACTAAACATAAGTGTTAGGTTCATTCAACCATTCATCAACAGCTTTTTGTTCTCATAACAGTGATCACTGGAGGAAAAATCTACCAGTTTTGGGAATGTCACACAGGGTCTACTCCATTGATCTCATCGGCTATGGCTACTCCGACAAACCCAACCCTCGTGATTTTGGCCTTGCCCCTTTCTATACATTCGACACTTGGGCCTCCCAGCTCAATGACTTCTGTCTTGAGGTAGTCAAAGATAAGGCATTCTTTATATGCAACTCTATTGGAGGTGCCTACCCTTTTTTCCACTCTCATCTGTAGTATGTACTTATCACTTCATTCATCTGTATTTATTAAGCCGCAGTTCATATTAATTAAATGCTTCCATTTGTTGATCCATTTATTTGAAGAAGATAACCACAGTGTTGACAACTTGACATGTGCTTCCCTTAGTTACCATGATCACTTACCAGTTACAACTGAGTCTCCACTTGATGAATACCTGCCTCAGTTTGGTTCCAATATACATTTGACAATAACTTGGGAAAAAGAGCAATCTTTATGCTTCCCTATTGAATTGTGCGCACACTCTATTTACTAGCTGTTGCTGGCAGTAGCAAAACTGAACAGATATATGCTTGGATGTTTACCTTGCCTAATCATGTGATGATTCCTTATAGGTCTTGTTGGACTCCAGGCTGCAGTCACAGAGCCACAGATTTGCAAGGGTCTTGTCCTTCTTAACATATCTCTTCGTATGCTCCACATTAAGAAGCAGCCTCCACTCGGCAGGCCTCTTATAAAAAGCTTTCAGAATTTGCTCCGGTAATATATTGAACCCACATCCAATAATTCCTCTGCTGCGTTTCATCATATCCCATAAAATTATTGGTTTGCATTGTGGCAGAAATACTGGTTTAGGTAAATTGTTTTACAGAACAGTGGCCACACCTCAATCTGTCAGGAACATTCTGTGTCAGGTTCGTATTTTCTAGCTATGTTATTACCCTCAAAACTAGTGTTGGGATCTTATCTTATGTTGAGACTGTAGAGACCTTGTTGTCAAACCTAGCTGGTAGATATTCTTGTTTTTCTATCTTTTGACGAAACATTTTGTTCTGTTATAAACTTTTGGTAGAATTCTATTACAACAGAGCACAATGCAACTGGAGCCAAGTGTTTTGGCTTCATTGTGAAAGAAAACAAGCGGTTACTGGTGTGGGAAAAAGGGGATTACCATTTCATGGTTACACTAACAGATGTCATTTTTGCAGTGTTATCATGATGCCTCCCAGGTGACAGAGGAGCTAGTTGAGAAAATTCTTCTTCCTGGGTTAGAACCTGGTGCAGTTGACGTATTTCTGGAGTTTATTTGTTATTCAGACGGCCCTCTTCCAGAGGAGCTATTGCCTCAAGTCAAGGTCAGCAGTGGTTTTATGATTCTATTGTGTACTTAACTGATATACAAGTATTTTTTTTTCCTTGGATGAGAATTAAAAAAAATGTGGATAAAGCATTAATCTGAACATATACAAATTTTGTTCCTCTTTTCAGTGCCCGTTATTGGTTGTTTGGGGTGACAAAGATCCATGGGAACCCATTGAACTTGGGAGAGCTTATGCAGATTTTGAATCTGTAGAAGATTTTATTGTCTTGCCAAACGTAGGCCACTGTCCCCAGGTAATTACCTGACTACCAGTCTCGAGAGACGTTGAATCAATTACTTCACTCCTTAGTTTGCCAACTGTGGTCTTATAGGATTTTGGCCACTTTCATTAGACAACAGGTGTTCAGATTCTGCATTCATAGTATGTTGTATACAGGCTTGATTACCCATTGTATTTTCTTGCAGGATGAGGCACCTCATTTAGTGAACCCGTTAGTTGAGTCATTTGTGAAACGCCACTCTGCGACCACAACCAGTGTTCCTTCCGAATCATTGGTGTGAGATAATGATCAAGAAATATACATTGTCACTATACCGGTCGTGAAGATGGCCTATTGGCCTCTGGTGTTGCATACTGCCAAATGCCAATCAGATCTGAACTATACTACAAAGAAGAAATAGTTGTAGCAATATATACATCTTAACTTCCTATCCACACTGTTAGTTTGAATACCTGTCTTTCAAGCTTTGCAAAGGATCTACTGTAATCATTGCCACGATATAATAGAAGAGGTTGAGAAAAAGTGACAGCGAATTTTTCCTGCAGTCATTCTGCACAGCAGCCTGTGGTAACTCCTCATATGTTCTGACTACATAGAAATTCTGAAGCAAAATGAAAGCTAACATGACTTGGTTAGTTGATGGAACTATGTATTCTAACCTTTTTAAGATAAATATGTTGTACTATCTACTCTAGATGCAACCATTTATCTCTAAGACACACACTTTCAAGGACCAGGTGTACCAGCTCATAAACAATGATTGCTTACCAATCTGAAATCCGATTACCCAACACGTAAACTTGGATACTCACACAATTTGTGCAAGTGCAACTATACATTTAGTCCTTTTGAGGCCAATGACAATGAAACATGGCTCAGAATTAAAACTTAATGTGGATTGTTACATCCATCATTTGGCTAAACTTCCAAAACCTCCAGAAGCAAAGGAAACCAAAAAGAAAATTACATGCCACAAAAAAGACATTCTTCTGCTTATGCGTAGCTTATTTACAGAAACCAACCAGCACAAAATCACAACCAGACAAGATTAGGGGAAAAAAAAAAAACCACGCTAGTCAGGCTGTTAGGATCAAAAGTTACAGAACAATATCAGACTTCAAAATCAGAAATATGTATGCCGTTTAAGTTGAAATCTGCCACAATAAACATGCAGCATTGAAACGCTCAGGAATCATCTAATATCTTTAAGTAGGATTCACAAAAAGGCGTTGAAGCAAGAGAACTGAAGCACCCGCTGCATTTTAAAAGATAATCTATGTTTTTATGTACTTCATCTTTAACGAGTAGATGCTTATGTTGTAATAGGAACAGGTGGAAACTGCTATATGCTAGCAATATGGACATCATACAATGTGTTTCAGTCATTAGTTGATGGATAAATAATCAAGCATTACAAATGGCGCATATGCAACAAGGTGGTCTATCTGTCTTTTGGTACAAAGGTAACAACTGTTAAAAACTGCACAAAATGAAAGTATATGGTACAAACACAGACCAAAAAAGATATATAAATGAAGTGCCATATCAATTGGCATTGGGAGATACACAATCATCAATGAAAAACAAGAGGCGCAACAATGACAAGCCAGAAAAGAATTACTGTATAAAATATATGAAACTAGCATACATAATGCAATTTTGTAGAAAAATACAAGTGAAGTTTGCAATGTAACAAAATGGATATTGTAAACATCTAAGGAATGCTGTCCAGACCTGATCAACATGTATTGATTCCATCCTTGCAATCAGAAGTCAAGTTGTAAAATGTATCCACGCGCGTCTTAGCCCTGATGAAAACCTCGGTATCAACCTCAACCCTCATGTAACCATCAAAATCGACTGGCCGGCCACCGTTCAAAGCAGTAGTTTCATTATACCAATCACTGGTGTTTCCCCACAAGTCCTTGTAATCATCAAGCAAATGCACCTTGTAGTGTGACCTTAGCTTGTCGAAGTAGTTATAGAAAGGCTCATTTGTGGCAATGTACAAGTTCCTCCACGGCTGTATTACCCCTTGAAGCTTAGAGACAATAGCTTCAGGAGAGGTGTCGGAATCGAGGTGAGGCCAAAGTTGCTTGTTTTGAGCCTTTTCTCCTCGAACCACATGAAGTGCATCGAAATCCCAATCCATCCTTCCACTAATCTCAGACACGATGTTCATGAGCCTCTTAGACTTCCAGAGAGCGTGCCAGGGTCTGTGAATGTAGTTGGCAGCCTGGCCCTCACAAACCCTGTACCAATAATTATCTGGTTCGGGAGCATCAAAGTGCCTCCATATAATGGTGCTGCGGTCTTTCTTGAGCTGCATGGGTGTGGTCTTATAACTAGCTACCTTCTTGACAGGAATCTTCCTCTTATGAGTCTTGTCCCATAATTTCCAGTCCCTGAGGAAGTCGCGTTCTTCGACAATGGAAGCCTGCTCCTTGAGATGCTCAAAGTCAAAGTAGAACCTGAAGTCCTTGCCCTCTTGGTCTTTGGCGGAAGGATGGTATTGGGAAGCCAAACAAAGAGTCAAATCAACAACAAAGGTCCTGTTCAAAAAGCGAGCTTCCCCCAAGGCACACAAGAAACTCCACATGAAATGATTCATGCCTTTACAATAATCACCACCGCGGGAATAATACAAGTATTTGCCTCTCCTAAAATTGGAAATGGTAGGAATGGTGTCGTTGATGTCGGTGTCCCAAAAGGGGGCAACAGCCTTGGGGTTACGCTTGGGAGAATAGGGACGTGGAGGAGGGCGCCTGGCATTGGTACCGGAATGCCAGCCACTAGCACCAACAACCTTGTAGGTACAATCGTCAGCAATACCAATACGAAAACGGCGAAAATCACGATATTTGCGCCAAGACTTCTCCTTACGATTGCGGAACTTCCAAGCTACATCACACTGATTAGGTTTAGAACCATTAACAGGAGTAGAATATTCCAAGAAGACTATGGATTTTTTGAAAAGACGGAGGTTAAAACGCTGAATAGCGATCAAGACACGAGGATCGGAGCAATTGACGACAGTGAGTTCCTGGGCGCAAATGGACGGTGGGAGGGTAGAATTAGAAGTGAGATTTTTCTCAAAAGTGGAAATGGCAGATTCAGTGATTGAAGGGGCAAGTGCAGGGGCAAGATTGGAATTGGAAATGAGATCTTCTCCAGTATTGAGGACAGAAGAGTCATCTTTGAAGGTGGCATTTTCAAGTTGAGTAAAGAGATTAGTAAGGGCAGGTGCAGATTGAAGCCATGGATCTGGAGGTTGATATGTGATGGCAACAACTGTAATTATCAAAACACCAAACACAAACGCCGAGAAACATAAATTACTGATCTGCTTTATTAGCTTTTGACCTATTGCTTCTTCCCTTCCCTCTTTCATTTCTACTATTATCAAATTTCTAACTCTTTCTTTGTAATTCAAATTATTCAATTCAAAAATACAAACACAGACAGCAGCTGCGAAATCAAACAGACACACTACAGTAGAGGACTCAGGGAGGGGAGACGGGAAGTTAGTTGGTTGGAGTGTAACACCTCTACTTCTCTTTCTAAGTTGCAACCAACATTCAGATTTTGATATTCAGATTTCATGAAGTAAAAATCACTTCACTTCAATTTCTTGTTGTTGATGACAAAGCCCAACCCCCTATTATTTTATTTTACTACTACCTCACTGTTTCACTCTTCCTTCCTCACTAACCCAACACGGCAACACCTTTGTCTTTCTTTTCACCTTTTTCACTTTTATTACGGAGTACTAGTATAATTTTATAACTGTAACTATTATCTCCGTAATCGATTGCTTGCAATTAGGGATAGCAGTTCAGGTCGAGTATGACTCTACTCTGTTCCGATCCTAGGAAAAATTCCGTCTTATAATAATCCGCTTCTGATTCCGCCAAAAAAATCCAACTCCGAGTTAATGTTGGAGTCAAAGTATTTTATTATCATTATCATTATTTCTATTGAATTAATAATACTATAATTTATGTGTTAATGTAACTAATTACACATATATGGTCACCACTAAATGGTTATCAAATTATCATTAGAGATGGCAATCATTCCACTCTGACTGCCTCCGCTTAAATCCGAGGGAAAAATTCCGCTCCAACTCCGCCACGAAAAAATTTGCCTCCGACTTTGTTTAAATAATCTGACTACAATCGAAGCCAAATGTTAGATAATTCGATCTGAGTCCAACCCGTTGTCATCCCTACTTGCAACAAATGAAATTTTTGTGCCTTACAAAAAATACCTCTTTGTTGCAAATAATCGATTACGGTGGTAGTAAATTAGTTTCGATGCTACACATGGTTTTTTACATAAAATGTTTATAAAAATTAGACTAACTTACATATAAGTATGTAAAATACATGTGTTAATAAAAATTGGTTAATAAAAAATGTATTTGATGTTTCTATGTAGGATTTTTTAAGACAAATTCGTATATACGGCTGATCACAACATCAATTGACGGTGTGGCAACGTCCTAAATTTAAAAAATTTAAAAAAAAAAAAAATTAAAGAGCCCAACCTGTTCTAATCGTTAATAGTCTATCACTAATAATTATTAGTTGCTACTCTTTCCTCAATTTGATGGTGTGACTCCATTAAAAACGATTTCTTGCTGCATAATTCAAATTAATTTTTGATTTTTCTAATGAAAATTTGTGATTTTGCATTTGCAAAATGCGGTTCTTGGGATTTTAATGAGTTGTCAGATTGGGGAAGGGAGGAGTTGTTGCAGCTACGATGGAAGGAATGAAGGTGGAAGGTCTACGAAGAGGATGAGGGATCGGAGAGCCGACAGTGCTCCGTCGACGGTGGAAGGTTTAAGGTAGCGCCGTAGCGGCGTCACACGTATAACAACTCGTGGGATACTGTGATAGTAGAGGGAAGAAAATGGTTATGCAAGATGCTAATAATTGATTCATATATTTCAACTATCATTGATATTTTAGATCTGACTTATAACATCACTGAATAAACTATTTAAGTATTTTGCATTTGTGCTTGCATCCTTATCTCTTACCTTCTATTGAGCAGTTCTTAAATGAACTCTTTCAATTGAACCTGACTTATTTTTTGTATTTCTTTGTATTACTGTTGAGTTATTCAATTCTTTATTTAAGTAACTTATCAATTCTTTATTACTGAAAATGCATTTCTTAATCTAGTCATATGTAAAATATTAGTTACAATTTTGCATAATTAGAATGCTATATACATCATTGTTATCAAATATGAAAATTAAGATGATGAGATAAAAACCTTACCTTTTATCATCATTATAAGTTTTGTTAGGATTTGTAAATAAAAAAATATTACTTTGAAATTAATGCTAATAAAATAGAAATTATAAGATTTTATAGGATAAATCTTATAATATTGATCTTATCCATAAAAAAAAACATTAAATATATTAAGATAGTAATATGTTAATTTTAGAAATAGCTTTCGGAAAGGAAATTTTTTTATGAGAGGTTGACTTGTAGCAGAGACGGTTAAAGTGATCTTTACTTTAGTTAATAGTATGATGATTTGGAAAAATTGCCAAAAAAAAAAATTTATAATTTCCCAGGCCAGAAAAATCTTTAAAAAATTTTCTTTTGCCAAGAGAAACGTTACACTAACATTTTTTTTTTGTCAGAGTTGAGAAACATTCCTACCCTCTTTTCCAGTGTTGACCACGACTCATTTTTGCCCTTGACTCCCATATTTCTCCTATTTGCACTCCTTATATAATTATTTTTCCAACCAACATTTTTGCTTCAAATCCCTAATTCTTAGAGGTGGGAAACGAGTCGTGTCGTGTCGTTTTCGGGTCGTGTTACTTACATAAACGGGTTGGACCCCTTCAACCCTAACCCTACCCGTTTAATAAACGTGTCGTGTCGTGCTCACCCGTTTACTTAAACGGGTTAATACTCTTGACCCAAACCCACTAATAACAGGTCGATTTCGTGTCGAGTTAGCGGGTCACGTCTTTTTTTTACATACTATTGTATATAATAAGGTGGAATCGTGTCGTGTCGAGTTAACCCGCCTACTTAAACGGGTTGAACTCTCCAACCCTAACCCTACCTGTTTAATAAACGGGTCGTGCCGAGTCAACCCGTTTAACTAAACGGGTCAACACTCTCGACCCAAACCCGTTAATAATGGGTCGATTTCGTGTCGAGCTATCGGGTCGTGCCAGTTTCTCCCACCTCTACTAATTCTTCATCAAATTACTCATCTTCATCATCTCCCAAACCCAAACACACATTTCCCTCATAAAAATGAAATCCCACTTCACCAGTTCACCCTCTTCTTCCTCCTCTCTCTTCTCCTCATTTATGTATTCTCATTTCTCATAGTAAAAAATAACGAATTATGTAGATGCAAACACACTAATACCCGCCAAATTAGCCCCCAATTCCTACACTCTATTCACCACTAATTTTGCTGTTTTTTACGGCGATTTTCTCGCCAAATTAGCCCCCAATACCCGCCTCATTTTATCCATCTTCTGCGATTGTTGTTTATTTGAGTGATGGGTATGAAGTTGTGCTTTAAAGTGAACTACTTGGGGTGTTTGTGAGAAAGAAAGATGGAGGTAAGTGTGTTATTTCTGTTAATTCTCATGATTTTTTTTTTATTTTGAACAATTGAAGGTTGAAAAGGAAGGTGATAATTAGGAAGAAGTTTTTAGGAGTCATACTAATACTAGACCCAATGGTGGAAGAAAGACCTAATAGAGGATATAAGGTGGTTAACAAGGAGGGGACTTAACAAAACCAAGGAGGGAAAAATTGGAGGTAAAAAGAAGAAGGATAAAAGGAGTGCAAATAGAAGAAATAAGGGAATCAACTACAGATATGGGTGGTGAAAACAGGAAAAGGACTAGAAGATTTCCTTTAACCAAAAAATTTACTTTAAGGTTTCTCTAGGCAAAATTTTTTTTAAAAGGTTTCTCCTGATAATTTTAATAATAATAATAATAATAGTATATACTACTCCATCTTGTCAAAAAATATATACTACTCCATATGAATTAAATTTGATGAAAGATAATGAAACTAAAATCATGTAAATCATCGTCATTGTAAACTTAAAACTGTACTACCGACAACCAAAATACACAAATAGCAAATCTCATTTAACACAATCACACATACATGGGTTACAACTAGGGGTGAAACTAATTCGGTTTAAAACCGAAAATCAAACTGCACCAAACCATTTTTAAAATATGGTTCGGTCTTTTTATAATTTTGGTGCGGTTTGGAGCGAAATTTTGTAAAAATTCGGTGTTCGGTTTGGAGTTGGTGTAGAGAACTAGAAACCAAACTCCAAACCGTACACCAAACCATATAAAAGCCTAGATTATATCAAGGGCTTAAGGCCCAAAAATGAATAAAACCCTAAAAATATAAATGGAGTTAGTGACTCTATTTCAATCTCCTTTACACTCTCTAAATCCCATGTTCCTTATGTTCTTCATTTTTCGCCATTTGTAGTTCTTTCTTTTTTAAATTCATTCTTCATTCCTTCTTTTGCTTTCTCTAGCTAAATACCTCAATCCCCCAAAGTCACTATTCTTTTTCATTATTTGTTTTATGGTTCTTGTTCTTTTGCGTCATTTCTTTCACTCCGTAACACATGGAACTTCAATCAATTGATTCAACATTTATCTAATATTATTGAAATTTTAAACTAACTAACTAACTTGGTGTTATTTTAAACAATGATGTAAACTACAACCAGTATTCCTAATATTTAACTTCTCTTTGTTTCCAATTTGTTATTGTTGAACATAAATTTTGAACTAGGCATTATACCAAGATTCAAGATCGAATTTTCTAGATTTCTAGTAAACAAGTATGACTAAAAAATTCGATTTGGTTTGGATCCAAAGCCTAAAAACCGTATTTTTTTGGTCTGGTTTGGTTTGGACTGAAATTTAGATTGGTTTGGATTGGAGTGAAAATTCATAAACCGAAATAATATGGTTTGGATTTGGAGTTTGCTATAATCCAAGCCATATACCGAACTTTCACCCCTAGTTACAACCCGTTGGGTTAACTGAATTGTCTTTGACTGGAACTGAAATAACCTGAATTGAAAGCATCTGTAACCTGAAAAAGATTTGAATGGAAAATGACTGAAACTGTTATTGACCGATAAATCAATGGACTTAATTGAATTGAACCCGAACTGAAAATGACTCAAATTGAAATTGACTTGTACAAAACCCGAAAAAAAAAAAAAAAAAAAAAAAAAAAAAAAAAAANAAAAAAAAAAAAAAAAAGACGAACCAAACTGAATTGAATTGAATATTGAGCAACCTATTTGATCATTTGACCTAACCCAACCTAAACTGAACTGAATTGACCCAAAACTCAATCTTATATAAAAATAAATCTTTGATTTAGCTTGTAGTAATATGTAACTTAATAATTTCCTTTTATGTGCCAACTACACTAAAATCAATCGGAAACACGATTAATATGGCGTACCAAGACAGTATTCGACCTAAAATAATCTTAAACGTTCATTATAAGGATATTTATCACACGGTTTTCAACTTTTTTTCATTCAACGAGACAAAATTAAAGTCCTCACGATAGTTCGAAATAACCCGACCTATGATCATGGCATTTTTCTAAGTTACTTTCACTTGAACCGTTTTAGATTGAACTGAATCTGATCTGACCAAAATGGTTCAAGCCTGAATTGAATTGTTCCCAAACTAATAGCAAAATTGTTTTGACTTACTCCTGAAATGAATTGAACCGAATTGGATTGAACCAATGGGAGAAAACGACCGAAGTTAAACTTAATTGACATGTCCCGAACATAATTGGATTAACCCTAACCTGCACCGTTTACCCGAATTGACATCCCTACCTACAATGTACTCCTATACTAATCGCAACACTCAATTAATTTATGTAAACAAAGTATTTACCGTCACTTTGTATGCCTATTTACTATGGACCCTCCACAACATTGAGGGGGCGGTTGGTATTGATCGGTTTTATAAGGACTTATTTACTTAAGCTTAAAATCAGTCCAGTCTAATTCAGCTGCGTTCAGTTTAATTTAGTTCAGTTCAGCTCTTCTTTTATTTTACTAATCATTAATCCTTAATAATAACTTTCAGTTCAGTTCAGCTCCAATCAGTTCAGTTCAATTCAATTCAGTTCAACTCCAATCAATTCAGTTAAATTCAGCTCCATTCAATTCAGTTCAATTCAGCTGTTTTCAGTTAAAGTAAACAGACCCTAAATAGAAAACGGATTCAACAGCAATGTGTATCCATTACAAGCTGTTTGGTTAACATTACCGAAAGGTAACAGTTACCGAAAGCTAAATAGGAAACGGATTCAACAGCTATGTGTATCCATTACAAGCTGTTTGGTTAACATTACCGAAAGGTAACAGTTACCGAAAGCTAAATAGGAAACGGATTCAACAGCTATGTGTATCCATTACAAGCTGTTTGGTTAACATTACCGAAAGGTAACAGTTACCGAAAGCTAAATAGGAAACGGATTCAACAGCTATGTGTATCCATTACAAGCTGTTTGGTTAACATTACCGAAAGGTAACAGTTACCGAAAGCTAAATAGGAAACGGATTCAACAGCTATGTGTATCCATTACAAGCTGTTTGGTTAACATTACCGAAAGGTAACAGTTACCGAAAGCTAAATAGGAAACGGATTCAACAGCTATGTGTATCCATTACAAGCTGTTTGGTTAACATTACCGAAAGGTAACAGTTACCGAAAGCTAAATAGGAAACGGATTCAACAGCTATGTGTATCCATTACAAGCTGTTTGGTTAACATTACCGAAAGGTAACAGTTGCCGTTACTTTGTTTCTTGTATAATATATGCAGTAACAAATTCCGCACATGGTGCACATGCATCATGATGGCTGGTGGTGCTATAATGCATTGATGCATCGATCTATGTGACTCTGTTCTTCTTCATTCCAATTCCTACTACCCAAAGTACCAGATATCAAATCTCTTTCATTTTTTTTCTTTATTTTTCCCTTACTTTTCTAAACATTAAATATTAGGATATTACTTCATATTTTTTTGAAAGTTTTTTTTTTAATTTTTATGTTATTAGGTAGTCAATTTTTGGTCAAATAATTTTGTCTCCTCCTCGTCTTAAATCTAATGTATATGTAGGGGTGTTCTATCGGAACGATCGAATCTGAAAAAGTCAAATATCCGTCCTTTTTGAATTGGCTAAAATGCAATTTGCATCCGGTCAGAACCAAGTTGGATATCCAATCCAAAACATCAGAAAAGTGTCGAAAATATATTTATAAAGTAAAAAGTTAATTTAAAAATAATACAAAACTTCTAAATTCAATAAAATAATCCGATTTGATCCGAGTGATACAGTACGAAATATGCTTGAACCGATCAGTGATCCGACTGACCCGATCCGAGAAGCCTAATTTTTCAAGTATTTCGGATATCCGACAATGCAAACTACTAAGTTCAGTTCAGTTCCTTCTATTTTGCTAATTATATTTTTGCTAATTAATTTGTTTCTAATATTATTTGTTCGTAGTATTATTTGTTTATATTATTATTATTATTATTATTATTATTATTATTATTATTATTATTATTATTATTATTATTATTATTATTATTATTATTAGCATTGTTATTGTTATAAAAATATTATTATTATTAGCAAAAATTTTCCAAAACTACCTACTCCCTCCGTTCCCTATTTTTCTTTACATTACAATTTTATTAGATTTTTAACATTTTTTTATTAAAATGGACCCCTCACATCACCCACTAATCAAGCTTCTATTAGTTGCAACTTGTTTCTCTCTCATCAATTATTACCTCAATTTGACCCCACCACTATTATTATATCATAATATCATATATCAAAATGGGAGGGTGAATAGTGACCGTCAAGAATAATAGAGAATGGAGGGAGTATTAAATATCGTTTTTTGAAAACAATTACATATTAAAAATTTTAATTTACAAAACTACCTATTAAAACACTTCCGACTTGGTTGCACTACCTCTGGATGGATTTCCTTCTATTTTCAGGCGTATGGGGCCCACATGTAACTGTTTCCCTCCTTTTTTTGTTAATGCAAAGTTACATATATGCCCTTGTGTGAAATCTAATTAACTAACCCAATTAATTCCTCTTCTTCACTTTACTTTTACTGAACTTTTTTTATTTTCTCTATTGTTTGTCTCCACTTATTCTCTAATGTGCTTTGATAATCAATGTACACCATTGATATCACTCTCTCACTTCAATTAATTCAATTATCTTAATTTTTTTCACCTTCAATTGTATTAGTAATTTCAGCAAAAAACTTGCCCTATTTCTGTCATTCGACAATGACAGATCTCCTAAATGAACATGCAAGTAGAACTCAGTACAACATTCGCAACAAACCTAAAAATAGGTAAGTTTGTGGCATTTTGATTTAGTTAGATTTGATCTTGCTACAGTTCAATTAGGTATATGTACTTGTTAATTGTGAATTAAATTCGATTTTATTAAAACCCTAAGCCCTAATTATTCATTTGTGATTGAAAAGGATTAAAAAGTAATGGAAAATGGTAGTTCATTGGAAATTTTCATGATTTACTGTGTTATAAAGTGCGTTGATTGATTTTTTTTCATATCGATTTATGATGTTTTGGTACATGATTTCTAATGGATGCTTACTGCTTGCTGTTATTGCCTTTTGTAATTGAACTTACACAGGGAGCTACCAAAGTTCATTGATATTGACATGTGTCTTGGTGGGAAATTTGAAGTCAATAAAGGCATAAATGAGTATGTTGGGGGGACTGTGTACACAAAATTGAGTTTATGATTGAATGAGTTAGATGTCTATAATTTAAGGTTAGAAGTTCAGAGGGCAATAAAGATAGTTTATAGTGGCAGGGTTGCACCCAGTTTCAGTATTTGGTTTAGGTTGAGTGGTGAGTGCAAATTGATAGAATCACAAGATGATATTGTGAAGTTGATTGAAGAGAGGGATTTGTGTGAAAGGGTAACTATATATGTTTTGGAGTACTGGGATACAGGAAAGCCTACGAGAGGAAGTAAAGTTGGACCTAAGGTGAAATTTGAAAAAAAATCCAAGCCCAAACAAGCCTAATCCACCCCATCCAAACAAAGTTATGTCACCAACTAGGAAAAGCCCAAGACTTCAGCAAGAACCTGCTGCAATTTACATCTCCTCTGAGCCACCACCAGATTTTCCCACTATACTATCCTCTGCCCCTCCCACAAAATCTAGGTTTTTTTCCTAATCCTCCTCCCCCAGTAGTACAAACTTCAGTCACTGAAAAACACACACCCACTAAGAAGAAACATGTTGCTACTAGGTCAAAACCAGTCACTTCATATGTCAACCTTTCCAACAAAGAAACATTGACCACTTCAAATGTTACAACTGCATGTAACTCAACTCTTCAATCCAAAAAATCTCCTACCATAAAAGCTTACTTCAAATGTGAATACTGAACATGTTTGTGGTTATCAAGATGCAAATCCAAAGCTTACTTCTAAGTTTTTAGCTGATAAATACTTAGAGCTTTTTAGGTCTAATCCCTGTTACATTTTAAAAGATTTCCAGACAACAGTTAGGTTGGACTTAGGTGTTTTTATTGGATATTATAAATCATGGTTCACTAGGTCTAGAGCTAAATTTATTTTGTATGGAGATGCTGCTGATGAGTATGGGAAGGTCTATGATTATGCACATGCACTTTTGCAATATAATCCAAGAAGCACTTGTATTGTCAAGTGTGAAGGGATAGAAGAAGGTACTCTTGTTTTCCAAAGGATGTATGTGTGTTTGGAGGCATGTAAGTTGGGTTTCAAGAGAGGATGTAGGCCTATTGTTAGAGTAGATGGATGTCACTTGAAAGGTCAATTCCCTGGTATGATTTTAGTAGTTGTTGGGAAGGATGGAAACAACAATATATTTTTAGTAGAGTTACTTGTTTCCCTGTGGATACGATCCCTACTTCCCTGTCTACATAGTTAGAGTAGTAGGTTACTTTTGATGGGTATACGACTGTCCCTATCAGAGGCATATATGTATGAACTTCAAGCTTCAGTTTTCCGGGCAAGCATTCAAAGATCATTTTTGGTATGCTGCAAGAACAAGTAATAAGGTAAAGGCATGTTTATGCAATTGAGTAATGTACTGCTTTGCCTCCTAATTATAGTTTGAAGCCAAGTTTGAATATATTCATAACAATTAACTTGCTTTTATTGTGACAGCATACCTTCAAGGTTCAAATGGAGAATAACAAAAGGCTGGATGAGAATACATACAAATACTTAGATGGAATTCTCAAAGCACACAGGGCAAACCATGTATTCAAAAGTTTTTCAAAATCCAACATGCTTCTAAACAACCTTTGTGAGACATTTAATTTTGTTCTTAGAGAGGCCAGAGATAAACCAATTGTGAGTTGTTTGGAGTGGATCAGAAGGTATGAAATGAAGAGAAATTTTGAGATGTATGAGGGTGTATCTAACCACCAAGGAAGATTAATGCCATATATCAGCAAGGTGTTTGCATGGATTGCAAAAGAGGCTCAGTTATGTGTTGTATTGCAGTGTTCTAGGTATGAGTGGGAGGTTGATCACATACATGATAAGCATGTAGTTAAACTGAGAGAATGGAAATGCACATGTTACAAGTGGGAATTGACAGGAATACCTAGTCCACATGCCTTTGCTTGCATTACAAAAAGGAGAGAGAACCCTGAGAATTATGTCAATGCATACTACAACAAGACCACTTATGTAGAAGCATACAAGGAATCAATTAAAGCTATGCTTGGAATGCAACACTGGGAAGAAACTGACAATGAGAAACCTTTGCCACCACTGATGAGGAAGATGCCTGGTAGACCCTCAAAGAAAAAGAGGAAGAGATCAATAGCTGAAGAAGGTGAAAAGTATGTTAAGAGAACCAAGAATCTAAGCACAACTGCTCAAACTGTCGGATGCCAGGACACTACAAAACAAGATGCCAAAACCCACCTAAAGCAGCAAAGCCTAAAAGTAAGGGTGGAAGACCACCTAACACTAATCCTTAGTCAACAAATAAGAGACTTAAAAGGCAGGCCAATAACATGTCAAGCAAGGTCAATTTAATACTTAAGCTTGAATTGTAGTAAACCTACTCTTTGTAAAGTTAACTGAATTGTTTTTGTTCTTGCAGATGAGTGCCACTGTTGTTGGTTCAACTTCAACTCAACAACAGAAGACTACAACACATACAACAACACATCACTTGTCATCCTAGGCTCTTGCACCTGATGTTGTGCCTTATCAAGCCAGTTATGCCCAACCAAGTACTAGATTGAGCAAGACAAGACTTGCAAAGTTACCTGTCAAGTCAAATGCAAAGAAGAGAGGCTAGGAGTTTTTAAGATAGTTGTTATGAAATTTTGATGTTTATTTCAGACTATGATGTCAGTATTTTGGTGTTACTGTTAGTCTTTTTGAACTCACATTTTGTTGTTGTAAGTATTTTGGATGTATTGTTGGTGTTACTTACAAAAACTTTAGACATCATTCTGTTTGTGTTATGTTGAACTATGTCATTTGTACTTGCAACTATGCAAGGTATTAATGAAGAAGATTTAAGCATACAAGTTGTGTTTCAATTCAAATTGCATTTCATTCATAATAAGCAAGTAGAATACAGGTTGGTGTACCTAATACATGAACTAAATCAACACCAACAAAATCAACCACATACCATGAATTTGCCCTATTTACTAGAAAACATGAACAATAACTAAATGTAACTCAAAAGAGTTCATGTCCTCTACATAACATAAACTTAATTCTAAATGCAAAGACACAAGCTAACAGAACAGCCAACACAAGCATTTAAGGCCTCATGTTGTAGCCTTTGATTTTGCCCTTAGCTTTCTTATCAGCACTCAATTTTTTTTATTTTCACTCTAATTTTTTCTAAATCACCAAGCAGATTAGCCTTCTGATCAACCAAGCTACACACTTCTGCATTCAAAAGTTCCTTGTCTTTCTCAGCAAGTTTTTTTTCAAGCAACAATTGGTTAATGATATTTCTTTGCCACTCTGTCATCTCTGAATCAATCCACTAAAAGTAATGACAACCACGCCAAGTACCATCAGGATTGTAGAACTTGCAAGAAGAGAATCGTCTTCCTGGATTTTGGGAAGTCCATGGTTGCCTTCTCGCAACAGGGATTCCACAATTGCAGTGGGTGGAGGTAGGATGAGCAGAGTGAAAGGAAGAAGATGACATCCTTGAAAAAAGAACAAGCCAAAAAAATGGATGTAAAGAAAGAAAGCTGATTATTTAGCCCAAACAAATGAAAAAATTGCATAACAAAAATAATTTATAAACCCTAGAAATTGGGACTTTTCAGTAATTAAGGGGAGGAATCGAAATTTTACCTGTAACTAACAACTTGAAGATGATTGAGCTTGATCTTAGTAATGGAAACCCCTAGAAATTGGGGCAATTTCAAAATTTGTGAGCTTTGCAAATGAAAAAATAAAAAAAAAAAAATTGATGTCAACTACTATTTTATATAGGACCTTAGAGAAAGAAAATAAAGAAGAGGGAAATCGTGAATATTTAACAAAATAAAGGAGGGAAACAGTCATGTGGGCCCCATACACCTGAAAATAGAAGAAAAGTCGTCCAGAGGTAGTGCTACCAAGTCGAAAGTATGCTAATAGGTAGTTTTGTAAAATTAAATTTTAATAGGTAGTTGTTTTCAAAAAACGATATTTAATAGGTAGTTTTGGAAAATTTTGGCTTATTATTATTATTATTATTATTATTATTGTTTACAAAAATATTATTATACCACATAAGTGGATTACCATTCACAAAAAATATGAAGATGTATTACTGGTTTTTATTTTATAAAATATAAACTACCAATAACTTTTTTTCGTTTAAAAATTATTAGTAGATTAATATCAAAATTATTACTATGTTATTACTCCATAGTTAAAAGTCATTAATGATATGTAGGTAATAGTCATTGTCAATCCATAAAAATCATAGTAAGAAAATCAATAATCATAATTAAAAATCAATAACTAATAATCAATAGTTAAAAATCAATAATAAAAAAATATTAATCCGTAATAAAACTTTCAATTCAGTTCAACTCAGTTCAGTTCAACTATTTTCAAATGAAGTAAACAGGCACTAAAACGTATATGGAGTCGGTATTTTGTTGAATTAGAGTTGTTTCCCTTTGACTAGGAAACCAAACAACTAATCAATGTAACACTTATCATTACCTTTTCCCATATTTATCGGTTTCCTTTCCATTTCCTTTTCTAATTATATACCAAAAAGACAAAAAGCCAAAACCCCCGGTAGATCATCTCGATTTTAGAGTCTCAGGGGGTGTTTGGTATGAAATTAACAAGGGTAATGTATTGGAAACAAGTAAAGGGGAGAAAGGGTAATATATAGTGTTACCCTTAGTCGCTGTTTGGTATTATTGAGGAAACGTAAACGATTACAACTATTCCAATTTGCTCTATTTCTCTATCTTCTCTAATCTAATTCCAACATGAATTGAATAATGCAGTAGCTCAAAGTGTCAACATTAATATAATTTCATATAAAAAATAATCCCCCAAAAAAACAGAAAAATTATCCATAAAATAAAGGCAATCTTCAAAATCACAAATTATTTGATTTTGAGACAGAATTTAACAAAATTTTCAATTTCAATGATCAACACTTTATAGAATGCAATTCCAAATATATGTGAATGATAATTAAAAAACCAAAATAATATGAAGAAAATCAATCAAAAATGTGAATTTGTAAGGTAAAAAGAAGCCCTATATTAAAGTAAAAATCAAACAAATCAACAAAAAATTTAACATAATTAGAGAAGAAACTAGAGATTGAAGTGATTTTGTGATGAGATCGAAGATTAAGGAAGATTTAATTGAGCAAATTATGTTGCTTGGAGCTGTTTATGGTTGTTAGAAGAGAAAGAGGGGTTAGAAAGCAGGGGAGGAGAGAGGAAGAGAGTATTTTGTAGGGAAAAGGTATTTTGTTTCCAGTTGTTTTAGAGAGATAGCAAAGTAAAGGGATTCAATTTCCCTTGAAATTTGTTTCAATTTCCTAAACATTATAACAAACAATAGGTAAAGGTAATCTTTTGTGATTCCCTTTTCTGTTGTGAAATTTGGGCATACCAAACAGGCTCTCAAATGTAAGATACAAGTATTATAACATGTAGTTAGCCCCTTTCTGAGAGACATTTTAGGGAATACTTTTCCGGCAAGAGAAATATAGATATTAATAATGGAGCTTACTTAGTAATATTAATTCTTTTTGCAATCATTATAGATAATAAAAAAATACTTTCATGATTTTACTAAAGAGCGTGATTTACATACGGTTGGCCGCACCATAACAAAACCATGTGGCCAACTATTGTTTAACGCCGTTAAAATAAAAATTAGAAACCCATGAAATTAAAAAATAAAAAAAATAAAAAGGGAAAGAATAAAAACTAGATGAACAACCACTTTTTTCTCTTTCTTCGAAACACCTGCATGAAATCAAAAGGCTTCACCAAACTACAAGTCTACAATTGAAACAATTTGAATCGCAATTCATCTGAATCATTATGTAATTCTGAAAAAATTTCAATTATCAATAAAATTAGTATTGAATGTTGAAGTCTTTCATTGGAGTTTAATGGAATTGAAGAATCCATGATGTATCTGGAATTGAGAAGTATGATAGATCATTCAGATATTGAAGAGATCATTTTTCGAAATAGTGAATTAGAAGTGATGTAGAAAGAGTTCCTGGTAGGGTCTCTTCAACTGAATACGTGGAGAGGGAACTAGAGAACTACACGTCAGATGGACAGGTGTTGGCTTGTTCACTTCCTGATGGCTCGGACCTCGATTCCTGCAAAACAAGGGAATAAAATCCTCGTAGGATTTTTTCCCCCTCCGATGCTTAAGTAAGTATTTGTATGAGGATTAAGGCAAAGTAACAATAATTAGCGATTTGGTAATCTAGAGAGGGAAACTAGTGAGAGAAATTCTCTTAGTGTGATGAATGAAGATTTGATTGAATGTTTCAATGTTGAATGCCCCCAAAATGATGATTTTGAGGGGTATTTATAGCCTTAGGTTTGGAGGCCAACAAATAGGACGATGACATTTGTCATCGTCTAATTGGTTGATGCTTGATCAAGCCTCATGGGCTTTTGCATTCAAGCCTCAAGGCCCAAATTCCTCCTTTTTTCCCTACCTTGTAGCCTCGAATAGGATCGCGACACGTGGCAGAGGTTTCTCTTCTTTTAAGTATTTGTTGTGGACACGTGGCCCAATCTTACAACGACACATGGCCGTGTAGAGCCCACCTTGGTGGTCCAGTCAGTGCCACCTGGACTTTTAGTGGACACGTGGCCCAGTATTATGCTGACACGTGGCATGAGTTGGCGTGCCACATCAAGAAGGTATGTCGAAATTAATTTTGAGAATTATATTGAACCTAAGACCTAAAAACAATTTCTAATTAGATTGGATTTTTCAGCTATTAACAATCTGTAATTTATTTGAATTGATTTATTGTAATGGTATGAATGAGGGTCTTTTGATTGAAAAAAAAAAAAAAAGAATTTTAAGATCTCAACCTCTGTATTTGAGAAAAGAGGTTACTCAATTTTCTAATCTCAATTATGTGTAAATTCAAGATTTTTGCGAAAAGTTGTGGAAGAAGAAGCTATTGTAGTCTGAGAAATTAATTATTGTGTTTCAAGTGAGTTCTCATTTCATCAACTTCGTTCATAATACATGCTGCTGCTATTTTAGCTTTGTTTTTCATTTTAATTTTTAAATTAATGCTAGTAACCCTTAGTAACCACCAATTTGTTAATCTGATATTTCTACTTTAGCATATTGTGACACCTTCATTTGATAATTATTGGTCATTTTTGTATTACTTCTATTTGGATTTGGGATAACTAATTAATATATTTGAGGTTACCGGCTTATGTTCTTGAAGTTAATGATTTATGTGTTGGGGGTTACCGACTTATATTTTTGGGTTACTAAGATATATATTATGGGGTTACTAAGTAGCGAATTTTCCCTTTTTTATATTAAGATTGTGATATTTAGGGTGACTAGTTATGAAAATTTTTGGCGCTATTGATTCATATTTTGCAGTTACTAACTGTTGAGTTTGGGGATACTGACTTATATATATGTTTGGAATTACCGATTCATATGTCTGGAGTTACTAGCTAACTAGTGGTCTTGTAGTAGTGCTGAATTCATTACTTGTGCAAAGTTCAAAACCCTTCAACACAAGGGGTTGGGGTTGAACTGAGAGTACGTGAAGGAGTACAAGACTTGCATGCAAATATTATGGTTTTGGGGTTACTAATTACTGACATTAGAGTTACCCGTTAATTGTTTTTGGGGTTCCTAACAAGTGATTTTATAGTTACTTGCTTTAGGTTTTGAGGTTACTAACTTGTAAAATTATGGTTACCAACTTAGTTTTTTTATAGCTTTTGTTTTCTAACAAGTGAATTTATGTTTGCCCACAGCCCACTTATTTTCTTGCAGGTACTCCAAATTTTTGGGGTTACTAAGTTCTTAATTAAACAGTGAATTTTTGGTTATTGACTTATGCTTTAGGGTTACTTACTAGTTAATTTTTTTTTGACTTTTTTTTGGGGGGGTTACTAAGCAGTGAATTTTTGGTACTAAAGTTTATCTTAAAATTGTGAAATGTAGGAGTTGCTAGTTATGAAAATCTTTAAAATACGTACTTGTTATGTATTTGTGAATGGTTACTTTAGTTTTGATTCATTCTAACACTTTGTATTCATAATTAGTATTTTTTTTCTACAGGCTATGGGTCGATGTAATATTGTGCAGAATTTTGTAGACTCACAAGCAAATGAAGTTCATAAACGATTTACAAGTGTTAGAATATATATATATATATATATAGGGTAAAAGAAAAGGAAATGACTAAATGAGAGACCCTTGAACGGTACCATAGTAAGACTTGTATAGTATAATACTTGATTTATTTAGAAAAGTAACATCATAATAACCCTTAATGTAATAATGGAGATCCATACATATGAAGTAACACTCTAAATTCTAAACTACTAAACTATTCAACATGTTCCTCATGAAGGATGAACTATTGAGCTTCATTGTCAAGCTAAATAACGCACAACACGCAACATATTTAATTAGGTCATCAAAAAGTACTTATGATTCGGTAGTAAAGTACGTCGACGCCGATACATAACCTGTAACACAAAAATCAATATGGTAAGTATGAATACAAAAGGTTAGAATGAAACAAAACTAAAGAAACCATTTACAAACACATAACAAGTATTTCAAAGATTTGCATAATTAAGAACCCCTTAGTTTCACATTTATTAATTAAAAAAANAAAAAAAAAAAAAAAAAGTACTCTGTAACTCAAAAGTCTTTTCTGATAACTCCAAAATCACTACTTAGTAACCCTAAATAAAAATCGATAACCTCAAATTCATTAGTTAGTAACCTCAAAATCATAAGTTATTAACCCCCAAAAAAGCATTGGTTAAAAATACAAAATACATTAGCATTTAGGCACAAAATATCTAGTCTATAGAAAAAAAAAAAAAACAAAAGCTAGCTAGCAAATCCAAAATCACTAGTTAGGAATCCCAAAATCATAAGTTAGCAACTCCAAACTCACTAGTAATACTAAGTAACCCTAAAATCATAAGTCAGTAACCCCAAAAAATACATCAGTAACCCCAAAATTATAAATTAGTAACTCTAAAATTATAAGTTATTAACTCCAAACACTAGTAAATACTAAGTAACCTGAAAATTATAAGTTTGTAACCCTAAAATTGGTAGGTAGTAACCCCGATACATAAGTAACCCCAAAATCACAAACTAGTAACTCATAAATCATAAGTTAGTTAGTAACCCCAAAATGCGCATTGGGTAGAAACACAAAAAAGCTAAGCCTTTAGCCACAAAGTCATTGGTCCATAGCAACAAAACCAAAAGCTAGCTAGTAAATCCAAAATCACTAGTTAGTAACCTCAAAATTGTAAGTTAGTAATCCCAAATCACTAGTTAGTAAACCCACATCACTAGTTAGTAACTCCAAAATCTTAAATTAGTAACCCAAAAAACACATTGGTTAGAAACACAAAAAAGGCTAAGCCTTTAGCGACAAAGTAAATAGTCGATAGCAACAAAACTAAAAGCTAGGCAGTAAATCCAAAATTACTAGTTAGTATCCCCAAAATCATAAAATCAAATTAATTAGGTACTATTAACTGCATGAACAGTTACTAATTTCAATGAGCATTTACTTAAGTAACCCAAAAATCGTAAATAACCCTCAAATTAAATTAATCAGGTACTCGTACTACTAACTACATGAGCAATTGAGCAGTTACTATTCACTATAAATTGATTCAAATTAAATGACTGCTGTAATTACTAGTTAAGAAATCAAGGAGTACTAATAAAAATGGAGCTTAAAGATAGAAAATTAAATCCAAAAAAAAATTATAACAGCATATAATTAACACAATATACAACAAAATCAATACAATTGAAGCCCTAAAAGTAAATCAATCAAACTTAGACATAGAATTACAATCTTCAACTTAGAAAAAAAATCAATACATACCTACAATGAACACATATAAAATTTGAGGTTTTGAAAATATAAATTAAATAGCTCAAATTATTATAAAATAAGAGCAAAAATTACAACACTCTCATAGAGATTAAAATAAAAAAATACATGCATCATATAATTGATGAAAGAGAACGAATTTGAAAAAAAATTTACTTGAAATAATAGAATTTCCGACGCTATCCAACATCTTCCTGCTCCTTGAAGATCTTGATTTTAGGAAAATTTGAGCTCAAAAAAATGATTAAATGAAGAGAAAGATCAATTAATAAAAAAATTGAAGAAATTAGTGTAGTAGAAGAAGTAAATTATGCAGCATGAAATAAAGGGATCGAAGAAGAGAAAGTGTCCGTAAGTGAAAAAGCAATGTAATGAATAAAGCGAAAATAAAAAGGATGAAACACATCTGATAATTAACGACGTTTGGGCTCAAACATAAATCCAAGACTAAATGGGCCTGCCGCACCATTAAGTAATGGTGCGACAGGCCACATATAAGACTAATTCTTTTCTATATTCTTAAAAAAATTATTTTTAATTATTATCTATTTTTGCAACCGATTGTTGTAGAAAAAATATAAAAAAAATTTTATTTGCTATAATTTATATTTTAAAAAAATAATATAATATTTTTAAATGACCCTATAATTACTTTGACTAAAATAGATGAAATATAATTATTTATTTGATTGATATAACTTTTGAAACGGCCACCGCGGAAGTACTCCCCACGAAATAAAGTTGATTAACTCAATAAAAGTAGACATTAACATAACAAGAATGGTAGGAAATAAAGTACTCAATAAAATCAAAATGAAGAATAATTTGGAATGGTACACAAGTGTAGATGGAATATAAAAGTGGAATTACTGGATTGGGAGAAAGGGAATAGGAATAGAACTTGTCATTATATAATTGGATGATAAAAAGAGTAAATTAGAAGGCAAAAAATAAAAAGTAGAAGGCATAAATAAAGCAAGGTAGAAGGGTTTAATAAGGTGGCAAAGGCAAAGTGAGGAAGTCCACTTTCCAGAAGTTGGCAAATTGAGACAGCACATCTATATTTCCCAACTCCTCCTGATTCTGTATGTGTGTGGATTGTAGATTATGGAGTGGCAGTATCTATATTTGTTTCAATTCACAATCAAGTAGCAACTATATTTCTACTTGCTTCTTTTCCTTTTGCTGTTTGTTGATTATTGTTATTATTTACACTACAGAGTTGAATTGATTTAAGCAGCCTTTGCAGCAAACCTGAAAACTGAAAAGGCGATAGTTTAAGGAACAAAATCAGACATAATAGACTATGGAAGCTGCAGCCAGACATAAGGAGGTAGGCCGGATTGAGTACCATTTATGTACGTAGTACTACGTAGTACATATATAAAAACTTAATTATATATTGTATATGTCATGAATTATAAGCACCATACTATAGTTTATCATTATTGCTTATTAATTCAGATGACAGACATGTTTTAATTCCTCTGTCACACCACACTAATATAAGATTATGAGAATTACTGGATGCATGGCTTTCATATTCCATCTATCTAACATATTTATACAGCATCCCATGGATTGTTTTAGTGATCAACTTTTTATTCGTAACGTAGACACCTCGTTATTATCCTAATATATGTCCAAAGGGAAGGGGAAGTTGTGTTCACTGCTTACCACTTTACAAGAAGAAAAGGAAGGTACTGTATCAGCCCTCCTCCATCTGCTACTACTGCGGCTATTCTTTTATTTTATGCTTGCCTACTAATACCATCAGTCCATCACTAACTAGTTCATCACCCTAGCTTAAGTTTTTACTTTGACTCCATTTTTTATCTCTCAGANACTTTTGAAACGGCCACCGCGGAAGTACTCCCCACGAAATAAAGTTGATTAACTCAATAAAAGTAGACATTAACATAACAAGAATGGTAGGAAATAAAGTACTCAATAAAATCAAAATGAAGAATAATTTGGAATGGTACACAAGTGTAGATGGAATATAAAAGTGGAATTACTGGATTGGGAGAAAGGGAATAGGAATAGAACTTGTCATTATATAATTGGATGATAAAAAGAGTAAATTAGAAGGCAAAAAATAAAAAGTAGAAGGCATAAATAAAGCAAGGTAGAAGGGTTTAATAAGGTGGCAAAGGCAAAGTGAGGAAGTCCACTTTCCAGAAGTTGGCAAATTGAGACAGCACATCTATATTTCCCAACTCCTCCTGATTCTGTATGTGTGTGGATTGTAGATTATGGAGTGGCAGTATCTATATTTGTTTCAATTCACAATCAAGTAGCAACTATATTTCTACTTGCTTCTTTTCCTTTTGCTGTTTGTTGATTATTGTTATTATTTACACTACAGAGTTGAATTGATTTAAGCAGCCTTTGCAGCAAACCTGAAAACTGAAAAGGCGATAGTTTAAGGAACAAAATCAGACATAATAGACTATGGAAGCTGCAGCCAGACATAAGGAGGTAGGCCGGATTGAGTACCATTTATGTACGTAGTACTACGTAGTACATATATAAAAACTTAATTATATATTGTATATGTCATGAATTATAAGCACCATACTATAGTTTATCATTATTGCTTATTAATTCAGATGACAGACATGTTTTAATTCCTCTGTCACACCACACTAATATAAGATTATGAGAATTACTGGATGCATGGCTTTCATATTCCATCTATCTAACATATTTATACAGCATCCCATGGATTGTTTTAGTGATCAACTTTTTATTCGTAACGTAGACACCTCGTTATTATCCTAATATATGTCCAAAGGGAAGGGGAAGTTGTGTTCACTGCTTACCACTTTACAAGAAGAAAAGGAAGGTACTGTATCAGCCCTCCTCCATCTGCTACTACTGCGGCTATTCTTTTATTTTATGCTTGCCTACTAATACCATCAGTCCATCACTAACTAGTTCATCACCCTAGCTTAAGTTTTTACTTTGACTCCATTTTTTATCTCTCAGATCACAGACCCTAAAGTTTCATGCTATCACTAATATTTGTTCAATATGATTGATTGGCAGGATTCAAATCAAAAGCTTTCAAATTCTGACATTATTATATACGTTCTAGGTAAACCTTCTTTGAAAAATTTATATATTTGATACCATGTAATATATATATATATATATACATTATGCTAAGTTACAGTCTGAATAACGCTAACAAACCTGCTAGGCGGCCCTGGAAGTGGAAAGGGTACACAATGCTCTAAAATTGTTCAACACTTTGGTTTTACTCATCTCAGTGCTGGAGAACTCCTTGAAACTGAAGTCAAGAGTGGATCTCAAACTGGGTTAGTTTCTCACTAATTAAATTACATTCCCCTTGCTCTTTTTTTTTGGAATTAAGGTGGCCTAGGCATTCTTTTTTCTGCACTAAATTACCAGGTTTCCCTGTCAAAATATATTTCAATTCTTTAATTTTTAAAAGTGAGTATAACTCTGTTTACTGTGGCCTCTTGGAAGCATTATTCACTTGACGTTATTTTTTTCAAACAGCAAAATGATTCAGGAATTCAAGCAAGAAGGAAAACTAGTACCATCTGAGGTTATTGTCAAACTTTTGCAACAGGCAATGCAGCAAAGTGAAAAGAGGAAGTTTCTTATTGATGGCTTTCCGCGCAACGAAGAAAATCGTTTGGCTGCAGAGAAAATGGTATTCTATTTCTTTGTTTGATCCTTAAAACAAGGGATATATTCTTGGTGTATATCAGTAGACCAACTGCTGTAGCATTGCCTTGAGTTCTTATAGAATGTTAAATGTACTGATTTTGTTCCTTATCACACAGTTGGGGATTCAGCCAAATATTGTATTGGTGTTTGATTGTTCTGAAGAAGAAATGATCAGGCGTGTTCTGCACAGAAATCAGGTCTGATGTTTCCCAGTCTATCAAGTTTCTGATAAAAAATTTGTGCATTATGCATTATGTGCATCTGATTATGTACATAGGGAAGGGTTGATGATAACATAGACACAATCAGGAAACGTTTAAAAGTGTACAAGGAATCGACACTGCCTGTGATTGATCACTTTGCCAAGAAGGGGAAAGTTCGGAAGGTAAATTGCTGGATATTTGCAGCAACAACCTTTTAGGTTGCTTTAGTCCTGCTATTACTATAATTGATCTCTTATTTTCGTTCTGTTTACCAATCAGATTAATGCTGAGAGGCCAACTGAAGAGGTGTTTAGATCGGTAGAAGCTATCTTTTCTGAGCTTGGATTAGCAAAGCATGGGGTTGAGAGATCAAACGTTCAAACACTGCAGTAGGAAAAATTTGAGTTCCAATGTTGCATACTTTATATACTTTCAAATAAAAAAATTAGTGCAGTGATATATTGTAGCAAATACAGTAAGCTTATGTAATTGCTAAAAGGAGGCTTGTTTTAATTTCATGTTCACAGGTGCTTTCTATAGCACTGTTAAAAATAATAGGTTAGTCAAGTATTAATTTGAAAGTTGAGGAAAGTGCAATTTGTTATGAGATTAAAATCAGTATCTGAGTATTATTAACCAACACACAAGAGGATGGTGATATTATCAAATGGCCAATGGACAAAAACTATATGTAATCTCCCAGAAGCAATATATAGCATGTTGTAATGTGTGCTAAAGTTATTTTATAGGGGCAAAGAAAGATGAGAGGGGTGTGAAGTGTCAATCATGCAAGGAAGTAGGACTAAATGGCAAATGCATTGAGCAGCCAGTGTGACATTGCATGCATATAATATATAACATCAGATAGAGGCTTTATTTTTTAGGAAAAAAAAATTCTGGTGCTACTACATTCACAGAAACTTTAGCAGATTAACCTGTTTTTACGTTTTGTACTGATGTCTTTGTGAATCAGTGTCACATGCCAACAAAACCTCTCTGACTTCTCGTGAAGCTAAGGGTTAATATGTCACCTTAATCTTTGTCCAATACAAGAGCTATCAATTCCCCATTCTTTCTATCCTACCTTCGTTATGATAGAGTCATTGCTTATTTCAGAATTTTTGGACCCCTTTAATCTGCCCTTTAGATATTTTCTTGATCTGCATACTTTTATTGATATATTCATGTGTACATGAGAGTGGATCTTTATTTTGAGCTGAGATCTCTACATACACTACTTAAATCAGTAGCCACTTAGTGTTTGGTTGAATAACGTACCAGACATATAGTGCATCCACAACAGTTGCGTAGACATATCTCTGCAAGGGGCACTAATCATGGTGGAAATCGACGAGTTGATGGATCCGTTGAGCGCCACAGATGTGTCAGAAAGTGAATCAGAAGACATAAACTATGCAGCTCTCAGAAAAAGGATGTGGAAGGATCAGCTGCGCATGAAGAAGCTCAAAGCAGCAAAACAAGCCGCCTCGGAAGCAGCAGAAGAGTTTGAGGAGATAGCGACCACAAGCAACAACTCAGCAGCAGTAGTAGCAGCCAGAGAAGAAAAATCACGGCGAAAGAAGATGCTGAGATCTCAAGACGCCATCTTAAAATACATGGTTAAACTCATGGAAGTCTGCAAAGCCCAAGGCTTTGTGTATGGCATCATCCCAGAGAAAGGGAAGCCTGTTACTGGGTCTTCTGACAGCTTGCGGCAGTGGTGGAGGGAGACTGTCAAGTTCGAACAAAGTGCACCCCAAGAATTGCAACAGCTGCTTCCGGTTCTGATAGAATGTGCAGGTGTACTTGGTAATGACAACCCTGCCTCCTTGTTGCACATGTTGCAGGACCTTCAAGATACAACTCTAGGGTCCCTCTTATCCGCACTTATGCAACACTGCATCCCTGCCCAAAGGTTGTTTCCGCTTGACAGGGGGTTACCCCCTCCATGGTGGCCTAGAGGAAATGAAGTTTGGTGGGGAGAGCAAGGGATGGTTGCTGTGGAGCAAGGCCCACCACCTTACAGGAAGCCCCATGACCTTAAGAAGGCCTGGAAGGTGAGCGTTCTATCTGCAGTGATCAAGCACATGTCTCCTGACTTGACTCGCATGATGCGCCTGATCAAGAAGTCCAAGTCCCTTCAGTCTAAGATGACTGCTAAAGATACTGCCACTTGGTCCAAGGTTGTGGATCAAGAAGAGGCTCTCATACAGCTCACCCACCATTGTCTTCGCATCACAGATGAAGATGGTGATGCAGACAGAGTAACTGTTGGGAGTACAAAAGGCTGTAATGTGAATGTGGCAGGAAGCACTAATGAACATCAGGCCAACAAGAGGAAAGCTTTCAGTCAAGATATTGAGCTGGAGATGTTAAAACCACAAAGTGAGGTGGAGCTGGGGATTGAACAGCATACTAGAAGAAACCATGAGTCTCAATGCGATTATATTCCCCCGAGTATGAGTCCAGGATTCGAATCCACTTATGCACTTCTAACTGCAGATTACGACACTTATCACAACTTGTCACAGAGAACTGCTCCCTTACCAATGGATCTTCATATAGCTAGTGTGAAGCCTAGCAGTGCAACTCTTCCTCCTTGGGGTTGGAATGACCACGCTCAAGCATGTGAAGAAACAGAAGTAATGAATAATACTGATAGTACAATGACAACCAGGCAGTGTCACCCGCAGGTGTATGGCGGAGTAGGAGATGAAACACAGTACTGGGACAGTGGTGTTGCACATCTTGATTTGGATGTGGCCTATTCGGTTCACAGGGGCAATGTAGATCTTAATCACTGTCCTCTTGAAGAAGCAACAGCAGTGGTGGCGGAAACTTCTATTTGGGATATTCCATATCAGGAATTTGATCATGACTGAAAAAGAAGATGCCAACTTACTAAAAGCTTGGTTCCCTTTTTTGTCTGTAAATCCCCTATATGTTTGGAATTGCTAATGCTGTTATGACACTGGTTTCCTTATTAATTAAATTAAGAAAGCCAATTATTATACCTTCTCTCATACATATGTCAAGGGGGTTTATGCAGCCAACCCCATTTATTGGGGATACAGGCTTTCATGACTGGTGTGTTCTCTACTAAGTCAAGTCTTCCGACTGCTTAGTTGCCATGGTTGATCATCAAATTATATAATAGTAAGAAAGTATGTTAATTACAATAATTAAATTAATAACAAAGATATTATAAGGAATCATCATTTTGTACATTTTATAGAGTACGATTATGTTTTGGACATTTTATTCACAAAAATATTGTAAGTTATCACAAGTTCTAAACATGAAAGCTTATTTTAGAGCATGGCTATAGTCATGAAAATGGAAATTTTTGTATATGAAATGAGACAACCATTTAGTGACTACAAAGAATAGTATAGCCACCGAAAAGATGGCAGTCCGTTGAATTGTGGTCATCATTGTCTGCTTGGTTAGGCAAACCACCCCAATCAGACAAAATGATATCACCTGAAGCATTGTCTCAGCTATGCGAAGTCCTCTATAAGCAGCATTGCAGCTGGAACAGTTCACGACATGAGTCCAGTACCTAAAACATTGCATTCAGTCATTAACAATTACAAGGTAGTTGTGATCAATAGCTACAATGAATGCACAACCATGAACATTCCAACAAAGTCATGTACACACCTGTCAAATAACTCATGGTGTGGAGGAGTTGGGCGAAGATTTCCTCCGTTGAACTTTGAACCCCAGTCTACTTGGCCTTGTGAATATTTGTTTAACCATCTTCTGTACCCAGCAAGAATAGCATCTGACTTTGTTGGAATAAAGCAAACTTTATGCCAGTTGGTTGGGCTAAACTCCTTTACTTTCCGTTCCTATTGGTGGTGAGAAAAGCTAGCTCAGTACAGCAACACCAATACTAAATCCTGGTACATCCTAGAAAAGTTTACAAAGCATAATTACTGCATTTACACACCTGAAGGTGAAGAAGATAAAGATCAGAATCAAGAACCAAGTTTTGGTTGAGATGGAACACCCATCTTGGGATGATACGGTCCAACCAAAGTGCAGTATTTCTGGGAAACGAAAAAATCAATCGGCTTTTGCCAGGACTGACGGGAATACAAATGAAAATAGCAGCAGCTCTTGGTTGAGTTGTGGAAACCTGAAAATTATCAGCCACTTAATTTCAATGTGATTTGAAAGGCACAAAAGATCTCATGAAGGTGGAGAAGAACTAAATCTAAAAACAAATTGTACCTTATTAGCAGGTGCAGGGGTTTTCGATGGGAGTGATCCATCATCATTGGCATTGGCATTGGCATTGTCAGGAGTCGGAGCAGGAGGTGGAGGTGGATTTGAGAAAACATAATAGACACAAGGTGCAAAGAAGAAGCCAGAGCCCCAATCCTGGCTTGTAGAGAAACCATTGATGTTCATATCTTTTACACTCAAGTTAAGAGGCGTTCCCCCTTCTCTATCAGCCTTAACTTTGGGAGCTGGTGTTTTTAGTATACCATAGTGTGCGTAAGGAACGTGAGCAGGATCCATTAAATTTTCAGTAAGAGTCTCATAACTGCAAGTTACATAGCCGTTAATTACCTCTTAGCTTGATAGGTAATTAGATTAACAAGACTATGACAGTAAGACAGTTGTTGGTCATTTGCAAAAAAAATTACAAACTGAATCAAATTGTGAGTATTGAGCAAAGTTGCAATCATATACTAGTATGTTATAGCATAGTAGTGAAGCGTTGATCATAATTCATACGCAAATCAATAATAATTAAGGTGCGAAAAATTGAGTTGCATACCCATAGTTAATATCTCTATTCATGAGTGGGCTAGAGTAAGCAGGATCATCAAGCTCTGGAATAAAGGGAGGTTTTTTCTTGTGGATAATGTCTTTAAATTCAGGATTACAATTTGGCCAAAACCAAACAATGTCATTCTGCACAGTGCTGGGATATACAGCAACACAAGCTTTTTTTGATGTGTGGACCTGCACACAAGGCATACAAGATATACATATATACTACATATAGTTGAAAAAAATAAAATAAATAAATAAATAAATAAATAAAGCAAAGGATAACATACAGGAGGGCCATCAGGAGGTGCTTGGGGAATTAGTTTGCATTCACCAGAGGCATTGAAACACCAACCATGGTACACACATTGTAGCCTACCGGACTGATCAATGCGGCCTTCGGATAAAGGAGCCAAACGATGTGGACACATGTCATCAAAAACCTTCCACTCAGATTGAGTTTGATCAAACCACACCACAACATCAAGACCAATCACTCTTTTAGCAAGGGGCTTCTTTTTATCTAAATCACACACAGGCATCACTGGGTACCACTGTCCATACCAATTAAACTTCTCTTCTTCCTTTTCGTCTAATGATAATTCATCAATACTAGTCGTATTATTCTTTTTTACATTTTCAACACTTGACATAACTCTGGTGCTTGCCCTTGAAATCCTCACATTATAGTGATGATTAGAAGATGACCAAACATAATTATCACATAATGGTGGATTAATAGTACTACTCATTCTACGACTACTCCTATAAATTGGCAGCTTATCGTAGGCTTTTGTTGACAACATTGTGAGCTGAGCATGAGCTGCCATGCCTGTTAATTTTATTTTATTTTTTACTCTCTTAGATCACTACTTATCAATCCTTTTTTTTTTGTTTTTTTTTAAGGGGATAGGAGATAATGGAAAATGACAGCAAAGTTTGATAATAGCACAAAGCTCGTGGCTAAAACTTGGCCACTATCTATAGAATTATAGCTACTCCATCCCTACTTAAAAACCTACCAGAATTGAAGCTAATTTTTAAAACGCTACACACTTTTTCTTAGCGGATCACTAATACAAACTTAACATAAATGTTTTTTTACAAATACCAACTTCCTCTTGCTATAAAAATAATTTGCTATGATTGTTAATTGAGTTTGGCTAACCAATCCTATAACTTTTTTCAGCTGATTTTTCTTTAAAAAGATATCTTTATTTTTTTTATTTTTTTTTTTTTTTACAATTTATTAACTCATGATAGCCTCAATATGCATAACACCAATATTCAGACAATAAATTAATAACTTAATTGTACATAATCAAATATCAAACGTCCTTAAACTACTGTGTACTTAATACTCGTGGTTATTTTTATTCGATCAGTTTAACTAACAAATGCAATTTCACATTTATAAGTGTTTTATGCAAATATAAGTATTTTTATTTGATCAGTTTAACTAACAAGCGCTTCTGTCAAATGTAAGTGTTTTATGCAAGCTCAGGTCATTTATAAACTACAGAGTATAATTCCATGTACTTTTCTGATCATTCTTGATTCCCTCCTCTCCTTAAAGAATCACATTTTGAGCACCAACCTATATCCAGTGTAGTATACATTGACATATCAAACATCATCCTAGTTCAAGTGACAGTGACACGGACACCTGACAGACTGCTCATTTATCAGCGTGATTATAGTCGTGAAAATGAAAATTCTTGTATATGAAATGAGACAACCATTTTGACACCGAAAAACATATCAATGCCGCCAAGAATAGAGCACTTCTTTGAAGAGTAGTCAATGTTCCCTGCCTGACTACTCCACCAAGACCAATTAGGACAACAGACATGATTTGGAGTGTAGTTTCGGTGATGTTGAGCCCCTTGTAGGCAGTGCTACAGCTGGTGCAGTTCACCACATGACTTCGATACCTGAAACATTTTCCACAGTTACGTCAGAGCTGTAGAACCTAGGATCTATCACATTGACTAGCACGATAGCTTAGTCGAAACACGAAACTAATAGTATTACAAGCGTTGCTTGATTTTCAGACCCTAGAAAGGCAACGGTAGGTAATAAAGATCATATGGCTAAACACTCACCTATCCAACAGCTGTTCACGAGGAGGAGTTGGAGGAAGTGATCCATCAAATTTCAGTTTCCAATCAACTTGACCTCCAGAGTACTTCTTCAGCCACTTTCTGAAGGCAACTATCAAGGCATCTGATTTGGTTGGAACAAAGCAGGCTTTTTGCCAATTGGTTGGTCCAATCTCCATTATCTTGTGCTCCTGCAAGAAAAAAATCAGACAGCTGAAACAATTTTCTCAGGAAAATACACCAAATCATGCAGTATCTACAGACGAATTGGCTCAACTCTGAGATATTGTAATGTTATTATGGTTTCCATGAAATTGGACTAAGAAGTAATAAGTACATTAAAAACATGGATTAAGAGAACTTATGTCCAAGTATAAGCTGCAATCTTCATCCTATAGATATAAATGACACCACATTACAGGTCCATTGCCCAACTCAAAACCTCATTTAGAGTTTAGACAAGAAAAGTGAAGGATTGGAAATTACCTCGACATGCAAAAGATACAAGTCTGAATCCAGGATCAAATTTTGGCCTATATGAAAAATCCATCTAGGAACAATACGGTCAAGCCAGACGGCAAAATTCCGAGGAAAAGTCCATATTAATCTACTTTTTCCAGGACTGACAGGTATGCAAAAGAAAATCAGGAGAAATCTTCTCTGTTTGTCATCCGATTCCTTGATCATAAAATTGGCAGAAGAAGAGAAGACATTAAGAACAGAAAGATAGAAGGATGGATTAAAAAAAAATAGACTAGTATGAATAATACCTTATCAGGAGTGGAAGGAGGTTGAGGTTGGGTATTTGGAAGAACATAAAAGACACATGGTGGAATGAAGTTGCTGGTGCCCCTGTCTTGCTGAGCAGAGAAACCAGTTATGTCTAATTTTCGGACATTAATATCCAAAGGTCTACCGCCTTCTCTATCTGCTTTGGGTGTGGAAAAAAAAAAAAAAGGGAAACATCAATTCCAGAAAGCTAAAGAGAGGCAGGCATATATGGAGGAATCGTATAGTTAAAAGATGGAAATGTGATGCATATTAATAGAAATAATTAGATGGTCTTATCTGTTATTGTCAGTAGGGATTTTCATAATTCCATAATGTGCATAAGGAACATGAGCAGGATCCATGAGGTTTTCAGCAAGGACTTCATATCTGAATTTCAAGATTATAAAAAAAAAAAAAAAAAAAAAAAAAAAAAATATAANAAAAAAAACAGTAATATATAATGCAGTCATGCAGATGTTGTTGAGAGTAAAATAAAAAAGAGTATACCCACCCATAAGGAATGTCCCTAGTCCCCATGGAGTTGGTATATGAGGGATCATCAATTTCAGGAATATAAGGAGGTTGTTTTTTGGTAAGAATGTGTTGGTAATTGGGATCACTATTTGGCCAAAACCATAGAATCTCATTTTGGACACTGCAAGGGTAACACCTTACGCATGCCTTTTTGGATTTGTGAATCTGCAACATGACCGTGCCTGTTTGATTAGAGATACAAACCAACCAATTTCAATTTATTTATTTATTTATTTATTTATATATCACTCATCTTAAAGTAGAGTATACCGGAGGGGCATTTTGATGAGAGGGGGCTTGGGGAATGAGTTGGCATTGGCCGGAGCCATTAAAACACCAACCGTGATATACACACTGTAACCTTCCCGACTTATCAATCCTGCCTTCAGATAAAGGCGCCAATCTATGAGGACAACAATCATCAAACACCTTCCAACTCTGGGTATTTGGGTCCCACCAAACCACCAAATCAAGCCCAATTACTCTCTTACCATGTGGGACCCGCTTATCCAGGTCGCATACAGGGGCTACTGGATACCACTCTGAATACCAATCGAACAATTTCTCTTCTTCCTCTTCTTCTTGTTCAGTGGTGACACTACTAGTAGTTGCTGCCCACATACATATTTTACTCATACTCTTTTTATTATAACTACTGCACCTTGGAAGTGCAAGTGCAACTGGACTCCTACTATTAGTACTACTGCTAATTGCTGGAACTCCACTCCCATTTTTAAACTCTAACTTTAATTTTGGCTTACTTATTTTTTGCAGACCACCCATGGGCATGGCCATAATCTTCCCTGCTTCTGCTTCTGCTTCTGCTTCTGCTTCTGCTAATAAGATACTACTTTTGCAATTCTTAATTTCATTTCACTTTCTAATTCCTATCTCCTCATATCACTTCATCACAATTAACCACTAATCTCACTTGTTAATTCGACAACCTACTTCCTTGTTTCATTTACCTCCACCCATTTTATGTGCACCACAGCCACTCATTCCTACCACTATTATAATTTAACACATTATATATTGCATTTAATTGTGATGGGTTTTTAAGGAAATATATCAAAACAGGTTTATAAACAAGTAAAAGTAGAGGGCCCCATACTTTTCCATGGGCCCTTTATATGTGATTTTTTATCAATGTAATAAATTTGGAATTTTCCTCAATTGTGTACAATAAAATATGTTGTTACATTTATAGATAAATGGGCTTTGTTCATATGAATTGCTTTAGTTGAGAAACTACCCTTAGGGTACAAGTGAATGATTATGTGTCTCTTCACTCCAATTAGGATGATAAACTACCCTTAATTATTCTATAAAAAGCTAACTTGTATATTCATATAAAATGAGAATTTTAGTTTTTCTCAAATTCTCTTTTTGCTTTCTCATACTTTGTTTTGTATAAAACAATGTTTGACTATTCTTCATAAACACATCACAAAGTTTGTTTCCTAATCATCAAAGTAAACTGTTCTCTTTAATGTATCTCATTAGTTATTTTGTGTTAACTCGATAATCCTTAGAGTGATGAGTTAAACTAAGGAATCGTTTGGTATGGGGTATTCATCAAAGGGAAAGGAAATCAACAGCCCTTATTCCCTTCGATGTTGTTTGTTAGGGTTTTTTTTTACGTTCTTTTTCTCTCCTCCATTCCTCCAAACTCTTCTAAATTGAAACCCTAACCCCCTCCTCCGTTACTCGTTGTCCTACGAGCAGTGGTAGAGGGGTTTAGGGGGTGGAGGAGGTGGCTTTTGGGCTGGGAAGGTGTTTTTCTTGGTATTTAGGATTTCGTGGGTAGTTAGGGTTTATTGTGGGGTTGTCGGTGGATGGTGGAGGTGGGGTTGCGGCGTTGGCGAGGGGGAGATGGGTGACCTTTTGGGTGGTGGTTGTGGTGGATTGGTGGTGATAGGGTGGTTGTGTGATGGCCTACGAACCCTTTTCTTTTTTAAAACAAACAACTACTTAAATCTAAGGTATTATCATTTCATTCCTCCTCATTCTCATTCCTAAAGTCATTTTCTTTCCCCTATTCTAACCAACCAGCCACTAATAGAAAAACGTAGTTTTCGTGCTTTGGACTGGTATATTCGGTGCCCCTTGTTCATCCTCAAGTTTTAACAAAATAATCGTATAATGGACAAACTTGATATATAGTTTTTTGGTAATTATGATTTAAGTTTTTGTAACTTCAAAATCATTGAAATTTTGATAAAAGGTTTGAACAAATAACTTTTATATATGGCATAATAATCTATATTTATTCATTGAAATTGAATTTTCTGCATTTGAAAATAAGTAAGTCCACGATAACTTGAATTGATTTGGCTCATTGTGTTTATTAATACTCTCTCTGTTCATTTTAGTTTAATACACTTGGAAACATGGTACTATTCATAAGGTGAAAGAATCTTTTAAATTGCTTTTAATATATAAAACATTATATAGTCATATAGTGTCCCGTTTGATTCGTCTCAATAAGTACATTATTGATATTCAATTACTAAAAAAAATTAAATATGTACAACTAAAGATATGAAAGGTCAAACAAATGCATTGACATATTTGCAAGTCAAAATGTATCAAATAAAAAGAGAACAGAGAATAAATTTTTTTTACTAACTATTTAATGGTCTTACTAAATTAAATCATCTTATATGTCTTTGTATGATTTTAAAATAACTACAATTCAAAAAAATTAACTTAAGATGATTATGTAGTATCTAGAACGCACAAAAAGTGAAACTTTTAACCTCTATTAGGGCATGTTTACTTCAGCTGAAAACAACTGAACTGATTGGAGCTGAACCGAACTGAATGGAGCTGAAATTTTATCATCGGGTGCATGTGAAATTTTGTCTTTAAAATTAATATCTCAGATGATATATAAGGAAAAATTATAAAAATTAATATATTTGAAAAGCATATATCAAAACTAATTAAATAAGATTTTATATGACTGTATTTTTCTCTACGTATAATATCAACTGAATCAAAATTATACCATAAATACTGTCAAAAACCCGAAACTAGCAAGTAAAAAGCTATTAAGGGAGTATAGTGTAATTCATAAGTATAAACAATTTTCCTCTTTTTACAGTCACACTATGGAGTTTTGATTGCTAATTTTTTTGGTGTGTTGTCCTATCATTGCAACGACGAACTAGAGCAATTAAGTACTCCCTAGTATATCATCAATAATAAACTTGCACTGCTAATTTCTATTTCATCCGTTTTAATTTCTTTTTTACGTTTTGACTATGAATATTATTAACAAATCAAGATCTTTGTTTGCACTTTATGTATAAGTAAAAACACATTTATAGGAGGACTTATTTGATTCGTCTCGATTTCTTCTATTAGAATATTAAATTTTTATAATTTTTACAAATATAAAATTAAAGATATAAGAGTTATAAAAATCGCATTAACAAACGTGAAAAAATAAAACGTAAACAATAAAATGAAACGAAGTGAGTAAAGCTAAGTGCCTAAGACATTAATTTGTTCCTAATTTTACCACTAATTAAGTGATAGTATCATCAATTCATCATCATATGATAATGATATATTGATATGCATCTAGTGTAGTGCATTAATTAGCGTTAGATACTCAGATAGTGTGCTACATTCGAAGTATTTGTTAGCTAGGTAGTACTGTAGTCATATTATTTTTGTAAAGCTGTCATCTCAATAATAGGATAGGAGCGAGGAAGTCTCTCTGGGGACGCGAGCTAGCCTAAAGGGCCATTGAAACTTTTTTCCGACTTCAAAAATAGTCAGTTTGATTTGAAAACATAACACCTCTAACTTGAATTTAAAATTAATATAGTGACTTTAAAAGATATAAAAGGTGTTATGATAACGATTGTGACTTGAAAAATGCTTATTTTGACTTAATAATGCATGTCACATTTTTTGCGAAATTACGAATTTGTCCTCCTTTAGACCAGCTTGCCTCTAGATATATACTTTGTTGGAGTTGGAGTTGTATATTAATTCATAGTCATCCATTTCTGTTTCCCAGTGCAATAATTGCTTCAATTCAAAAACTAGTATTAGCAAGACTACAAATTTGAATCTATCCTGGGAACTAACTAGTAACTATATATGAGTAATAGTAAGTATATAAAGGTGATTATATTATGTAAGTGAGCATGATAGTGGTTAATTTAATTGATACAGACTACTCCATGCAAATTTGTTGAGTAAGATTGTCAACACTCGCAGCTCTATCATTATCATGGATCAGATCTGTAGCAAGACTTTCACATGTGTAGTAAGTAACAAGTTGTTAGTAGTCTATGTAATGTAAACACACCCTTTTCTTTTCTATTGTCTTACTCATTGCCATGTTCTGTCACACAACATCTTGCCCTCCATACCTGTCTTATTATAAAATAAAAAAAAAAAAATACAATCATCCGTACAGCTTTAATTAGGCAACCTTGGGAGTTTGGTTGGAGTTAGTACTCCTATATATTATGTGTGTGTTGACTTGGTCTTATACACATAAATATCCCCCCAAAATAATGCCAAGAAAAAAGGATTCCAGGCATATAAGTAGTATGGACATTACTAATAAACATAAAAATGAAAAAGAATGCTAACACAGTATATAAATCATGGTTCATTAGTTGTGTATGGCACAGACAGATTAGAATATAGAAAAGGAATGAAGTGAAGTACTAAAATCCGCGGAGTAAAAGCACCAATTAATTTAGTTTAATCAGACTCCACCAATATAATCCCGAGTAGTACGGTACACCGTCTTCTGGTGATCTAGTCGAACTACCACAGAATAGTATACATACTAACATACATACCTGCTGGCTGCTACCATGATAGTCTATCCGTACTGTACTGTACTTTACTTTATGGCTCATACAGATACACCATCTATATAATCTCCATACCAAGTCATTCTTCATTATACTAGTACTAGTATTAAATAACTTTGCCCTTAAACCACCTTACTGTACGTTGAGGTTACCCTGTATCATTCCCATAATTCCATAAATTATGCACATTGCACTGCTCAATACGTACAATATAATGAAATCCACACCATTTTAGCCACTTTTAGTATCATAATATCAATGCTATAATGCAAACTTCATGTATTCAGCCATTAACTTAACAAAACCAATATAGCTGACAAAATATTCTCTTTCTTAGATTTCTTTTCGTTTTCTTACATTCTTTCCTGTATCATACATGTAAGGTATCAGCCCCGACAGTTCTACAAAATCTGTCATCGGCTTCAAAGGAATAAGTAAAATCTGTATACTCTTAACTTTATCTATGAAAAGAATGCCTAATTAATGTTACCAATCTACTATCTTCTCTATACACAAGGTACAGAAAGAAAGAATTAAACAATAAAAAATTGTGTTTGGTCAGTGCTACCACCTATTTCACTAGCAACACCTACAATGTACGTTTACCTCCTTTGCACAAGGGTGATAACTGCATTCTGCATTGCCCCATACTTCTTCGTGACACTATGGGTATCGGTGTTGATGCCTTTGGACTTGACCTCCCTCCACAGCTAGGAGAAAACACCGATTTTGTCACACAAGCACTCCTTGGTGACAAATTCACTTGCTCTAGAGCTCGGAACTGAAGTCCCGATGGGTAATCCCTTACACACCCAATCCGAGGTCCTGCTCCTGTCGTCCATCTACAAGACAGTTGTTTCCCAAGCTGATAAGACTTGCTTTCTTTATGAGAGTTAATTCTCTGTAGAATTGATTCAGCAGGGATAACTTCTACTTCTTCCTCCGCCTCTTTTTCATCTGCCAACATGTCTCTTCTTACCACTTGACCATCCTGCTCACAAACTGATACCTCTCCTGTAGAGGAATCGTTACTTTTGTCAACAGTCAAATTATCTGCACTGACTTTGGGAACCAGAGTCTCACTCAGCATTGTTACAAGCAAGTCCTCTCTCTTGGGAATTTGAAGGTTTGTTAATTTTCTACTGAAGCGGCCAGAATAATTTCGACTCAAATGATCATGACCAACAGCGGTTTCCTGTATTAATACCACAGGTTTGGCTGTAGTGATGTCAATATTGATACTGTTTTCGTCAATAGCAGCGCCTTCTACCAGTTCCTCTTCAGAAGAATTGTTTCTCCAGTGAAGACTGCTTCTTTGTTTTCCCAATTGTTGATCTTCCTCATCCACTGGATCCAACTGAATACAACAAATAATGCCAACAAATTAGTGCATCTGTGAATGTAATCTAATGTACATTTTCCAAATATCTTAATCCATTTCCTATTAGTGGCCTCAGCTCTCAAGTTTACCTTAACATCAACAAGATCCACGTTATATTCTCTGAGGAAGGTCATGAATTCTTGAAAGTTTTCTGGAGTTGGCTTGTAGTGTCCACTGTGAGGCCATACTGCCTGTTAATGTACAAGACACAAGGGCCATCAGTTATTAAGCGTGTTTAAACAGAAACTGTTGAATATTACTAAATATACAAGAAGGTTTTAAAAAAAAAAAAAAATTACTAGTAGATACTAGATAGCAAGTGTTACCTTTAGGAAGCCATTCTCGATCACTAGTCTGCCAGCAGCCAAAGTGGCACCCCCAGCTAGGAAGCTAGAGTGCTGAAATGTGCCTTTCTTCTTCTTTCCAACATATAAGGTCTTGGATGTACTCAGCACAAAGATCCATTTGGCATTGGGCTCAGATGAAGTATCAAGGAGTTTCCCGCTTTCTTTGTGGACAAATCTCTTGTTCTCAATTGTAACTTCATAGTCCATTCTTTCCATCTGAAACAACAAATTCAGTTAGGAATAAATAAATATATTACAACTCTAAAAACCACCTCACACAACAAATCCACAAAATTACTCACTGGTCCAAGATACTTTATACACTGCTGCTGAAGTTTCATCCTAGAGCATCTCTCTGAACTGACCTCTCTCCCTTCTCCAATATCAAGCCTGTCCAAAACAAGATGACATCCCCATCAGATAACGATTATTTTATATAACAAGGCAAAGTACATTACTGGGAGATACCTCAGCTTACCAATAAAAAAAGGGTTGTCTGCTGTGAGACTCAAGCCATTTGGTATAGTAAAAGTGAAGATTATGTCCATATCGATGTCGAGGGTCAATCTGTTAGACAAAAACAGCAGCTTAAGAGATTTAGCACTAAGTCTCTAGCTATTAAAAGTACGTGTTGGAATTGAAATGCTACTAAGCACAATACTTACTGCCTCTAGCCAGTGCTGTAAAGCGAGTTTCTGAGCTTTGCCATTCTTTGATAAACCTTTACCAACCTGCAGGAATGTACAGTTTGAGATAACAATATCCAAGAGGATAAGAAAAGGATCGAAAAGAAGATGGCGTGTACATATATATATATTACCTTAGCAGCTCGGGTTTTGGCTCTAGACCAACGTGAAATGGCAGTCTCATGGTGTTCAATTTCAAAGAAAGAAATAGAACTATGCTTAAGCTCGACAAAATCTAATAACTCCCACCTGCAATGACAAATAATTAAAAGAAAATGAATTAACATATAAGATAAGATGGTTGTATAAAAGATAAAATGTGAGTAGAAATAAAAGATAAGGTGATACATTAGAGTAAAATGAATAATGTGGTAGATGGAGTTAGAAAATAAAACTGACCAGCTTTGCTCAACAAGGACAGCACAATCAGCAAGCTTCCTCCGAGTGCGAAAGCTTTTATAGACCTTTTGCAACTTGAGGGCAGCCTGGTCTTTAGGACTGCCACTCCAAAAAGAATCCTCATTATTATTATTATTATTATTATTGATAGGGATGACGGAGATGGAGGTGGTGTTGTCGGGTTTGTCAACTATCATATTCCGAGAAGCAAAGGAGTTGTTAAGAATGGTGCTTTGTGAATCATCATCATATTCAAAGTGGTTATGTTGATGATGAGTTTTGAAACTGATAGACCGCTCAGGGGTTTTAACATGATCATCATCAAAACCCAAACACACAGATTTGACAATGATAGATTCCAAATCGTTATCACTTCCAAATGGACATGATATTGATATGCCCATCCGAATTTACTCACTTCTGCTTTGCTACCCACCCAAGTGACCTTAGCAGCGCGCCTGTCCTTTTTCAGTTTTTATTCCTCCCTGCAAATTATTTTTATATCAGAACATGGAATAATGAGCGAGCATCACAATCATTTTTTCGAATGTCATATAGCACATACACAAATTAAAGCGGGGTGGAGTAGGCCATTATATTGAATAATGACCAAATTAAATACTGGACATTACATATTCCTCTTTAGATGAAGCAAGATTGAAGACATTAAAATTGGTCGGAGCTTTTTCAATTCTATACATATATATATATATATTTGGAGTAAATTACGTTTTGATGTAGGAAATGCAACAACACAGTAAAGCAAGGATTTACAAAACATAAGCCATATCATATAAATCAGTTATATATCAAGAATAGAATTTGTAATTACCATATATATTACTATTACTAATTTACTATGATCGGTAGATGTACTATAATGGAAACCCATACAATACAATTAAGTGCAAACAACCAAACAAAGATTCGAGATTTTACCTGGAAGAACTAGCTATTAACAGAATGAAGCTAAGAGATTTAAATGAATTGAATAATAATAGAGTCTCAAAAATACTTTTAGCAGTTTTGATTTGAATTCAAAGGTTTGTTGTTGTGAAATACGAGTAGAAATAAATATATTAGGTAAGTAATTCCCGAGAAGTTGCAACGCAAACTCAACTAGAGAAGTTGCAGAAATATATATAGACTTAATTAGGCACAGTCAGCAACCACGTGGAGCAAAATTCAACGGCAGTACCGTCACTTTTACTACGGAGTACTACGAAAACTTTTTTTTTCTTTTTTTTTTTTTTTGCCTTTTTCTCACTATCTACCTAACCAATTTTTTCTCCCGTCGAATTTGTCGGTGTTGCACCTTAATATTACGGACCACGGACTACATTTTACGTACCCCATACTAATAGTAATTATTAATTAATTACGGGGTGGTAAGTAAGTGTCCTGTGTCCAAATCTAGTGTTCTATATATTATATATCACTTGTTTCTCAATCAATCTTATTAGATGATTTCAAATAAATACTTTATTTTTTAGAATTAAAAATTAATTATAATATTATCAATCAATTAAAAATAATGACATACAGAGTATAATTGATACACAAAAAGTGAGATAACAGATTTTTTTTCTCAATGCTCATAGTAAACATATTTCTTTCTACTTTCATTTAGTTCTAACAAAGTAAAGCTATTATTCCATATTTTTATAGGTTAAATAATATTTTCTCCATAGTCCCAAACCTTGAAATAAATGATTTGTACTAGGAGGAGAAGCCTCCTTAACTATGTTTCTTTCTTTTGTTTTCTTCTTTTCATACTTATGGCTTGTTTACTTCAACTGAAAACAGCTGAACTGAGTTGAGTTGAATTGAACTGAATTTTTTTTTTATTCAGGATTAAAGAAAAACAAAATAAAAGAAAAGTTGAACTGAATTTAAACTAAAATAAACAGGCCCTTTTAGCAAAAAAAAAAAAAAATATTATTATCTATAGTTCAAAATAAATGCAACAAATTTTTTTTTAAATGCATAAATAAACTAATATTTCAATACCTACAAATAATACTCCACACAGTTGCATTTATTTTGAATTGACATCTTAGAAATATGTTTCTAAAATTAGTACTTAAAACTATAGTTATTTACTTACCTTCACTACGAGTACATTGCAAGCGAAATTCAAAATTCTGACTGTATGTGTGTATTAGAAACCCAATGTTGAAGTTTTGCATTGACCTAGTATAAATAATACCACGGTCAATTAAAATAGAATTGCGTTTACCATATACAATACAAATGGGATTGTCAATTGAAGAAAAGAAAAAATGTTTTGGTTGATTGACCAATTCCTAATTCCTTGATGTCATTAAATATGCAGATACGTCTTGGGTAACCAAGTATAACTTAACTTGCAAGCCACTGCATAAAGAATTATTCAAATGGAATAGTAGTACTACCCAACATGTTTTGGGGTGGATTTGAATCAATTTGATATCTGGCTAGAAAAATCACTGTATGTTGTAACAAAAACAAGAGCAAAATCCAAAAGTTGAAAACCCAAGTCAAGTTATTTCAGTGTGGGGGCGTTACAATAGATTAATTAAGGTTGTGTTTAATTGGACTAAAACGTAGTTCAATTGAACAGAATTGAACTGAAAGAATCTGAATTGAATTGAAGTGAACAAAGTGGGCTGAAATAAAATAATACTAATAATTATAATGAAGATGAATTAAACTGAACTAAATTGAAGAGGGCTGAACTGAACTAAAGAGCAACAAATTTCAGTCTAAAAGAACATGGCCAGGGCCGGCCCTGAGGGTAGGCCAGGAGTGCGGCTGCCTAGGGTCCACGCCTGGTAGGGGCCCATACATATTTTTTTTAAGCTTCCACTAATAGAGGTCGAAAAGGTTGATCATATAACTTGAGTTGGAGAAGGTTGAAGGAGAGAATAAGAAATAATACTTTAAACGATATTTTAGGGGAACATTAAGGAAAGATTATGTTTATTTTGGAAAAACTAAAATTTAATTGAATGCATTGATTGATTGACATCCCTAATTTTCTGTTCTTTTTCCAATTTTAATTCACAAAAAATTAAAGTCTATCGAGTGTAAAAGACTACTTCATATCATTTAACTTTCGGAATCTAAGCCATTAAATAAATATTCTAACTAGTACATTGTCCAACTCTTCATTAGTTGCTTTAATTACAAGCATTTTAATAGTTACTCTAGTGTTTTTTAGATTTTTTTGTAAAAGTTTATTTATTTATGTTTAAATTTACCTTAACATATAAGTAATTTTTTATCATGGTTAATGTTATATATGGAGTACATATATTTTTAACATTGAAATTAGTTCTCATAAGTTGCATAATTTTTGACAAAAAGTTTATAATTTTCTTGGTGTGAGCTAGTTTGGTTATCAAATGATCGACAAATGGATAATTTATATTCTCAAATACTCTATAAACACGTCAATAATCCACAATCTTTGGGATAGTTTTTGAGGAATGTAATTGCTAGTCTATAAGTAGTAGTACAAACATAAAATACAAAATGTCATGCAACTATTTATTACTTGTATTTTTTGTAAGAGCCTTATTAAATTATTTTGTTTAGGGCTCCTAAAATCAAGACCGGCACTAAACATGGCATAATTGTTCCTTTATTAATAAAGTAGGATGATGAGCTGGGGTACGTATTAGCTCACGTAAACTAAACTCAAAAAGAGATTAATCCATACAAATTCCTTAAAATGATTTAGGCAACAAATTACGAGAAAAAGGGATACGGTGTTGGCTGAAATTTCTTGTGAAGTTTCTGATTACAGAACCATCTCCCAATGGTTGACTTTGGATATCCTCTTTTAATCTATTATACTAAGTAAATCAAAATTGCGACTTTTGTACGCACTACGCAGTTGTTGCGCTAATGACAACAACAAGACCAGTGTAAAGTTTAAATGTAACTGGGTTCCACTTGGTCCACTTACCCGGTTACCCAAAACAAATCATGCATTTTTAAACAAATTTCAATGTAGTGTTTATTCAAACTTTTGGAACCCTTCAAAAAAAAAAAACCGACTTAATTTGGATTACGTTCCTTTTATATTATAGGGACTGCGGGCTTCATACACTATACAGTACTCCGTAATAAGTATACTAAAAAAATTAATAAGTATACTGTAATATAATTACCATGGAAGAAACTTCCCTTTGTAAGATCAATCTTTTTTTAATCCGTACAAATTTTCAATAATCCTTATTTAATGTACGGTACATAGTACTCTCACTACTCTAATCTATAAAAAAAATTCAATAATCAATACTTAATATACTGTACATAGTACTGTCATTACTCTAATCTGATGTACGTATATGGTGGAGTAGTACGCTCTCAGTTGTGCCTATTCAAGCATTCATTTATTGCTAGTTACAAGGATATATTCCCATAATCCCATGGCAATGTTTGAATTAATTTAATTAAGGACGTATGGATAGTAATTATGGATTTTTTAAGGTTACATTAATGCAGCTACGTGCCTACGTCCCAATTAATGGGAAAATAATGAGTACTAATATATGTGGAATATGAATGCAGCACACGGGATCCAATTCAACTTCGAATTCAAGTTGCAACAGTTGTTATTCATTGCATTACTCCGTTTGTTGCAGAATACTTGTTACATACAGACAGTGGCGGAGCCAGGATTTGTCACATGGTGGGACACTATTACTCGTGCGTCATAGGTTTTTTTTTTTTTTAAACGGCTCTAGTTTCGAATTAATTTCAATACCAAAATTTTTTTAAAAATATATATTAAGACCAAATAGTAGAAGATAATCCATAATCAAACGAAATAGTACTTAAAAATTTATCTTACAAGCTGAAATTGCTACTAAAATACATTTTACAAACAAATATTACTCTAAAACTATTACAGTTGTTCACAACGCGTTTTCATGTTTTGATATCCTTCAATAATATCATTCGTTTTGTAAATCAATCATGAAAAACTCAATCCAAAAAAAAATTGAACAAGTAAACAATATTCATTTTCAAAAGAAAAAAATTCATACAAATAATCTCAACTATGGGCGTTCACCTAATAAAAGACCGAATTTTGATTAATTCACGAATGAACCCAACTTTCATACCCATTTTCCAATTTTGGACCCTCTTAAATTTTAACTTGTAAAATCAAGTAAATTTTGCTAATTATTCAATTTTTGCTTAAGCAGGACCACCCGAAACCACCACCACAACCATCCCTTCCACCCGAAACCTTCAAATGTTAAGAAAAAACCGGATAATTAAACAGATTTACTTGGTTTTATGGATTAAAATTCAGAAGGGTCCAAAATTGGAAAATGAGCATGAAAGTTGGGTCCATTTTTGGATTAATTAAAGTTCGATCTTTTATTAGGTGAACGCCCATAGTTGGGATTATTTTTATGAATTTTTCCTTTTCAAAATATGAAATACTTATTCAGTTATTCTGAATTTTGAACTTCATTTTTAATCAATTAATTTTACTATTTTACACAACAAAACAAGTAAACTTTCAATCTGACTAATTATTTAACTAACCTAACATTCTAGCTAATCTGAAAATAAGAAAAATCAAGTTGATAAGAACTGAAGAAATTAAAATCTGTAAATAACTATTCTAATTAAAAATTTACACAAATCTGAAATTAATTAAATTAATCTACATATCTAATTGAACAACAATAATGAAACTGAAAAACAATTTAAAGTAAAATGAAACTAAACTGTAAACAGTAAATTAAACACTAAAACATAGTAAGATAATGAATAACATACCTTAATTAAGTTGAGTGAAAGTGTGTCGTCGCGTCATCGAAGAAGGCGAACCGGCGAGGAACGTCGCGATTGATGATTGGCAAAGTCAGAGCCGCGAAGTCGCACAGCAAATTAGTAATACCGAAGACCCAAACGATAGAAAATCATGCCTCTCGTGGAGTTGTGGTCACCGGTGAACCACCAAGGCACCAACGACCAACCGCCACGTCCACCGTCACCAAAGTTGATACTTGAGAGAGATGAGAGAAAGAGGTGAGCTTTTAGGGTTTAGGATTTGTGTGGTTTCAGAATAAGAGATGTGTGTGAAAGAGTTTTCTTTTTATTTTTTTTTTTAAGATTAAGTTTTTTTTTAGGTGAGGAGAAACGGCATTTTTGGGAGGATCTTGATGAGGTGGTCCAAGGTGTACCTCACACAGAGAAGTTATATATTGGAGGTGACTTGAATGGGCATGTTGGGGACCGTCAAGATGGTTTTGAGAGTGTTCATGGAGGTTTTCGGTATGGGCAGAGAGACGATCACGGAGAGACCATATTGGATTTTGCCCACTCTTACGACTTAATTTTGGCTAATACTTGGTTTAGGAAGCAAGATTCCCACTTGATAACTTTTCGTAGCAGAGCAAATGCAACTCAAATAGACTTCCTGCTCACAAGGAGGGAGGATAGACAAAGTTGCATAGATTGCAAAGTCATCCCAGGAGAGAGTGTGGTTACCCAACACCGGCTATTGGTGATGACTATCCGTTTAAAAGAGAGTGGGAAAAATAAATGTAGTAAAGGGGAGCCAAGGATAAGATGGTGGACCTTAAGGGATGCAAATGCTGAGGTTTTCACAGAGAAAGTGATCAAGGAGGAGAATTAGGATAAAGAGGCGGATCTAGAGGTAGCTTGGTCACAAATGAAGAATTGTTTCCTTAAAGTGGCCAAGGAGGTGTTGGGGGAATCAAGGAGAAGGAGTATGATGCATAAGGATACTTCCTGGTGGAATGAGGAAGTGAAAGCAGCGGTAAAACACAAAAGAGATTGTTATCTGGCATTGGGAAAATGTAGGATCGAGGAAACCTTCGCAGAGTATAAGGAGGCTAAATGTAAGGCAAAGGTACCTGTGCGACAAGCGAAAGAAAAGGTTTTTCAGGAGGTTTATGAAAGGTTAGACTCTAAAGAGGGAGAAAAAGAAATCTACAGAATGGCAAAGAGAAGACAAGAGGCGAGGAAGGCTATTGGCTAGGTAAAGTGTGTCAAAGATAAGAACCATAAGGTTTTGCTTCAAGACGAAGACATAAAAGACAGGTGGCAGGGGTACTTCATTGAATTGTTTAATGGCAATCAATGAGAGGTCACTGGAGATACGGTAGTGGATGAGGAGGAAATTAACATGGAATATGTGCGGAGGATTAGAAGGGTAGAGGTGGAGACTGCTTTGAAAAAGATGAAACCAAAGAATGCAGTGGTAAGGTTGGATGGAAAAGCCCTAGATATGGGGGAGTGTTTTAAAGATCTTGGGTCATTTATCCAAAAGAATGGTGATATTGACCAAAATGTGACCCACATAGTATTAAATCTGGGTGGCTTAAATGGAGAACAACTACGGGAGTGTTATGTGACAAAAACATCCCGTTAAATTTGAAGGGGAAATTCTACCGGACTGCCATAAGACCAGTGTTGCTCTACGGTACAAAATGTTGTGCTTACAAGAAGGAGCACATTCAAAAAATAGGAGTTACGGAGATGCGGATGTTGAGATGGATGTGCGGGAACACTCTAAGGGGTAGAATCAAAAATGAAGTAATACGTCGAAAAGTTGGGGTTGCAGACATAGCAAGAAAATTAAGGGAGAATCGTTTGCGTTGGTTCGGACATGTGAAAAGGAGACCTAAGGGAGCCCCGGTGCGACGAGTGGAAGGGTGGGGTCATGGAAATCTCAAACGAGGTAGGGGAAGACTGAAAATGACTTGGTGGAAAGGAATTAAAAAGGATATGAAGCTTTTAGATTTACAAGAGAATGAGGTTCTCGATCGCAGGGAACGGAGGAGGGAAATTTATGTGGATGACCACATGGAATGATTAATTTTAGTTCATGTAGCCGACCCCAATTTTTTGGGATTAAGGCTGTGATTGATTGATTGCTTTTTATTGGTGAGGTGGTGCACGTGCACCAGTAAGACTCTATGTGGCTCCGCCACTGCATACAGAGTAATAAACCTAGATGAAATGCATATCAGCATGTGTATGGATGGTAGAAATTATTAATAATCTTTAAGGGTCTGTTTACTCCAACTTAAAATCATTTCAGTTCGGCTTCGTTCAGTTCAGTTCAGCTCCATTCAGTCCAGTTCAGCTCCATTCAGTTCAGCTGCGTTCAGTTTGGTTCGGTTCAGCTCTTCTTTTATTTTGCTAATCATTTATCAATAATAAAAACTTTCAGTTCAGTTCCCTCAGCTCCATTCAGCTCAGCTTCAATTAGTTCAGTTCAGTTCAGCTTCAATTAGTTCAAGTCGGCTCAGCTGTTTTCAGCTGGAGTAAACAGGCCCTAAATGATAAAATTAAAGGTATGATTGGTAGAATTCATGTTAGCCTTACAAATAAAAAATAAAAAGGTAACAAATAATCAAAAACATATATTTTAAGGAAAATGTAACAAGTATTTTGCATCAAATTAAGTATTGTATTAAAATTTTTTAGTATTCATTTGGTTGTCATGGAAATTTAATTTTTATGAGCATTTAGAATACAAATGAAATCTAATACACTTATACAAATTCGAAGAATTAGCCATAACCTGTTTGATTGTTATATGAGAATTGTAAATTCATAGGAATTTTCAATTGCAAAGGGTGGATTGGAATTTAATTCCCCAAATTTGTAGAAATTTGGAATTCCGAAAGATTTTACAATTTTTACGTTTTGAGGAATTGAGGCAACCAAACAACTCTCCTTACTACCAAATAATGGGATTTGAAAATTCTTGTGAAAATTGAGAGCGGCCATATAAGTAATAAGTCGCAAATAGTTACTTAAAGTAAAATATCACAAATGCTCATTATTTAGGTCACACAATACATCAAAGTAAACAAAAAATTACTCGAGCAAAGAAAAGGAGCGCAATCACATAATTGACCTCCACTTACCTAGCTATCCCCTTTATATATCATTCCTCCATACTTCATACCATATATACAACAGTACACGGAATGAAGTCTGGAAAGTCGGTCACACGCGACATGGAGCATTAAATATCCACCTAAAGCCAGAGTATCGCACCCTTTAAAAAAAAAAACAATAATAAAATAAAATAAAATAAATAAATAAATAAGACCAAAGTACCAAACACATACGGACAGAAAACTTCAATTTCAATGTTTATACCACTGGCAAATTGAATGGATTTTTGGTCGGAAAGTAATATGAATGAGTACGATTATATATTATTTGTATAAATTGAAAATTAAATATTTTATCATACTTCTTCCGCTCTAATTAAATTGTAACACTTTTCTATACAGGTTTGTCAATGCATAAAATAAATTCTTTATATTTAGATCGAATTTTGTGGTCGTGAAAATTATAAAAATTAGATTTTAATAATTTGCATATTAAGACGAATCCAACAAGATTTTATGTGACTATGTTTTACCAAATATACAAATCGCTATAGATAATTATATAAAGGATTAAGATTAGTGCAAAAAATGAAGTGCTTCGATTATATTGAAGCAATGAAGTATTAATTTCTAAGTTTTACTAGTACCACTTTGAATTGCCTAACGATTATACTACATTCTCCTTCTCTATTTGTACGTTCTTTATGTTTGATATCATGCACTCGAATTTAAAAATATATAATAGTGTAAGTAAATTCTTAATTCTCCAGGATTCTTTGCTTAAGTTATTTAATCGGTTAGTATTACTCTTGGTTTTATTGAACAAAAAAAAATGTTATGAAGTGGATTGAATAGGATTGATTCACGTGAAGAGGGAACTGAGGGCAATAATAAATAATTATATATGGCAATCCGACCCACTACTTATAGACCAATGAGAATGCATAATTTTTTGTATTGACCAATAATATAAGGTAAAAGCACATAGCAGATATCTCATTATAATTTAGAATATAAAAAGAAAGATTCAAAGTCTAAAGAACAAAAGGAAAAAAGTGTAAATAACAAATAAGATCGTAAACCGAGGGAGTATACAACTAGCTAAATAGGTTGTTTCTCTCTATCTTCTCCCTCTTTTCTCCACCTTTCTCTCAAAATTTTACTAGTATCTGTTTTCTTTTAAATTTATAGGCTACCAAAAACCTTTCCCGTCGTTAATAAACCTTACTTCTTTTTTTTTTTTTTATAGTAGTTTTTGGTTTATATCAACACTAAAACATCACTCTTAGCTTACTTATTAAGGAGTTTCATTATCCTTATTTTGGAGGGGTTTTATGAAAATTAAATTTGTTAAAGAGGATTTGCACGAGGATGCATGTTACAAATGTCGATACTACATCTACAATAAATATGCTCAAACTTTGTTTAAATTCAAAACTACAACAATTCAAAAGGTACTCGATAAAGATTGCATAGATCGAACAACAATATGAAAGGAAATATTCATCATTGTTATAAAAGTGCGTGTATTCTCATATCAATAATAATAATAATAATAATAATAATAATAATAATAATAATAATAATAATAATAATAGAGTCCTAGTCGACACTCCAAAGAGGTCATGGAGTACCCTAAGGCTCGGTTCTCTTTACGGGATTTGGCTGGAATGGAATGGAACGGAATGGAATGAAATGGAATGAAATGGAATGGATTGGAATGGATGGGATTAGAATGGATTGCCGGGATTAAAATAGATTAGAATGGATTAATATTGCCGGGATTAGAATGGATTGCTGGGATTATTATTATCATTAGTTATTAATATTTTGTAATAATGGTAATTATTTTTTAACATTGAAATTATTATTATTATTATTATTATTATTATTATTTCTCAATAAAAAAAATTGCCTGTTGGTTTCAACTTAATTTCAGTTTGATTCGATTCGAGTCTAATCAATTCAGGTCAGTTTAGTTCCAATCAATTTGTCGTTAAATAGTTGTGAAAAGATAATGAAATGACATTGTTCATTGCATGAACAGGCAAGTACTATTTTGTAGACTCTGGATATCCAAATACTACGGGATACTTGAGTCAATATCTTAAAAGAGGCGTAAGACTTCACACTCCTGAATTTCAAAATGGTGGTCCTCCAGATGGAAAATTAGAGAATTTTAATTACCGACATTCGTCATTACGCAATGCAGTTGAAAGAATTTTTGGAGTATTGACAAAAAGGTGGAAATTTTTAAGAATGTTGCCACAAATGGAAGAAACGTATCAATTGGCTATAATTGTGGCAACATACACTTTACATAATTTCATTCGATTAGACAAATTAAGGATTCCAATTTCTCATGGTCCCCAAAATATTGAACGTGTAGCTGATTTATATTTCACTAATCCGACACGAACAATGTTAATGCGAGACATTCGTGCAAATATTGCAGATGAAATATGGCAAGATGTGTATGTTGGAAATATGAGGTTCCAAGATGATGATGATATAGAGGAGGAAGAAATATACGAGGATAATTGAAGCACTTTGTTTATCTACTTGTTAGGATAGATATTGTATCTACAGTAAATTATTATGTAACAAAAATTTAGTAAAAAAAAAAGAGCAAATTTGTTATGAACATTATTGTGTCGTCAAGATTTAAATTTTCAAGAGTTTAATTAAGAATTTAATTTTAATTAAGATTTAAATTTTCAAGAATATATTGTCGGGATTAGAATGGATTAGAATAGATTGCCGGGATTAGAATGGATTGCCACGATTAGAATGGATTAGAATGGATTGCCGGGATTAGAATGGATTGGAATGGATGACCAGGGAATGAAATGGATTAGAATGAAATAAAATGAAATGGATCGGGATTATAATCCGTGAAAAGAATAAAGCCTAAAACATTTTAAGAAGTAAATTAAAATAAAAGGTCGGTATAAGGAAATTCTAGTATAAGGTCGGTTTCTGCCTTTGAGTGTTAGTCAAATGCAGAAGAAGGGGACCTACAAATTATTGGATGGTGATGGGTTGGCAGCAGGCGGTCACCAAAGCAAGCCATTTGCATGCATGCCCTATATCCTAATTTGGCACTACCTCTCCAATTCTCCAACGTCATCATCTAGCTAGGATATGGTATACCAAGTACTTTTCAAGTACTTTTAATTGCTTGTCCAAGTCAACACCCTTTTGTGGCTAACTACTAGCTCATATTTGATAAGTGACTTAATTATTTGAGTGACTTTTTTGTTTGCTAACTTGAAAAAATAATATAATGAAAATCTTACAATTAGCTACACAGACTACAATTATAATTAGGTGATTTGTTTAAATTTCCTACTTAACTATTACATGTTAGTATGTTACGTTGTGCGTGCCCAATTAGCCTACATAATTCCGCAAGGTCATTTTCAAATTATTATATCTTTTGTTGTAGAACTTTTCAAGATTTGTGCAACCTTCTTATGGAAAACTATTTGAGTCTACTTTCGATGCAACTAATATAATGATTTCTAGATTGTCATATTTGGTTAAAATAGTGGACGATGAAAGACAAAACACTAGAACACTTGTCTGTGATTGTATATGATGAGTTGATGACTCTTCCTAATTTTTTGTGGCTCCATATATAATTTTTGAAATACACAAAATTATTTCAATCCAAAATCACAAACTCAATAGAAAAGGAAGGAAAGTTCATTAATAGAAATTAAATGGCTTTGAAGCTAGAGCTTGGTTAGCACCAAAATTGTTGACTCCCTAGTTTTGATGATAACAAATCTTTTAATTATGTACTATATGCTAATTAGCTTATTATTATTATTGGTACATATATGCTCGATTGTGATTTACAAGTTTGTTGCAGGTTGCTAGAGTTATTGAGCTACCTAAGACAGTTGGAACATGATCAAGTTCATAATACAAGCAAGAAAATCTTAAGAGCTTTAGCTTATTTTATTTTCTAGATTTTCTTGTAAGTATGTTACAATTTCAAATTTGATTTTACGTGCTTGAGTTTCATAAAATTTCTCAAGGAAACATTTTCCTAAATTGTTTCATAAAAGATTTGATTTTCAACTTTTGGGAATGAATAATATAATATGGTATCTTTTTATTACATGATCAAGTTCATAATACAAGCAAGAAAATCTTAAGAGCTTTAGCTTATTTTATTTTCTAGATTTTCTTGTAAGTATGTTACAATTTCAAATTTGATTTTACGTGCTTGAGTTTCATAAAATTTCTCAAGGAAACATTTTCCTAAATTGTTTCATAAAAGATTTGATTTTCAACTTTTGGGAATGAATAATATAATATGGTATCTTTTTATTTATGAAAAGATTTCTGATTATATTATTTATGCCAGTTTTTGAAAAGGATTTTATTGTATAATCTCATGATCTTCAAATTAAGGTAAATTTATATTTTCTTAACTTTTAAAATGAGATTTAATTGACTAAATATTTTTTTATGAGATTTTGATATTCTGCTTGGAGAAGAAGGTTGTTCCCTTCTATATAAACAGAATAACTCTTTCTCATAAGTAGCAAGAGAAAAGAGAGAAAAAAGAGTGTGTGCTTAAATTGAAAAATCTTTTCTTGAGAAACAACTTTGGAAACAATTTTGAAAACAGTTTGAGACTCTAGTTCATATTCAAGTTTGCTAGTTGTGACTTACGTAGGATTGAGTTGTTATCTCTTTCGCTCTTCTGAGTTTTTCTGAGATAATTCTTGTGTAATTTTTTCTTACTGAAAGTTTGGTAAGATTGGGGTACGGGTGTATGATATGTGTGGTTTTTATAGTGTTTTTCCCCTTGTTTCGAGTTAATTTTATGCCTAGAAGTTGTTAATCTGGCTTTATTTTAGCTCATTCGATGTTCTTTAGCTAATTTGAAGTGTCTCGTCAAGTTTGATTAATTTCCGGCAATTTTAGAGCATTTTAGTTGAATTTTATCATCCACGGTTGTTACGCTCGGTTTTGGTATGTTTTGTAATTTCAGGCACGAAAACCGAGGCTCGGAACGAAGCCGGAAAGCTTAGACGGGATAAGGGTGAAGATGCGTGGAAATGCGTGCCAAGAAGTATAAAACAAGCCTTAAAGAACTTATGAAGAAAAAAAAGAAGAAAAGGAAGAAAAAAATAGCTTCTGAGGTATCTGTGCGGGCGCACAAATTCCTTATGCGCCCGCATTTAAGGAGGATTTCAGCATTTAAGGCGTTCTGGGAGGTTGATGCGGGCGCATGAATCTCCTATGCGCCCGCATCAGACGATTTTCCCCGACTTTTTGTTTTTCTTCTATTTTCTTCGTACTTAGGCTTTGTAAGCCCAACTTGGGTACATTAGGCACGGTTTTCTAGGAAAAACAACTTATGCTTTTCATATTAGGGAATTACTCTCTTAGGATTAGAATTTAAGCACTTTTTCTCTCAAATTAAATTAGGGGAAATTAGGGTTTGTTCATACTTTGATTTAATTCAATTCAAGTCTTCGATTCGTTCTTCAATTTGGTAATTCTTCTGATTTTGTTCTTTATTTTAGTTTAATTTATGCTTTTAGTCTCTCTAGTTTAATTAATTTAGTTATTTTTTTTATGGTAATTAGTTTAGTTTCAATTATTTCATGAATTCAATGGGTTTTTACAACTATTCTTGTTTGATTTTCATAATTATGAGTAGTCTAATTTCTAGGGTTAGGGAAACCTTGATCATACAATGGCCTAATTAAATTAGGTTGTTTCAATCCCATAATTAGTAGTCTTTCCTATTATTGGTTTCTTTGTTTACAATTGATTGTGCGCAGATTTGTTGTAATTCTGGTAATTGTTGAATTTGATGCCGAGAGGTAAAAACCACAATAAGACCACTGAATAATAGGCGGAATTAGTCTAGGCATGAGCGAGAGCCGCTAATGAGTTTCGAGGGAGTCTAGATTCGAGAGAATTAGTGACCCTAATTTGACGATAGTTGTGAGATTGAACGATCTTTGTTAGTGAATCCATTAGTTGTTCTTGGTGACTCGAATGACCCTAGGCTTAGTTTATTGATTTAATCTTCGTCATTTCCAGTAATTAGTTTAGTAATTAGGCAGTATTCAGTATTAGTCAATACTTCTCGACCAAGCTCTTTACATAGTTTAAGCTTTTTAGAACTAATAGAGTTTAACTTTTCCTGAGGATCTATCCTTACTACCCTAGCTACATTAGTTTGTGTCGTTTGGTTTACTTTTGATAGGTGTGCGATAGCCTGTTCAGTGTACTCGGGTTTTAGCAACTGTTGGAGTAACAGTTCGGGTTTGAACTTGTTTTCTAGAGTTTTAGAGACAAGTGAGTGGCTTGTAATCTAGACGTAGGTTATAAGTGCGATTAATAGTGAAGATTTAGGAAATCCTACGAGTGTAGGCGGGGAGTAGACCATAGTTTGGGTCGAACCTCGTAAAAAATCTCTGTGTCTCCTTTATTTCTTGCACTTTATTTCCTTGCCTTACAAAACCGTTTCTTAACTTGTTTCGGGGGAGTAATCAAGCAATATCAGTTGATTAGTTTCACGCAAATAATTTAAGGGTAATTGAACAGATCTTTAAAACGCTACAAGAAACTCAAAATTAGGTGGTTAAAGTTTTAAATTCCGCATATTGTTAGATCACTTAATTCACCCCCCTCTTAAGTCTCTTAGGTGCATTTACAAAAATTATATGGAAGGAAGGGAGTAAAATCATATACAAACTGCACACATTTAAGACGGTGCAAAAAGAAATGAAGCAAGAAATAAAAGACATAAGGAGAAGTATATATATACCAATGTTTTTAAACACTAACTTGGATAAACGTAACACATAGCTAATTAAATCAACAAAGTCAAGTGATTAGTGATGAGAGTTGACTCTACTATCTCTTGAAATTAGAAGGAAAGTTCTAACTATATCAGGGCCTGTTTATCCCAGCTGAAAATAGCTGAATTGAACTAATAAACTGATTGGAGCTGAACTGAACTGAAAGGTTTTTATGAAGGATTAATGAGTAGCAAAATAAAAGAAGAATTGAATTGAACTAAATTGAGCTAAACTAAGTTGAACTGAACTGATTTTAAGTTGAAGTAAACAAGCCCTCACTCTTTAGTAAAACTAAACATGTACACATAATGACATAAATACATAACGTTTTCAAAGGTAACTAGCTATGACTTCGTAATTATTATTCAGTGTGGACAAAGTTGTTGGATGGTCACCATGACACCATCGCATTTAAGTGATGTAATATATATACATTAAATATATATACTACTATGATAATATATATGGTCTTACAAAAATTATTTTGTTTTTTTCACATATACATAGTGATTAGTGATTAGGTATTAGGTTGTTAGTTACATATATGAATTTTATAGACTCTATTCTTCTTCAATATTCCATGCATACTCCCTAGAACCCTAAGAGCGAGGAAGTATGTTTTTCACAAATTAATAAGTAAATCGTTCTATCTATGTGCATGCAGGAATACTGATACTGCAGTAAGATTAGGAGATGTATGTTAAGTGAAGAGCACAATATAATCGGTATAAGAGCTAGCTGTTATGTTTCAAAGAAGCAAACCAATAATTACATATTAAAGAAGGCAATTAAGATTTTAGAATAAGATTTGATCCATCTTCTGCAAAAAATATGATGTCAGTAACATCCACTTATGCGCGTAACTTAAGTTCATGTTCATGCATGAATATATAATATGAATAGCCCCGATATCAGCTCAGGTCAAAGGAGATGAACAAATTAATAATAAGAAATTACAGGTCGATGATACAACGAACGTAATCTATGTATAATGTATGTGTATGGTTGTAGGATTTAATACTTGTGTACTTACAATTTTTTTGTTTCCATATATTAGACATAACAGTGTACAGTGTGCCAACTATTGAATAAGATCATCTCACATTCTCATCCACCTGCTATATATTATTATGTTCTCATGATTGATCCTGTTAGTATAGATAATTAGATATCCATCATACTCTTAAGTTTGAACTTTTTAACGTACCTACGTATACAGTAGCAAATATACATCCATCGATCATTTGATCTGGGAAATTCCTATCGATCCCAATCATCATAAGCATACTCGATCAGAGTATAATTGTATAAATAAGATACATATGGATGGTATATGTACATATATTCACACCTGATGAAAAATCAATTAAACACCACCATATATATATGAAAGCTAGTTAGGGCCAGTTTACTTCCGTTGAAAATAGCTGAACTGAACTGAACTGAAAGTTTTTTTATGAAGAATTAATGAATTGCAAAATAAGAGAAAAGCTGAACTGAACTGAGCTGAGCTAAGCTGAACTGAACGAATTTTAAGCTGAAGTAAACAGACCCTTAGCCCACACACGAGTACACGACCCCAAATAACTTACCACCAAACAAATTAAGAATGAGATTTTCTTTTCTTTTTTTTAAAAAAAGTTTTTAAGGGCAACAAGGTGATTGTTATTTTGTGACTTCAAATCTTCTTTTTTTTTGTTTTTGTTTTTGTTTTATGGAATGTTTTGTAAAGTCATATTGATTTCTTGTTGGGTTATAATATTTTGGAGTTTTATTTGGGTTTCGATCCCTTGTGTTATAAAAGGACCCTTTAGTTGATCAATTAGATCATACCATTAACCCAATATTATTTAGGACTCCTTATATTCTTTTTTTTTTCTCCCTAATACAGAAGAAGCTCTTGAATCCCCCGTTTGTGAATGTAGGTCTAATTTGACCGAATCACGTAAATCCTAGCTTGTGTTCTTTGTTTATCTTTTTTATTGTTTTTCTCATGCTTATTATTTCATTGACTTGTTCCTCATTAATCGAACACTGCTACACGTAATATCCTAACACTAAGGATGACTGATGATAGAGATTTGACGATTATAAGGTCGTCTTTTGTAATTGGATTTTTTACACCAATGAAAATGATCAAGTAATCACTCACTCTCATATGTATGAGATTTAATAACTTTAAATTGTTCGTACGACACGTGATTAAGTAATGTATATATATATATTTTGTGTGTGTGCGCACACGCGTGTGCGGAACAAGCAAGCGATGTATATTAGTACACCATATACTTGGTATGTGATAAACTGATATGTCAATATGTCATGCATTTTGCCATATATGCTTTGAGAATGAAATTAATGGAACGATTAATTGTATAATCTTGAAATAAAAGGCAAGGATTGTAACACTCATGAATATTGTAGAAATGTAGAATATGGAGTATAAAAGTGCAAGAAAAAGGCTAAACAAAGAACGAAAATAGCATAATAATAGATTAATAGTTAGAAGAGCCAGTAAGATGCATGAAGCATTTGGCAGGGGCTAATAAATAAAAGGAATGAAGGAGTGAGGTAAATCCATAGAGTAGGTAGGTCGTGGCAAACTCATGAGTCATGAAATAGAAGTACACTTGAAACCTACAACAAAATCAAATGCAAATGGAAATTGATTAATGAGTAAACGACGTACGGAGTAGTAGTATATCCATAGCCTGGCCTGGGATAAGCGATCAAGAAGACAGACTGTCAATGGCAGTTTGCATTACTATTACGTACAAACAATTATATTAATTTAGCTAGTCAAACTCGTGATCTTCAATATTAATTTGATTATACAAATGCTTGTACTCCCATAATGATAACTGCTACAAGTTTAGTTTATCAAAGTACTCCTCCGTATAGTGCAGACTACGGAGCTAGCTGAGCTATGTAGTAGCGCGCACTAGGTATAGCCGTGTAGGTGTAGTTTATCAAACAAAGCACAGCTGTACTATCATGCATGTGTCATCATCATCTCTGACCTCTCATCAATTTCAATTTCAAAACTCAGCTCATTAGATATTCTAGATAATAATTAGTATCATAATCATGAAATAATTGAGAGGCATCTCATCTAAAGGATAGTCGGATATTTTTGTGTTCATATGACGAAAATTCAATTATTTTGCTTGTCTCATACGTGAGAATAATAAAAAAAAAAAAAACATTTTTCTATTATTGACATTTACAGCTCCCGTTACAATATATTTTTATTAAGTCATTGACACTTTTACACCAGTCTTTACAAGGAAGACATCCCATTACAATATATTCTATCAAGTTATTGACATCTATTCATCAAGTCATCGACACTGTTACACCAGTCTTTACAAGAACGACATAAATACAAACGATATTTACATATATTCAAGTTGTTGATAACTACTTGTCAAGTTATTGCCATTTTTACACAAGTCTTTACAAGATCAATATAAATAAATTATTTTTAGAACATAAATACATATTATATTTGCATATATTCAAATCATTAATAATTAGCTATCAAGTCATTGTCACATTCATAGTAATCTTTACAAGATCAACATAAATAAAAGTTACATTTACATATATTCAAGTCATTTACAACTAGTTATCGCTTCATTGCCACTTTTACACTAGTCGCTATAAGATCAACATAAATACACGTTATAATTGCATATATTCAATTCATTGCCATCTAGTTATCAAGGCATTCTTCTCACATCATTATCAAACCCCAAATCAATTTTATTGAAGACCAAATTTCCAACAACATCAGCCATAACCATTATAAAATTGCATGCAAGTTTTGAATTATTTTGAATTATATACTTAACTTTGAAGAATTCTCTTGCATTACAACTTAGAATGAAATTTGGAGGACTATAAGTCACTATATTTGAATTATGTGAAGTGGGTTAGTAAAAATTAAAGAGAAAAATTCCAACTCACTACATAAATTTACAACTCAAATGGTTTGAAGACATTAAATGGTAGAGAAATTTTTTTTTCTTCATGAAATCAAAACTATATGAAAAATGAATAATTTTAGGCTCTGTTCTCTTCACGGGATTACAATCCCGTTCCATTCCATTCCATTCCAATCCGTTTCATTCCCGGGTCATCCATTTCAATCCATTCTAATCCCGGCAATCCATTCTAATCCATTCTAATCCCGGCAATCCATTCTAATCCATTCTAATCCCGACAATTCATTCTAATCCATTTTAATCCCGGCAATCCATTCTAATTCCGACAATATATTCTTGAAAATTTAAATCTTAATTAAAATTAAATTCTTAATTAAACTCTTGAAAATTTAAATCTTGACGACACAATAATGATCATAACAAATTTGTTTTGTTTTTTACTACATTTTTGTTACATAATAATTTACTGTAGATACGTACAATATCCTTACAAATAGATAAAGAAGTGCTTCAATTATCCTCGTATATTTCTTCCTCCTCTATATCATCATCATCTTGGAATCTCATATTTCCAGCACACACATCTTGCCATATTTCATCTACAATATTTGCACGAATCTCTCGCATTAACATTGTTCGTGTCGGATTAGTGAATTCTAAATCAGCTACACGTTCAATATTTTGGGGACCATGAGAAATTGGAATCCCTAACTTGTCTAATCGAATGAAATTGTGTAAAGTGCATGTTGCCACAATTATAGCCAATTGATACGTTTCTTCCATTTGTGGCATCAAACTGAAATTAAGCTGAAATCAACAGGCAATTTTTTTTATTTGGAAATAATAATAATAATAATAATAATAATAATAATAATAATAATAATAATCTCAATGTTAAAAAATAATACCATTGTTACAAAATATTAATAACTAATGATAATAATAATCCTAGCAAACCATTCTAATCCCGACAATCCATTCTAATCCCGGCAATCCATCTAATCCCGGCAATCCATTTTAATCCATTCTAATCCCGGCAATCCATTCTAATCCCGGAAATCCATTCTAATCCTGGAAATCCATTCTTTTCCCGGCAATCCATTCTAATCCCATCCATTCCATTTCATTTCAATCCAATCCATTCCATTCCATTCCATTCCAGCCAAATCCCGTGAAGAGAATAGAGCCTTAATTGAGATTAAAAGTGTGATTATGAATCATTTAATTTTGGGTGGAAAATTTCATTGACAAGATTTTCACTGATTTTCATTTCCCTCCTTTTACTTCCCTTTTTCATTTTCAGCCAAAAATAACCTACCAATTTTTCACATGTGAACTTATCAAAAGTTCATTTTAATTACTAGATTGTCATCTATCCTTTGGACAAAACAATTCTCGAAATAATTATTTGTACTACTTGTACGTACATAAGGTAAGTTAGAGTTAGAGGAGGAAGTATTTGGGCCTAGTGCATTATTAATTTTTTTGGACTTTAAAACTACTTATTCTGATGTAAAGCATAATACATCTAATTTGAATTTAAAATTAATTTATAGTGACATAAAAACATGTAATATAACATGATAAAAATAGTGACTTCAAAAATGCTTATTTTGACTTGAAAATGTATGTCACGGATTTCAAAACATATTTCATGAAATTACAACTTTGCCCTTCTCTAGGTCAGTTTGCCTCTGAATATATATATTTTCCGATCCCTGAGTCAGAGTACTAGTACACAAATTCGGGAAAGTAGGAAGCATATTCTAGTTTTCCTTTTTAACTCCTAAATGGGTATAATCGAGTCATGATTTTTTTTTTTTTTTTTTTTTTTTTTTTTTTTT